>OZ010677.1:9869363-10469363 GCA_963932185.1 Troglohyphantes excavatus | reverse complement strand
GTTTCTTCCGCCCCTCCCTACAACAGAAACGAAAGGTGCGATGCATGACTTCCAGCTGGATCACAGCGCTCAGTTTGATTTCCTTGTGATAGCAGTACCCCCACAGCTCCTTGTTGCTCCCATATCTCTGCTGTATGAAATTAGCCATGGGCTTCGACTGCGGATCATTGTACAGCCCATCGATGTAATTCTTGAACATTGTCTCGAACACGTTTGTGTTCTGGCATTCCAGCAGCATCCTCATCGTTCTGTAGCAATCCGCCCGCTTGGCAACGTTCCCCTTAAACGGCCGCAGCTGGACCCTCACCCGGTTATCGACGTACCACATGCTCCAGAGCCACTTGGACTCGTCGTTCATCACTTCCGACCAGGCCTCGTAGTAGAACCCCTCGCTATCTGACATGAAAAACGTGCAAGACAACGGTCCCGTTGAGTCTCTCACGGACATCAAAAACTGCTTGATCACAGCCTTGTCCACCTTATTGCTGATGCAGAACGCAACCGGAAACGCGACTTCACACTCGTCCAGTACCGAAAGGCAAGTCAGATAGAAACGTCCGCCCTTCCTCCGATGCAGGGAATCGACGCACAGTATTTGCTTGTCGGAGGACAGAAGGAGATGCTTTTGGAACTCCGTCATGATGATGAGCATGAACTCCTCTTCCGATCCGAGCCTCTCCTCCTGCCTGTAGTACAGGACTGGAGAGTCTTCCATCTGGCAGCAAGTGCGGACCCACCTGTCGACGCTTTCGGCGTCGCTCAGGCCAGGGTTGTATTCTTCTGTGTCGAAGGCACTCTTGATTATCTTGATGTCTTTCTTCTTGATTAGACCCACCTGGAAGTGCTCGTTAGACGTGCTCTCGCGTATATCGCTCAGAATATTCGACCAGGAAACACCGTTTGAAATATTTTCTAAAATTAAAAATGTTGTATTTATATTTTTAAAAAATTGAAATCTGTGCAATTTTATTTATACAAATAGCATATTTTTATTTTCATATATATATATAACATTACAAAAGCTTCTACCTCAACTCATTGTTGTTATAGATGTTTCTATCCATATTAAAACTGTTATTTAAGTATGAAAAATTGTAAGTTAAATTTGCATATCATTTCATTTTTTTATCTATTTTCACAATAAAAGTATATATTCTCATTACTTCAATTTTCTAACAAACTATTAAAATATATATTTATCGGGTATATAAAATTTTGACCTGGGCATGTTTGCTGACTATGTGTTGTGGATTCCTTATAAAATCTAGAAATGGCATTTAGCTTCAAGATACATAGATGTCTTTTTATAGCAGACTGCTATAAAAAGACAATGATTTAAAATCATTGAGTCATGCAACTAAGAAAAGGAACTGAATATACTGGTCAAGTAAGAAAGAAAACTAAATGAGACAAAGATCTTTAAAAAAAGGGACCTATAAAATTGAAGTCTGTATTAAATTTTAAGTCATCAATGCGAGTGTGACAAAATTATAGGAAAAAAGCAATGGAGCAAAAATAGATGTAAATAATAATAAAACAGCAGGGATGCTACTTACTACCGAAAATGTCTAATTTTAATATAAAATGTAAATTAAACAGTATTTTCTTTATTACAATAGAGAAACTGGGAATTCATATAATTAAAATTTGCACCTGCTATTTATCAGTATTCCCCTGAACCTCTTTATTTACATTTGTTTTTGATACGATGTATAAACGAGATCCGGTGGTCTTGGAAGGACAGAAATACACGCCGTTAATTTTTGCGGATGTTCTGGACGACTTTTCTAGTATTTTTGTAGCGAAGCTGGCATACCTCCGATCACAAGATCACTACTTTTTTACTTTTTTTTGTCAAGTCCATCGCATGGATTCAAACCACCAATCCTCAGATTAGTAGCTGAACGCCTTAACCGTTCGGCCACGGAGGCCTCCCTAAAAATTGGAATAATGCCACACAAAATGTTTAGTTGGTTGAGATAACATCGTATTAAAGTTGCACAATGAGAAATTAACGAAAGATTTAGGATCTTTCCCGGAGTAAAAAACCACGAACCCAGAGTAGTAATGATCCCCAGTTGCTCAGTGGATAAGGCGTTCAGCTACTAATCGGAGGATTGGTGGTTCGAATCCGTGCGATGGACTTGACAAAGAAAAGTAAAAAATTAGTGATCTTGCGATCGGAGGGTTGCCAGCTTCGCTACAAAAATACTAGAAAGTCGTCCGGAACATCCAACAAATTATACTGGCGTGTATACGGGACTGGCGCACGATAAATCTGATCGTGGTCCAATGTCATGACGCCTATTGAGGTTGCGTCGTGTGCCAGCTCAGGTGTTGTCCTCGTCATCTGACCATGGTTCAAAAATACGAGGCATCGTTCCTGGGTCTTTCCTTCGAGATAGGCCCTGAATCGTCGCCAATAGCCCACTGTGCAGCTCTAGTGCAACGTTAATTTAACAAACCCAACCCAGAGTAGTAATTTTGGAAGGGGGAAAATACTATTTCTATAATAGGGTAATAGACAAATGGAACAGCTTGCCAGTGAATATTCACTCCCACACCCCACGGAAGGTTACAGTTCCGGTACCTCTATTTCTAGGAATCAAGCACTGTATATATATATATATATATATAAAGGGTGGCAACAAAATTCTGGAAAAAAAGTTCCCTGACATTTCCCTGATGGTGTTAAAAAAATTCCCTGATTTTACAATTACATTAAAAAATGTTGCAGTACATGCTTTGTATAGAAACTAAGTATCCACCCTACAATAAATCTATTACATTATAAATGAAAAATTATAAGCAATACTTATTGCCAGTTAAAATAATAATTAATGGATACAACACAAAATATGCAATTGCGACAGGCATAATAGTAATTAAAAGTGTTCTCTAAAATAAAAAAGGCAAGTTTTTTCAATTATTTCTTTTGGCTATAATTTTAAATGTTTTATAAGTTTCATATTTCTTATTCCAATCTTCAAAAAATCACATATTCAATAATCCCTCACATGTTGCTTATAATTCAAGGTCCAATGCACTTTGCTTTTGCCTTCAGCAGTGGTTCACGTTAAAAAAAAATATGATAATGCGCATAACCATGCTTTTTTTTTAAAAAAATTCTTTTTCAGAACTAAAAGGAAATATTGACAACTAAATTACTCAGTATAGAGGGCATAACAGACGATAATTGCTGTTTCAATGAAAAAAATTTGAAAATTTCCCTGATTTTTTGTGAAATTTTGAAAAATTCCATGACATTTCCAGAATTAAAAAATTCCATGACAATTCCCTGATTTCCCGGTCATGTTACCACCCTGTATATATATACAGGAGTGCAATGCATCAACCATCATAGCCAAGTCTAGTATCATAATTTTTTTTTTGCTAAAGAGAGGCACCGGAACGCCTCAAATCGACCCCTGTGTATATATATTCCATTGCATTGATGGAACTTGTATCTTTCACCTTTATTTTTGATAACACATTGAAAGAAAATTTAACTTATAAGCAGCATAAATGCAGAAAATAAAACAATTTTATATTACCTTGAATGGCATTTTGCTCCACTTCCGAGAGTTGAACAAACGTCGTCTCTTTCCCGTGGCCATAATGATGAGAGCAGTACTTCACGTTCACGACGTTCGGACACTCCTCGCAGTAAATGGCAGCAGTGCACATGATCCCCAACTTGCAGGTTCCGGACGTCTTGAGCATCCTCTGCCTTGGGCCTTTGGAGCGGGTCTCGTACTTGCCCGCCCGATGGCAGACGTAAAAGTA
Organism: Troglohyphantes excavatus; assembly: GCA_963932185.1. NCBI lineage: Eukaryota > Metazoa > Arthropoda > Arachnida > Araneae > Linyphiidae > Troglohyphantes > Troglohyphantes excavatus. The sequence goes on along the minus strand of OZ010677.1, from coordinate 10,465,577 downwards.
TTTGTGGCCCTTAAGGGTTTTCCTTCGGCCGTGACGGAGAGTGAATAGCGTTAGCTGTTTGCGTTCAACTTCATGCTTCCATTTTCGAAATGCTGAAAGAAATATTAAAAGTTAATTTTTGGCAGAACACGCAAGATTTATGAAGTATCTTTATCAGAACATTTTTGTTTTTACATGCAAGAGCTATGATAGTTACCACAGTGTTCACTCTAGGCGTTTTTTGAAGGGTGGACCGCCCTGCCCGCCCTTTTTTCATCTCAATAGCGCCCTCGTACCCCTTTTTCAAAAAATGCTGCTCTCTTTCGAAAAAAATTCCGCCCCTATTGTCCTTTTTAGTCAAGCACAAGCATCCTTGCTTTCCTGCTGCCTTTAAAAAAGGCATCGATTAAAAAAAAATTGTAAACTGGAATTAAGGGAATTAGGACAATAGAAAAACAAACTTCTTTGTAACTAAGCGTGTTGTGAAATTGCAATGATTCCGCGGTAATTTTGAGCACGGGGCATTCCACCAATCCTATTGCCTGTAAGAAGGTTTGGGGCGCGATTACAAGATTAAACATTTTATTACCAAATTTTGAATTTTAGTAGCTTTTTCATCAGTTTTGTAACAGACCTAATTCGGGCTACTTACCGATTTGGTTTTTAGCGAAAACATTAATTTTAAAATGTCAAATTTTGGATTTCAAATAGTATTTCCACAAAGTGATATCAATTTTGTACTGTTCTTACCTTCGAGATAAGCCCCAAGCCGTCACCAGTAGCCCAATGACTAATAAATCGGAATTATTTTTTGTTTGGTTACGGGTCTGATGTGGCAACGAGTAGCCACGCCCACCCTAATATATATATATTTTTTAAATGCCTTTTTAAAAACAAGGCGTGCTTTTCAAAAAACGGGGTGCCCTTTTTCTGCTAATAGCGCCCTGCCCCTTTTTATTTCTAGAAGGAACACTGGCTACCATATATACTCAAATATAAGCTGAATTGTATTTTTGTACATGAAAAATCTCGATTAAAATCAGCTTCCCATCAAATCAAGAATTAAATTTTAAAATAAATATTTAAGACAAGAAATAAAAAAAATTAAGAAAAAGTGGCTGAAGAAACAGTTGTCCCAAAGTTTGCAACGATTCATTAAGCACTACTCGCAATATATCTTTCAAACCTCTCTTGGACGTCTTAAATTAAACCTCCATCATTATCATAATAAAATCTTCTAAACCACATATTTAAATATCAATATGTGGAATTTCTAATCCTTAACATTGTTTTGTAAAGAATTAAAAACAGAAAACATCAATTCTCAGGAAATACAAGTATATTATTAGTTTGGATTAATGTATACTTATTTTTAAATTGCAATATAAATTACTTGAAAGTCGCTTGAATTCGCTGATTAGCAATGTCATCTCCATCAGAAATTATAATAACACAACCATTAATATATTTGCATAATATTATCAAGGAATAAAATTTGTATTGATGAAATAAATTTTGTTTCATTATTGCAATGCGCAGAACAGTCTTTAATCCTCACACAGTGTTCACTCTACGTGTTTTTTGAAGGGCGGTCCGCTCTGTTCGCCCTTTTTTCATCTCAATAGCCCCTTTCATGCCCTTTTTTCAAAAATGCTGCCCGCTTTTGAAAAAATTCTGCCCCTCTTACTCTTTTTAATCAAGCAAAATCTTTTTTGTGTGTTTAAGCAAATTATGACTTTAGAAAAACAAACTCCATTTGAACTATATGTGTTGTGCAATCGCGATGATTCCGCGGTAATTTTGAGCACATGGCATTCCACGAATCCTATTGGTTGCCTGAGCCCGCATATGAAATTCAAAGTTTTTTTAAAGAGAAGATATTTTGGGACGAGGTTACAAAATTATTCATTTTATTACCCAATTTTGGATTTAAGTAGCCTTTTTATCAGTTTTGTAAGGGGTCTGATTAGGGCAACTTATGGATTTGGTTTTTAAGGAAAAAAATAATTTACAAAAGTTACATTTTTTTTATTTTATGTATTAAATTCATAGAAAGACATAAATTTTGTATGGGTCTTTCCTTTGAGATAGACCCTGAACCGTCAACAATAGCCCAATATGCAACTCTAGGGCAATGTCAACCAACATCGGAACTTTTCTTTTTTTTTTGTTGATACACCCATCCCAAACTTTTTTTTTGAAAGTGCCCTTTTAAAAACAAGTAGTGCCTTTTCAAAAATAGGGTGCACTTTTATCGCCAACAGCGCCCTGCCCTTAAATATTTCGATATTTGTTACGCTAACCCATCCTTGGAGACAAAACACGATTTTGTTGCCAATGAAAGAAGTCCTCACTGCAGGGTTGCCAAAAACTGGTAACCAGATTTGGCACAAAAATCAGTGACCATTCAATGCATTTTAACCCAAACTTGATGCAAAAAGACTGCAACAAATTTACATTACCATTCATGTTAGGGAAACGAAGATCCTGCTGATCCATGTTCATTTTGTGTTCTGTTTGCAGATGGTCCCTCAGTTTCTGCACATGTTTATAGTTGATGTTGCATTCAATACACCTGATAAAGCTACTCGTGTTTTTCTTCACTTTGTGCACGATTCGGATGTGCCTCAACTTGTTGCAAGTCCTCGTGAAGACCTTGAGGCAGTAGCGGCAAGTGAACTTGTCGATTTTAACTCCATCTGGAATATCGGCCGGTTTCACATTGGACGGGGGCTCTTCTTCGTCCGATTCGTTTGGATTTTCGATAATCATTATGCTTTTACAGGCAGCGGAATCCTCATCTGACATGTCGTTTTTTGTCAGGATTGACATTGGTTTGGAGGCGGACGGCTTGCTTTCTTTTTTTGAACTTGCTTCCTGTTCTTCTGGCTCGTTTTGTCCCTCGTCCGAGCTCCCATCATGCTCCATAATCATAGTCTCTACTTCGTCCTCCCCACATTTTTCGTTTGCTGCAGACGAATCTTTTGGAGATTCCGACGACATTAAACTGTCGTCTTGTTCTGCAGACGATTTCTGTTGTGGATCGTCTTGGGCAGTTATCTCCATCGTATCCGTGATATCATCATTTTCTTCCTGTTTTATGACGATTAGAGGTTCTTCTACCCGAGTGCTACTTCTATTTATGAAAAGTTGATTTCCGTCCTCGTCTACGAAAGTAGTATCGTTGTCAATCACAATTGAGCCATCGTCATTTAAGACGATTACTCGCTCTTCTGTGGCATGTTCGTTGTCTTCAACTATGTAACTGGTGGATATCTCTTCTTCTGAATTAGCAAAAGGAGCAGACACAAAATACACAGTTTTATATTCATTTTTCGGTTCCATTTCGTAATTAAACACTATAAATGCATTAATAAAGCTAAGGTAACACTTTTTCGAATTACGTGCTAAGCACAAAATTGCTTCTTTAATTATGTGGCACGATAATTTCACCTAAAACAGCAACTTTCTAGTCTTTAACTTTCAAATCTGGAAGTATTTTGTCTGTTTATAAATGGAAAAGACAATTTATTTCAATTTAAAAACAGCACACCGTGTTTGTTTTCGGAATTTTTATCGACTTCTAGTAGCAGTACAACTCAACACATACTTGATTCAGATTTTTCAAATCATAAAACGAAAATTGAAATTAAAAAAAAAAAAACAGAAGAGAATGGGATAATAACAAAGTTTATATTATGAAATTATGTGATGATTAAATAAAATATTTTTCATAATAAAACTTATTTTAGATTTTTTTATGTCATAGCATAAACAACTCAACTTACATTTTGATTGAAAACGAAACTTTTTCTCTAAGGAGCATTTAAAAAAAAAAAATTATTAGTAATGTGTGCTATTTGTTGTGCCTTAAATATTATTTCAACATATATTATCCATCAATAATGTTCTAATAATTAAATTTTTGAAAGAAAAGCGGAATCCCTAATCGAATATGAAGGATAACGCCTAAGAAATAATTATTTCTAGATAAAATATATATTTTTTAATATCGACACTATGTCTTACACTTCCTAACGATCATCCTCAATGTCGATCTAATAGCTTATAAAACCTACGAATTTCTGAAGAATTAACAACATAATTATACAATATTCCATTTGCGTCTTCTATATAAAAATATAGCTTTTTATACCCTCCCGATTAAACTGAGATTTGTAAAACTGGAATCCATGGTCATAGTTCCATTGCCAATATGAAATTCCAATCCCTCCACATCACCCTATTTTAATCAGTGGTGTAGCGATTCAAAATAACCATAGTTCCTGAAAGTGCTCAACTATATAGTTTCCATATACTTACCAATATAAGTAATAAATAAACGTTAATTAGCAGTTATGCTAAATAGTATTTAGCCATTAATTAGCAATAATTAGTTAATTGCATGAATTTCTTAAGAAATGAATAATATTGTTTTTATTTAAAATGGGGATTAACATACTTTTCATAAATTGTATGGAATAAAATTGTGTCAGAGATCTTATTAGGGATATTGGTTGAAAATTTTGACTTAAAATTCTACGGAGGCCCTTTTCCTATGATTTGAATAGCTGAATAAGTAACCACTATAGTCCAATATTCTCTTAGCAGTTATGCTAAATAGTATTTATCCCTTAATTAGCAATAATTTGTTAATTACCTTTAATTGCATATATTTCTCAAGAAATGAATAATTTTGTTTTTATTTAAAATTAAGATTAACATAATTTTCATAAATTGTATGGAATAAAATTATGTCAAAGATCTTATTAGGGATATTGGTTGAAAATTTTGACTTAAAATTCTATGGAGGCCCTTTTCCTATGATTTGAATAGCTGAATAAGTAACCACTATAGTCCCATATTCGATTTGAAAGTATAAACATGTTGAAAGTTTAAAGACTTTTTTCCATATTTCATATCCGAAGTAACCTGAATTATTTTTGTAGGCCTGCGTTGAACTGGTTTTAACCAATCAATATATTCTTTAAGACAAGATAATCAGAATTATATGCATATTTAAGATTAGGCCCAACCAATCACCTATATCATAGTAAAATTGCACACACATTCTTAAGTTTAGACAAATTCCTTTTAATGAATACTAACATTCTATTCGCCTTCTTACTAAGCTATCCCACACAATGTCCGCATTTAAAAAAAAACATTCACCATCACACCAAGATCACTGGCATTAATTTCAGCATTTTGCAAATAATAAGCAGCCTTTTTATTTTTGAGTCCTATGTGCAGGACAACATTACTAAAAGACATTCATTGCTTAAAATAATTCATGTATTGGCTTAAATGATTCAGATTTTAAAATGTTTGACTCACAGAAAGTATATATTAGGTTGGAGGGAAAGTTCTGTCGTATTTTAAAGAAAATATTTGAATTCATTTATAAAAATATGTGTTTAATATTAATCAATTATATATGCTCCGTTATTTGTTACAACCTGTTGCCATCTTTCAGGTAACCTGTGAATTCCTGTTTTGTAGAAGTTCTCATCCTTGGAGTTAAAATAGTCAGCAACTGCTTTAGAAACACTTTCAAAAGACGTGAATTTTTTCCCCGTTAGATAATTTTGCAGAGATCTGAACAGGTAATAATCAGATGGTGCAATGTCAGGTGAAAACGGTGGGTGACTAAGGACTTCCCATCCTAAAGCATTAATTTTTTGTTGTGTCACCATTGCAGTATGCGGGCGAGCATTATTGTGGTGGAACACTATTCCTTTTCTGGACGCTAATGCTGGCCTTTTTTCTTTGATAGCTGCACACCCAAACACTTTGCTTTAACACAAACCCAAGAGATTTAATGTGATCTCCAACAGTTGTATGATGAATGCCAAACTCTTCTGCAATTTCTCGACTTGTTAAATGTGGATTATTTTCCAACATGGATCGCAAAACATCATTATCGATCTTGGATGGTCGTCCAGATCGATCACTTTCTTTGCGGCTCAGATCCCCGGGAAGGAATATTTGCTAAACCATCTTTGACAAGTACGAACATTTACAATATCTTTTCCAAATAATGCACATAAATTATTACATGCAACCGATGCATTGCTTCCTTTTTGGAATTCATATAAAATGCAGTGTCGTAAATGCACTTTATCTACTGACATGTTTTTTACTTTAAATATCACAAGTAAATTATGAACGGTAACAAAGGGCATCTTTTATATTATACAGCAGCTAAAAAAACAAAAAAAAGTCTGATTGACTCACTAGCCAGATGTTCTTTTTATTTACAAGAACAATAACCTGCATATTTAAAATACGACAGAACTTTCCCTCCAACCCAATAGAAAAAGCTGTAAGTTATAACTCAATGCCCAGTTCAAAGGTTTAAGGATGAGTTCAACTGTAAAAAATTGTGTCTTTATGGAAACTTATCCAAAACTATGTATTCCTGCTATTCTCTACAATTAATGATTCCAACCGTTATTCATATAAATTCCAAATTTTAAAAATATATGTCATAAAAATTATTAAAAAACACGTAAATATCAGAATTATTTTTATTTTTCATTCAAAAAAAAGTTACAACATTTTAAATACAATTCACAAGAGAAATATAAATTAAGTGTAGCATGAAAATTTCAAAACATGGTAGTATTTGAACAAGTCTGCTTTTTCTGTGCACAAAAATAAGCATCTGTGAAACAAATATGAATTGAAATTGGGAATAGTTTTCAATACATTTTTGATGGATATATACATTGAATTATTTTCAGTATATTTTTTTATAACTTGCGGTTTGTAGAAAAAGATAAATGCTCGCGCAAAACGCCATTTACACTTAATATAGCGAAATAAAAAAAAGGCTAATTTTCAAATATTCATTTTTACACTGTAAATATATTATATAAATATAATACAAAACTTATAACTACAATACAAAAATATTGAATACTGTAAAAAAAAACACAACATCGGTACTGTAAAAAAAAAACACAACATCGGTAACATTCAAAAACATATAAAGAAAAATGAAAGACAAGGGGTTGCTTAATCAGACCTTCAATTTCCGCAAAGCAATGCATTCAAAACAAACAATAACTTATTTTTAACTGACTTCCGGAGCAAAGAAGGGGAGTTATCAAAATTCGACCATTTTGTACTACAACATTCATTTGTAAGAAAGAAATCCCATTGCTACTAGAATTACAAAAGACATGCTTTATCATAAACTCTACGTCGAGTTCAGCAAAATATCGAAATCAATTAAATAAAATACATAAATGAATACTTCAAGGTAAAAAAATAATATTCACTAATAAATATAATAAGGGGGACAAAATGGAATGTCTCTAAAGATAACATTTTCAGAGAAATCTGTACTTTGCTATTTTTACAGATTTGTCCGCAAAGGCACCTAGTTCATTTAAATGAAATTAAAAAAAAAAAAGTAAATTAGGATAAAAGTTTACCCTAAATACCAAAACAGCAGGAGATGACACTGAAAGTTAATCTACACATAGAAAAAATATTGATTACTAACGTATATGTGATAGATGACAGTTTGAAAAATAACAACTCTGTGAGGCGAGAAAGTTTTCATAGCATAGAGCAATTAGAAAATAATAGATTACCTACTCAATAACGTATCATAAAGTAGATATTGGAGAAAACTTTGAGACTAATTATTATAACATGGGTTAAACAAAGTTTGTAATTACTAGTTAAAATTAAGTCACACAAATATGCAGTGTTGTTTTACGAACAACAGTGATGACATTTCATTGCACATCCCAACAAAGCTATAAAAAATACATGTACATATAAATATGTCACATTAGCCTAAGTTTTTAAGATGTAGAGGCTTTAAAAACTTACAATAATGTAGCATTTAAAAAATACATCCAAATATTTGAAAACAGGAACATTTCAAAGCTCTAAGAAAATAGAAATATTTTTATAATATACACAGTAGCAACTTAGTAAATCTCCTAAATTATTAACTATATGTAAAAAAATATTACATAGCTTAGAAATGCTATAAGCTCCAATTCATTTGATTTATTCATCCACAATTCCTAAGACTTGTGTGTAATATATGTATATAACTGCTCTATATTATTCATCACCAATAGCTCAATATACATCACCAATAGCTGCTATATAAGAATACATGGGAGAAGGCAAAAACAATTTTTTATCGTAACCTAATTTACTTATTTTTTTCTACAAAAATATTTAGTACCGAACAATGTTCATTTTCGTAGTTTCATTCTTAATTTTTAGGTTTACAAATGAACCTTTTGGCATGTTCTTAGCTTGTTACATATAGAATACATATTTACTAAATTCAAAGACTAATACCTTTTTTAATGGATAAGCAAAGGCATGGCATTCTATTAATATTTGGTACGCTACTTAACAAGCAGTTAAGCCTCATATTCCGCTAGGCGGAATAGTTTTAATAGTTGGCAATTGGAAAGCACTCACAAAAAATAATTGGCAATAAAAAGTATTAAAAAAAAAGTTGTGATTAAAAATGTAGTTTGACATTCTGAGTATAATTGTAAAATGAAATTGTTAAAAAAACATATGGAATGATTGAATTAAACTATTCACTTTGACAACAAATATTATTACGAATAAACAAACAGAAATTCACTTAATAGATTACAATTATCAGTTTTAACTACACATGTTAAATATATAACATTTTAATATAATATAAGAGCAAGGATTATCAGAATTAATCTAGTACTAGTTTATGGAAAAAGTTTAAAAATATATTAACAAAATTAATAAATAAAGTTTAAAGTATATTATAAGTAGTTTAAGTAATTTTTAGTATACATCAAGCAAATATTGTTAAATTCATTTACATAAAGCACACACAACAGTTTAACTTTCTCTATTGCCTATTACAAATAATACTGTTATCTTTACTAAGGTACTTATAAGTGTTTTTAGCAATAACCTCATATAATAAAACCACAATCATTTATACATCTTATCCGTACATTATAAATACTATGAATTATTTTACTAAGGAACTATCACCGTACTTTTGATCATTTTACAAAGAAACTATCTCACTACTTTGGATCATTTGACAACGGAACTTTAAACCATTTTGAAAAGAAAATATCACATTACAGCAGTACTTAATTTTTGCAAGAAGTTATTACAGTGCTTCAGATCATTTTACTAAGAAACCATCACAAAATTCACACACATTTGTTGGCAGTATAGCATAATCTTAAAATGATTTTTCATTTATCGACAGGTGCTTTGACGAGCAAAAAATCTCACTTTTTGTCTAAGGTCCCTAACTTTGGATTCTTCCTAACACTCGGTTCATTTTCAGTTACCAACTTAGTACCTTAAAAATCTTGGGTAGATTTTGACATTTCCAACACGCATAATGTTTATCAAGATGCAAGGCTCTCCGATTAAGGCATTTGCAGTGTTGCCAGGTTTTGCAGTCATCACATTGCACCATTTTACCCATTTCTTCTGGACAGTTGCAAACGCAGACAACACGATCATCTGTTTCAGGATCCACATTTTCAGAAGCTTCCGACTGAGGAATACTTTTACTTATCAACTCCAAATCCATCAATATAGAACTGTTTATCGATCTAGTTCTACGCTTTGGCTCCCCTTCCCTTAACCGAATTGGCTTTCGGATTTTTCTTTTATTGCGCAAGCCGCTGCGATTACCTTTTTCAGACAATACAGAATCAGGAATTTTGAAATCTTCTCTTTCGACTGAATCTTCATCAGATGAAGTATTATCAATACTATTAGTGTCATGCTCAGGATCGACACTTGCTTCTGAATGAAGTTTGGAAACTGAAAGTTTACTTTCTGACTTGCATTTAGGTATACCTGATGTAGAGGGAACAAGGGATGAAATTTTACTTGCACTAATATCAGTCTTTGATACAGTATTCAACTTTTCAATATGTTGGTCAGTAAAAACCTTGCTGGATTTCGCTAAATCTTTCAGAATCATAATCGCTGAAGAATTTTCTGAAGTGACTTTAGTCGTTTTCTTTTTCTGCATTGGCAATGACGTTCCCGAGTGTGCTTTTCTACTTTCATTTACAGTTGTCTTGCAGTTCCTTTTTGTATTATGAGCTCTTGTAATTTTTCTTGATTCTGCACTAAGAACATCCTTCTTCACATGCGACTTTACATCTCTAAATTTACTTCGATCTGGTTTAACATATGCAATCCTGTTTTCCACAAAGACTTCTTCACATACAACTTCAAGTTTACTTTCAGTATGGCTTAAATTCTTTACGTTCTTGATACTTTCTTCTTCATTAATTTCGACATCCAGTGTTTCTGTCTTTGATTGCACAGAAAGTTTTTCCCGATTTGGCAGCCTATGTTTAGTTTTAACGCTCCTGGTGGCATCTTTATTTTGAGACACATCCCTTTGTTTTGATGAGCTTTTCTTGTCATTATTTTGGTTATGCATTTTTTTTAAAAGTGGCTTAATGTAGACCAGAGAATCAGCAAATTTGGCTGGAAGCACAACTTTTCTCTTGAAGGACCTTCGTTCTGATGAGCTAGATACTTCTGGTTGCCCTTGTTTAACATCTCGAGACAATGCAATACTTGGAGCTGCATTGTTTGCCGATTTCTTTCCAGGTGCAATCTGCAAGCTCAACTTGGAAGTTTTAGCTCCTAGAGAAATATCGGCAGTTGAAGTTTCTTTAAACTTATGAGATTCAGCAAGTCCTTTGCGAAGTTGGCATGGATCCAAACTTGATCCTGTTTCGGGTTCCACTTCAATATCATCAGGTCTCGATTTAGGCTCATCCTCAATGCTTTTTGTATCTTGGAGATTGTCAACTGAAGTCTTGTTAATCTTATCAGCCGCAACAAGTCCTTTGCAAGTGTTTAAACTCGATCTTTCTTCGGACTCCACATCAGGGTTTTCAGCACCTTGCAAATGATTATCAACTGAAGTCTCAATTACCTTATCAGCTGCTACAAGTCCTTTGCCAAGCTTGCGAGTTTCCAAAGCTGATACTCTTTTTGACATCCCCTCATTGTTATCAGAATCTTGAAGATCACCGTCAACTGAAGTCTCCTTAATCTTGTCAGCCGCAACAAATCCTTTGCCAAGCTTGCAAGTTTTCAAAGCTGATATTCTTCTTGGCAACCCCTCATTGCTGTCAGGATCTTGAAAATCTCCATCAACTGATGTCTCCTCAATCTTGTCAGCCGCAACAAGTCCCTTGTGCTTACAAGTTTCTAAAGCCAACATCAGTTTTCGCCCCCTCTCAACACTGTCAGAATCTTGAAGATCATCATCAACTGAAGTTTCGTTAATCTTGTCAGCTGCAACAAGTTCTTTTCCAAGTTTGTGAGAATTTGAATTTAGTTTTAGTTTTGGCTCCATTTCAATACTTTTATACTCAGGAAATGTATTGCCAAATGAAATGTCATTCACCTTGTCCCCTTCAGCATGTTGTAGATTTCTCTTACAAGAGTTTACCTCAATGCCATTAGTTTCCTCAGCAGAACCTTCACTCGAACTCGAATCATCATTGATTTTAGGCTTCTTTTCTTTCATCTTCAGCTGAACCTCCTCCCATTCTACCTTTTTCATCTCCACACAAACATGGTAATGCTTCATATGGGACATTAAAAGCGATTCCTTTCTGAAGCTTCTGGTGCAATCGACAACTGAACATTTAAATTTATTATGATCTTCCTCAATAATGAATTTCTTTGCAGCAACTCTTGGAATACATTCTACAAGATTTAGGACTTTGATTTCAGAAGCATGTTTCTTACACTGAGATCCATCACTAGCAAAAGCAATCAAGTACTTGTCGTCACCTAAACTCTCTTCGACTACCGCCGCATAGGAGAAACCGTTTTTCCATTTTACAAGAACTCTTTGTCCTGGACAATATTGCAGAAAAACCTTCTTAGCAGCTGGTACCTCATTCTCAGTTAACTTGATTCGATCACTTTGCATCGGAATCCAAAAATCGTACCGAGAACTCCACTTTAAATAGTGAACTTTAAGAGAGCTCTGCATCCAATTTATATCAACAATTTTTCCATCGTACCAAATAGGCTTTTCATTAATTTTCACGAAATCGCCTATTTTCCAAGGTACTTCCTGATTCTGGTTTGCAACGGTATCGCACGGATTCTCAATGCAAGCGGTACGACGTCTCTTTCGCTTTCCTTTACGCCCCCTCTTCTTCCCAGCATCAGCATGTCCTCCTTTATCTCTATTGCTTTCCATGTTTAATTCCTTAAGGCTATCAACCTCTATCTCAGTATCACTGACACAAATCAAATCATGAGAATCAATTTTATTACCTGTGCTAGAAGAAAACACGTTTTGTTCCAAAATGGCGACTTCTTCAAAAATTGCCGATTTACGACTTTTCACGGGTAAAACATCAAAATCAATTTTATCACGTGTACTAGAAGAAAATTCATTTTGTTCCAACATGGCGGCTTTCTTAAAAATTGGCGATTTAGATCTTATCAGTGCATGAGCACGATCCAAATTAGAGTCTCTGATTTGCAAATGTTCAGTTGGATCGCCAACCTCAGAGCAAGAATCAATAGACGTAGAAGGTTCAATCAATCGTTTATAACATGTCTGGAGTAACTCTCTTCCAGTAAGAGAATCATATTTTCGATCACATGAATGAAAGTTGGTGATATTGTTATCATCAAGCCTATATGATGCATTCGCTGTATCTGACAACTCCATATTCAACTTTCTAGTGTTTAAACTACGTAAGCGATTCCAATTTAAATACGTGTCTTCCATCAACATTCTAGGCGATCCAACAATTGTAGCCTTTTCCTCGATATTTAAATTAATATTTGCATTATTTTCTGTACTCATCGCAAAAAACTCATGCAACAATCGGAAAACAAGAAATCTTTTGATTGATTGATAACTTTCTACTTTATTGCTTGATTATTACAAAGCATAAAAATGTATGTCCTTAAAGTATAGAATTTTAAAAGCATTATCAAGAGAGAAGATTTATACGAATTTTTTTACATAAAAAAGTAGACAAAAGATATTTTAGAAGCAGCCTAGCAAATATTTTTTATTTGACACTCTTTGAAGTTTGCCGCTTGCTTTCAAATATCAATGACTTAAAATCATAACTTTAACTGTTAGAATATAAACAAAGACCTTTGCTCCAGAACCGGAACCAACACTTTAAGATTCTGCATTAAGTATTTTACATTTGAGAAACATTTTTCTTTGCAATTGGACTTTAAAAAAGCATAATCCTAACATTCTCAAATCAATGTTTAGTTTATAAAGTATCTTTTAATAAGCTAATTAAATATGTGATCAACGACTCGCATTGATTACAGAATGGTAGGGATATATTGTATTTGCATCACATAAAAAATATCTCATTCATTTGACACACATTTTTATTTTATCTAAGCTACACCATATTAAAACATTTTATATATGCATCTCGTAAAATGTTACGAATTGCTAAAATAGTTTATTCAAGTGATACTGAGCAAAATAAAAAATCGTCCAGCTATAAGATAAAAAATCGTATTATAGTACATTGCATTAAGATTACGTGCAGCTCTACTGTGTCGTTATGGAATTAATCAAAGGTTAATTCCTAGTTTACGGTGCCCCCACCAAATTTGATTTGGCGACAATTGTTGGGCAATAAATTTTATATGTTAGCAAACCTTATTCATGACGTTCCTAGTAATATCATGACGTACGGCAACCTTACTTTTTTTTTCTCCCACTGCTGCACGTTGTTTGCCAAGACCTTGACGAAAATTTTCAGAATCGCGCCAAGGAGGCACCGTACACTAGGAATTCTAGCTTTCCTTCTGCACTAAGAAAATGTTGGAGAAGTAACAGTTATTTGGTTAATTAAATTAAGGTTGCAGTAGCACTACACAATGGGCTTGGCAATGTTCAAATGTATCACAAGGGAAAACATCAGGAATGGTTGGTTGAATCTGTAGCACTGGAGTTGCACAGTGGACTATTGGTGACGGTTCGTGGTCTATCTGAAAGATCGAAGGAAAGACCTGGGAACACTCTCTCTTAATTTTCTATAATAGTTGGGCGAAATTTGTTTGGGAAAACTAAGAGTATGGTTTAATTTAGCAAATTAGTTATTGATTTATTCTTATATTTTTTTCATTTTAGACATTGCACAGTGGTCTATTTTGGTTCAATACAACAGATTATTCTAAAAATAATGATTGGTTGGTTGCATTAATGCTGCACAATAGGCTATTAGTACTGGTTCGGGATCTATCTTAAAGAAAATATACAGAATAATTGTCTCATAATTTCTGAGTACTGAATATAATAAATTTTGGTTAATTAACTTAGCACTGGAGCTCCACAATGCTCTATTGGCGAAGCTATGAGATATATCTCGAAAGGAAGAAAGGACACAGTAATAATTTTTAATCATGGTCAGATGACGAGACAATTCCTAAGCTGGCACCCAACGCAACCTCATTATGTATCAGGACAATGGACTGCGATCAGATTTAAGATGCTCCAGTCCGGTATAGGTACACACCACGTCGTCAGAATTTTTCCTCCAATTTCTACAGTGTGTATACATGACTTTGCACATTAAATCTGATTGAGGTCCAATGTTGTGGCGCCTATTGAGGCTGCGTAGGGTGGCAGCTCAGAAGTTGTCTTCGTCATCTGACCATGGTAAAAAAATATAAGATCTATCCTTATCTAAAAATATAATATATTTCCTTTGAGATGGGCCTCGAACCATCACCCATAGCCCACTATGTAGCTCTAGTGGAATGTTATTTGCCAACCAACAGTTGTAGATGTCAAACTGTTGCCAATAGCCCATTGTGTAGCTTTGGTGTAACGTTAATTCTAAAACCAACAAACAGCATTTGAAATTACGAGGCAGTGTTCCCGAGACACTTTCCTTTGGAATAGATCTTGAACAGTTGAAAATAGCCTATTGCATAATTATAGTACAATGTTTATTTTTAAATAACTAAATATGTTAAATTAGTTATTTTTAAATAACTAATGTCAACCTATAAGCTTTCGCGATGCAAGTAAAAAGTTTAGTTTGGCATTTGCATAATATTCATTAAAAATTACCTTTGATTTCGACTGGTTGCCATAACGACGAGGTTAAAACAGAGTATTTAATTCAGTAACCTAGAATAACCAAACCAAAATTTAAAACACTTTGCAAGGCTATACGATTCATTCCATACATTTTTATATTTACAGGGTTGCTGGCTAATATTTCGGCCAGAATCGTATGTTAAAGTCGAACAACCTGCCTTCTAAAGGTTAAACAGAAGAATTTTGTTACAACCTAATTATGTTGAGTGTTTCTTAATGTATAAGAAGCTTATATTTTTCTTTTGAAACACAACTCTCTAATCCACATTTCTTAATTAACTGGAACGTAACATTGAAATAAATTGTTTATATTTTCTCATATTTTTTTTTTAGAATTCATTGTGTGCTTTCAAAAAGTCAACTCTAGTTTATAAGTGTTCCCCCGTATTACTTTCCAGAATTCATAATTTTTGCAGGTAATATTTTAATCTAGTAGTTTCCATGATATATATCCTTTTTCATAAAAAAAAGTATTTATTTCCTTTAGTACCATGATCCTTTAGGGACACTGTATATTCAATGTTAGATGATTGTGACCTTGACAAGCTAACTGCCACATCAAAAATTAGTAAAGTAACTGTGGGGCCATACTACTTTTTTATGCTTCAACACCAAATCTGCCACAGAGTCATAATAGAATTAATAATAAAAAAAATTATTTATAATTATAGTCATATATTACAATAATGGATAGTATAATAAAATTTTATGAGTTCCCTATCATGTGCACATTTTCATTAGAATTGAAATTCTATTATAATTCTCAAGAGTTGATTATGATTTACTTTCAGATCTTTTACGATGGCATTTGAACGCCCTTTAACAGTAGCCGTGTGCCAAATTAACGCTACAGCAGACAGAAAGAAAAACTTTGAAACGTGCAAAGATTTCATACATAACGCTGCGTCCAAACAAGCAAAGGTAATGATTAGTGGCTTGTATCACTAATTTTATCTCACTAGGGAATATTAAAAAACAAACAAGTTATGCATTTACAAAAATAATTTTCTTCTTCGTGTTATCTCTGTTTTAAGTTGTGCGTCCAGGGGGTTATGTTCAAAGGCTTCTTCCATATCTCGCAATTATTGATCAGAGTGTCAACATAACCTGGAAGTCGGGGAATTATCGTAGAATATTTTAATTCTGAAAATATCAGGGAAAATTTTTAAAAAAATTACAAATCTGGGAAATATGCAAATTTTGATCACTAAAACTGCAATTATGGTCTAGTCTGGGTAGTTTAGTTGTCAATACTTTCTTATAGTTCTGAAAAAGAAAAAAAAAGAACATGGCTGCGAGCAGTTGAAAGAAACGTGAACCACTGTTGTAGGGGGAACAAAAACAATGCACATTGAACTTTGGATCGTAAATAACATGTGGGGGCTAAACAGCTAATGAATATGCGATTTATTGAAAAATGGAATATAAAATAGGAAACATTAAAATTATCTACAAAAGACATAATTTGAAAAAAATTAGTTTTTTTTTCAATTCTCTGCTTCTAGAGAACATGTTTAATTACTTGTCTGTTGCATTTGTGTAATTTTATGTTGTATCTATAAATTATTATTTTAACTGAATGTATAAAGTATTGCTCATAATTTTTCAATATATTTATTGTATTATTGTAGTGTGGATACTTTGTTTCTATAGTAAGCATGTATTGCAACATTTCTTAAAGTAATTGTAAAGTCAAAGAAATTTTAGTGACACCATAATTGAAATCAGGGAAATATCAGGGAACTGTTTTTTTCAAGATTTAGTTGCCACCCTGTTGGTGGTCCTGGAATATTTTCTAAATGGTGCGAGACGTTTTGCTGTTTATTGTGCTTTACTGTGTGTTAAAAATTTCCTTCAACTATTGTTTATTTATTCCCAGATGGTCTTCCTACCAGAGTGCTTTGACCATGTTGGGGAAAGCAAAGCTCAATCTATAGAGCTATCAGAATCTTTAGATGGGCCTCTGATGTCCGAGTACAAGACGTTGGCTGTCGAAAACTCGATTTGGTTATCTTTAGGTGGATTCCATGAAAAGGTATATATTTTTTTAATTATGTGAATATTATACATAGGGGAGACTCCAGGTGAGTGGAGACTGTATAGAAATAGATAGATAGATATGTTTATTGTAGTGGGCCGTAGCCCATTTACAAAGGTTGGCAACAAATTTTAACAAAAGCGGATACAAAGTTTGATAACACAAAATACAATATAATACATTTAAAAAAAAAAAAATTAACACAATTTGAGACAAATATACAAAAAAAAAAACACAAAAAAATTACATGAACAATTAGAATTGGGTTTTCAATCTGTTATTCCTGCACAAGTTCACTGATCAAGTCCTCGTGGAATTTTAAAACAGAGATTGCATAATTATAAAAACAAAAATATTCTTCATTGTAAAATTTTAGGATGGTTGAAATGTTACTGGATTCAATTGATGATAAGTATTTTTGTCTGAATGCATCGTAAATAGGACAGACTAAAAAAACATGATCCCAGGTTTCATTTTCTGTTGTGTTACAAAACTTACAGGACTCGTTAGGAAAAATTTCGAAAGCAACTCCTTTGTATACGTGATTGACTGCAACGAATTTGTATAATAATTCTTTTTATAGTGATATCTATATTTGAAATTAAATAGTAATGTTCAGCAACTTTATAGTCTTGCGAAAGCCAAACAAAATAAAAACCAGCGTTTTGTAAAATATTTCTTATCGAGATGGCCCAATTAAATTTATTGTTTGTGCAGTTAAAGAATATATTATACATGTTTAAGTAGCAAATTTTAGCAAACCTATCATCTGACATTTTGAGAATGTGTATCCAGTATTTTAAAATTAAACGAATAAAAACTATAGAGATCCTAGGATGACCGAATTCGAGTCTTAAAATATATCCAGGTATATAACGGGAAACTGTAAGGAGCTTTCTAACAAAAATACAAAAACATTTTTCTAGATCATTGTAGTTATTTATCGCCCAAACTGCAGCACCGTATGTTAAAACTGATAAAATCAAAGCATCAAATAATTTAAACCATGAGTTAACCGAATTAATTTTTGCACCTGTCAGTATGGACCAAGAAGTGTTTACTGCACTATTTGTTTTAGAAATAAAATAATTTTTGGCAAGATTAAAACAGCCAGATGAAGGAAATGGAATACCTAGATAAACATAACTAGAAACTATTTCCAATTCGTTATTGTTGTAGAAAAATTTGTCATGCTTAGATAATTTACCGCCCTTACGAAATATAACTACCGTAGTTTTATTAATGTTAACAGTTAAAGAGAAGTTATCACATAATTTTTCAAGAATATTAAGTTTTCTTTGGAGATTTATTGGGCAATCAGCGAGAATCACAGCGTCATCGGCATAAAGCAAAATATGTATAAAAATATCGGAATTGATATATATACCAGGGATTGGACTGTATAGAAATAGTAATGTACGCTATCTCCAGTACATTCTGACGGAGGGCAGGGTAGGACATTTTTGATGTCATACTGATGAGTACTCTGTGGGTGTGTCTAATGTTGGTGACAAGCGTTACAGTTTGACAGTATCTTTAAGGTTTCTTGCATGATTGTGTTACATTTTACAAACGTTTTCTTGTTGACCATGCATTTTTCCGTCTTCCAAGATTATCATTAGTCCTTAGATTAGCTACCTTATTAACCTGCAAAAATAAATAACTGATTCCATCAAAACAGAAAAGCCAATGAGGATAGTCAGAAAACCCACAGAGTAAGGCTGGGCTATGTTAGTGTGATGTCGTATATGTTCAGTGCACCGCCCTCTGCCAGAAAGTGCTGGAGACAGCACACCTTTCTATTACTATAGTCTCCATTCTCCTTGAGAGAGGCTGTTGTACATTGGATCACTTTTTAAAAATCTCATCGGAAAGTACCTATTTGTCATGTTTTCCATTTTGACACACAAAACCTTTTAATGCACTACCTTTGTTTTCCTTCATTGATAATATATATTCTTAGTTCATAAATATTAATTTTTTAAACTGTACCTGAATGATCAATTTTGAAAGACCCTCCTGTACCTCTGATCACTCTGAAAATGTAACAAAAAATAATAAATTATCTTTTGGATAACTAGGTCAACTCCAGATGTTTTGAATGATTTAATTTGCCACGTTAAAGTAGCAAATTTTACTCTAAAAACTTTACATGCTTTTCAAATAAAAATTCTCTTCTCAAGCTGTGTTGTAACAGCTTTTATGCCTTTTTTCATGAATTCAGGATCAATAGGACCCCCCCCCCCCCCCCCCCACATTGGGTAACGTGATGATCAACAAGACTAACCTTGCTGGGCCTAGAGCCTGCAGTTGGTCGACATTATTTATATGAGTGATCCAAAGTACACTTTGATCGAGGAACAATAGTCACCCTATAAATATTAACAAGCACTTTTAATTTTTAAATATTAATATTTAAATATATGAATAAAATTGTTCAAGAATTGCTGCTAATAACAAGTTTGATAAATGATGTTCTGAATAAAAGTTCTGTCTCAAAAATAAATTTGTTTTCATATTATTACAATTTAAGATGCATTTGGGAATGTAATTTTTGCCTAACATTCCATCAAGGAAACAAAAATATATCGAATTCAATTCGATAAATTCAGCCAAATGCAAGTATATCTGGTGCATTGAGGATTCGATCCTTTGTGGTGCGTGATAATCTCTGTAATGTAAGTTTTAACAAAAAAATTTGTCTTGCATTAGAGATTTATTAGAAAATATTTTTTTGGCATAAACCTATTTGTATTCAAACACAGGTTTCGTGAAGGTTCCTTAATTTATCCAAATTTATCTTACTGTGCTGCAATAGTTCATATGTGGAAAAGCTTTAGTTTGCATACAATTATACATTTAAAACCAATAAAGTTGTTTAACGTAAATATTGTCTTATAGGGTCCCCCAGAAAATGCTGATAAAATTTGCAATTCTCACGTTATTATTAATTCGAGTGGAGAAATCGTATCTGTGTACCGGAAAATCCACTTATTTGATGTTGATATTCCTGGCAGCGTTCGTTTAAAGGAATCGGACTATGTTCTTTCCGGAAAAGAGATTGTACCACCTGTGGATACACCTGTCGGAAAAGTTGGATTAGGAATTGTATCCTTTAAACAACCCAATCAACCTTTCAGAGGAAAAATTTACAAATAAATTCTTAGTATAATTCATTACTTTTATTTATATTAAAATAAAATATACTTAGGTATATTTTATGCCTTAATTAAGAATATCTTACTATTATATATTTACTTCTTGGGCTGTTAAGTTGTTTTAGAAATTAAATTCATTAGACTTAGAGGTGTTGTTATTAAACAATATCCACACTGCTAAATAAAATGAACAGGGATCTGTAATAGTAGTTGTTTAGTTGGTTAACCTTATAAATATAGCCCATGTCAAATCAACACACTTTTAATAAAAATTTGACCTCACCATCTCGGATTTTGATAAAATTTGGCACATGGGTAGCCCCCATATAGAATAAGAAAAATACAAAATTTTATTCAAATATATCAACCCGTTTGGAAAATACAACTATGCAAAGTTTAAAAAAAACACAAAAAATCGCAAGACTTGCATATGTTTAACTTGCCATAGCAGCTTTCCTAATTATGCTAGAAAGGTGGGTGAGGTGCCATTTTTCAGCATTTTTTATAGCCTTTCTTATGATATGCAACACAATAGTGGTTTGAGAAGGAAAAATATTAAAATTTTTTAAATGAAAATTTAAATTTTAAATTTAAAAAAAAGCGTATTTTTAAAAAATTTCAAAATTTTTTAGAAAATAGTTTATACTAATGTTAAATGATATGCAAAGTTCCAGAGTGGGCAGATAAAGGGTTCATAGTTAAAATAATCAATAACCAAAGCAGTTTTTCATCAAAATTCTGACCATGTGATAAAGTAATAGCAACAAAAAGCATAATACATGGATTTTTAAAAAAAAAAACATTTAAATAAGGAAAATAAATCAGACATACTTGATATTGTATTGTTCAATTGTAGTTGATTAATGCTTCATTTGTTTCCAAAGTGTCATTTTCAGATAACACATAAATTCTTCCATTGTACAGGATTTACTCTACATAATCTGTCAGAGGCATCCAAAACACATTTAGCTTCCGTGGATATGAAAGTGATTGGAATGGTCCAGCTGGATGAAGAAATGTTACCTTTGGTTAATCAAGTTCTTCATTTCTCTCAAGAACATAAGCTAACCACCAGTTCTTGTTATATACAACAGTGATATAGCTATTAACATCTATTAATTTAAGTTTCTATGGTGATCTTACAATTACTTGTGATGATTGTGTAGCTTCAGAAAATGTTTTCACAATTAATTTCAATGTGTTTAAGTCAATAGGTATAAAGTCATGATATTGTTAAGTCCCTTGGATGGTAATTGCCTGGTTGAAACGATGGTTTAAGAATGTTTCTGATTGTACTTAATCCTCCTGTGTTGTAAAAGTGAAGTTAATAGCAGAAATATTTTCTACTGCTCATTCATAAAGCTGGAGAGTGCATAAAATTAGTTTTTGTTGAGTCGCTGCAATCTAGCTCCAGCTGCTGATTTCTTAAACACCAACTCCATCACAAGGCCTTTTTCCATGTGATGTTGCTAAAAATTTTCATTTGGCCTCAATATTGAAGTCTTGCTTGTGAAAACACAAGTTGGTGAAATTTTTCTTATTTTTATATTGTGAAGCACGCCAATAAGAAAAGTGAAAGATCTCATGGTGAATTTTTTCAAACTTTGCAGTCAAAAAGGAAATAAGTTTTCTTTGAAAGGTGTAAACTACTTCTGTGTTGTGTTCTAGGCAATCAGAAATTGCAACATAACTTAGATGTTCAACTTTTGTTTTTCCTTCATAATATATCACAAAAGGGTGAATTGCGGCTTGTCCACTATCCCAGTAGTAACACTGGGACTCATCTTGAACAACTATACTATAGTTTTCTGAAAAGTCGAGGGTAACTGCAAATTCAGAGTCTTTAAAATTTTTCTTTATGAGGTTCATGAAAGATGTCTGTTGTTTAATCTATAAAATATTAATCTATAAATCTTCTGATGATATCTGAAGAGTCCCTAAATTACAACAGTCGACGGAAATCCACTGCCGAAATGTGATTTTTTGTATTATGTTTTCTTCAGATGACGTTTCAAGGATGGTCCTTATTTTGAAAATTGTTTGAAATTTTTAATTTGTTTCCTTTGGTACAATAACTGTTAAGCTATCTTTAGAGCATGGCTACTAATTTTGTCATTTTTGTAAAACAAATTAACAGCTTCACTACTTTTTCCGAGAGGCTTTTCCCCAGTTTTGGGTTGGGACTTTTTGAAATTTCTCTTCCTCTAAGTTACCATGTAGTTTGTAGCTTTAAACTTGCACATGATTTATATTATTCCCTAGTTTTCTTGTAGGCAGGATAAAGTCATTAATGAAGTAAAAGTCACATTTATTCACAAGTAATTGTAAGATCACCATAGAAACTTAAATTAATAGAAGTCAATAGCTATATCACTGTTGTAAATAACAAGAACTGGTGGCTAGCTTATGTTCTTGAGAGAAATGAAGAACTTGATGAACTAAAAGTAACATTTCTTCATCCAGCTGAACCATTCCAATCACTTTCATATCCACGGAAGCCAAATGTGTTTTGGATGCCTCTGACAGATTATGTATAGTAAATCCTGTACAATGGAAGAATTTATATGTTATCTGAAAGTGACACTTTGGAAACAAATGAAGCATTAATCAACTACAATTGAACAATACAATATCAAGTAGGTTTGATTTATTTTCCTTATTTAATTTTTTTTTTTTTTAAATTCATGTATTATACTTTCTGTTGCTATTTATTTATCATAGGGTCAGAATTTTGATGAAAAACTGCTTGGTTTTCAATTATTTTAACTATGAACCCTTTATCTGCCCACTCTGAAACTTTGCATATCATTTAACATTAGTATAAACTATTTTCTAAAAAAATTTGAAATTTTTTAAAAATACGCTTTTTTCGAAATTTAAAATTTAAATTTTCATTTAAATATTTTAATATTTTTTCTTTTCAAACCACTATTGTGTTGCATATCATAAGAAAGGCCATAAAAAATGCTAAAAAATGACACCTCACCCTCCTTTCTAGCATAATTAGGAAAGCTGCTATGGCAAGTTAAGCATATGCAAGTCTTGCGATTTTTGGTGTTTTTTTTAAATTTTGCATAGCTGTATTTTCCAAACGTGTTGATATATTTGAATAAAATTTTGTATTTTTCTTAGTCTATATGGAGGCTACCCATGTGCCAAATTTGAACAAAATCCGAGATGGTGAGGTCAAATGGGTGTGTTGATTTGACGTGGAATGACCCATGTATCTATTTAATGAATATATTAGATAATACAAAAAAATCTAAAAAGTTAATTTTGGATTTCAGTTATTTTTTATTCATTCTTAAATTTTTTTTTTATGTTTATTAACTATTTTTAGGAAAAACGTGTGTATTGCATATAATCATAAAATAAAAATTTTACTTCCAAATAAGTTTAACCTTTAGAAGGCGGGTGTTTGATTTTAACATGGGAGTTTGGTCGAAATATCGGCCACCCGCCTTGTACTGTTAAGTAACTGTGTTTATCTAACTTAATCCCTCCAAAAACTATTTAACTTTAAATTTTCAAACCTAACTTTTTTTGTCTTTGACATCCGCCAGTTATCTTTCAATGAAGCTGTCAAAAAATCATATATATATATTTCTATAATACTATTTAATACCCTGAAATGCCTTATGTTTCAATTAAATGCTATCTATCTAGACTAGACTAGTTCTCTATTCTAGTCTAGTTAGACTATTGCTAGTCAACTAGTAGACATTTTTATAGAAATTTACTAATGACACTTTGTAAATATATTCTAGAATGTGAATAATAGTTATCTTGACTGCTTTCCAAACTAAAAATTTAAATATCTGCTTAAAAAACAATATTAATATTTGGCGTTTTGTGTACTGCTTGAGTAATTAATAACTCTGCAAGTACTACTTATTTATGCATACTTATTCAGGGTGGTAATATAACCTGGAAAACCGGGAATTATCATGGAAATTTTTTTATTCTGGAAATATCAGAGAAAAGTCAGGAAATTTTTCAAAATTCCCAAAAAATAAAGGAATTTTTCAAATTTGGATTATTAAAACGGAAATTATGGTCTATTATGCCCTCTATTCTGGGTAAATTAGTTGTCACTATTTCCTTTTACTTCTGAAAAATAATTTTTAAAAAAAAGTATAGGTATGCGCATTTTCATATTTCAGTTTTATTTTTGTAAAAACATGAACCACTAATGGAAGGAGAAGAAAAATGTGCTGAATGACTTTGAATTGTACGCAACACTTGAGGTGCTAATGAATAAGTGATTCATTGAAGATTGGAATAGGAAATATGAAGCATATAAAACATTTAAAATTACCTACAAAAGAAATTATTTGAAAAAAAATTGCTTTTTTTGCATTATCTGCTTCCAGAGAACATGTTTAATTACTATTATTCCTGTCACAATTGCGTAATTTGTGTTGTATCCATATATTATTCTATTAACTGTCAATTGTAAAATAATTTTTCATACATAATGCAATATGTTTATTGGATCATTGTAGCGTGGATATTTTGTTTCTATACAAAGCATGTATTGCAACATTTCTTTATGTAATTATAAAATCAGGAAAATTTTTCTGACACCATCATGGAAATCAAGGAAATGTCAGGGAACATTATTTCCAGAATGTTGTTACCACCCTGTTATTGCGTTTTAGATTGATTATTAAAGTATAATTTATTTCCTTAACTTGTTTTCTTCTAAGTGTTATGATATGCGATTTCCTGAATTTGCATTATCACTAACCAAAGCAGGTTCTGAGATTTTAACTTAT
Source organism: Troglohyphantes excavatus (assembly GCA_963932185.1). Lineage (NCBI taxonomy): Eukaryota > Metazoa > Arthropoda > Arachnida > Araneae > Linyphiidae > Troglohyphantes > Troglohyphantes excavatus. Next base: position 10,440,479 of record OZ010677.1, on the reverse strand, counting down.
CCTTCTGCATTTACCCAAACCACTGGTATGGCTCACTGGGAAGTAAGTTTTTTATTAATTTGACTTTTCACACTGTAATACGAGTGTATTTCATTACAACTTTATATTTCAAGAGCTGTTCATAGCACACTATTTAGCTTTAAAGTGGAAATAGTAATTTGATTTTAAGTAGTTTTAACTTGAAATCGTTCCTGAAGGCTTATTTTCAATAATTTCAATTTTATGTATGCATATTTTTTTTTAAATTCGTATTTTAATTTTGAGTATTATTATGTTATAGCCCAGTAGAGATAGCTCAAAAAAAGAGGTTGGCTTGCAAAAAATGGAGTAGTTTTGATTTTCGGGTATGTTGTATGTATCGACCCCCTCGTGAAAAATCCAAGTTTTCGACCTCCCACCCCTTGTGCGTTTTCCGCCATCTTGAAAAACCTCTAAAAAAATGCACTTTTTAAAGTTTTTCCTCAATAACTCTCTTCCAGTACATTTTAGGTTAAAAGTCACAATTACAATTTTAAAGAGCATTAAATTTCCTACAAATTTCATGTATAACATATTGGAAAATTCTGAACATATACTGAGATATAGGGCCGTGAAAATCTGTAAAAATTTCAAAAAAATGAAAAAAGTCAGATATGTCGTTAGTTTTACTTGAATAACTTTTTTTTGTGCAGTTTAGCATAAAATGCATAATAACGAATCTTGTAGATGATTAAATGTCTTACAAGATCCATACAAAATATTTGTAATTACTACCAATAGATGACGAGAAATGTTGAAATAATAATAACAATGTCGCACGTACTTTCCCTTCCTTCTCTTGCATATTTCCAGTTGTAGGAGTTTCGGTTCTCGTTCTGTTGTATTTGCTAGTTTTTTTTTTTTTTTTAAACACTGTAGTGTGTGCTCTTTTATTCAAAATGTCGAGTTTACATGGAACTGTGTGCTTTATCTGTGCTGAAAGTTTGAGTGAAGGTGAAACGTTCGTAGTGAAAGAGCTAGACGAATTAAGTCCAGTGTAAAGCATAAACTTTCAACTCATTCTGCTTTTCTGAATAATGTGAACGAAGTCAGGGTTCATACTTCATGCCAAAAGAACTAATAATGACAAGCTGATTGCAGCTTACCTCCGAAGGGCAGCTTCTCAGACTGCGCCTGGACCATCCCGTAGATCGCTGAATGAATATGTTTTCACTTTCAAACATCACTGCTTCCTCTGTGGAAACGAATTACCTAAAGATATCGAGGAGAAGCAGAAAAAATACACTTTGGATAGACGTGATAAAGTGTTTTTGTGTGGAAAACTGTCCATGAAAGAATCAATTTTAAGTATTGTCAATGCATGTGGGAACCAGTGGGCGCATAAAATACTTCGACGCATTTTCACTCTACCCGATTCTTCTGGTGCTATTTTTCATTTGAAGACTTGGTTAATCAGATTGAAGGAGAGTTTCTTCCAGATATGAGAATTATAAAAGCGAGGCTTCGGAAACAATATGGAGATGATGTATTGATTGCTGACTCACATCCCCATACATCAGTGATATGTTTCAAAATGACTAGTTACAAGTACGGCGAAAGGAAAAAAAACTTGGAAGAAGAACGTTTTCGTATCCTTCAGGTTGCAGCTTACGTCATCGCAGAAGACATTCGTTCTCACGTTTATGACAATAGTCTGTATACACCTTCAGTTGACTTCCTTCAGGATGTGAAGTCTGTGATACCACCTTCTTTACCTTATTTCATGGAAAGTGTGATTATGAAAGACAAGAAAGGCCAGCTGGAAGGACTGAATGTGACATTGTCACATTCAGTGATAGCCGCAGTAAGATCACGGTCATTTTTGTCATCCCTTCTCTCTGGAGTAGGTACTTATTTGTACAAGAAATTTGGATCACGACTTCATCTTATTATCATCCTTGGGATTTTCTTCCAGTTATGATGAAGTTTTTATATTTGAGCTATCTGCTGTACTTCATGCGGACGCAACCCTCAAGAAAAATGCATTCTGCCAATTCATTTTTGATAAAGCTGACTTCAACGTTAACACTCTGAATGGAGAAGGTACATTTCATGCAATGGGAGTGATCATTTCTGTTACTCCTAGCACCTCTGTGATCCCAGATGCGTACGATTCTGTTGTAGTTATTGGTGAATACATTGACCTTTTAGTATTGGTCACGGATTTAGCACCAGACAATGTGTTCTTTTGTAAATCTGGTAGGAGCAACATGGCAGATGCCTTGTACTCCAAAATATATAAAAATATTGTGGAAAACATTATTTTTCTACATGCGATAAGTGGCTGCGATACAATCTCCGCTCTATTTGGGTAGGGGAAAATGAAGTTTTGTACCACATTAAAAAGTGATGTATTCCACAATGAAAGTATTACCATTTTCAAAGATCCAGTTGCAGAAAAAGAAAACATCACGGAAGCCACTGAAACTTTCCTTGTGGCCCTTTTTGGCGGTGACCTAAACACTTCTATAGATGAGTTGCGGTATCTTCGCTTTTCTAAAGCTGCTATAAACACAAAATTCAATTTGGCTTGACTACATCCAACTAAGGATGCAGTTCAATATCATGCATGTAGAACTTATCTGTACAAACCTGGATAGGGTATGAAAAAGACGCTCTCAAATGGGGCTGGAAGAAGGATATTGGTGGCCTAACTCCAGTCCCAATGAATAAAGAACCAGCTCCACAGGCATTGCTTAACATGATTTCGTGCCAATGCAAAAAGACTTGTGGTAACAAATGCAGTTGCAAAAAAATCTGGGCTTCGATGGTCGGTAGTATGTTTTCATTGTGGATTCCAGTCCAGCAGTAATGCACCAGATGTTGAATTGAACATGGAAGAAGACGAGTTTGACGATCTACTGCCTATTGGTTGAAATAATGAACTATATACATCAAGCACACCTGTGCTAAAACAACAAAACTTTATGATGGATTTTTAATTTGAGATTTTGTATATATCATTAAAACAAAAATTAAGATGCATTTTCAAATTGTATTAAGTTTAAATATAGGTATTTGTAAATGCTTTAAAATTTTTTGTTTTTCATTGTAAAGTTTTTGTATTTTCCTAAATTTGATATAAATCTCATGTATTTCATGCAAGTTCATGTACTACATACGTGAACTACATGTATATATTACATACATAATAGTTTAAAGATATTACTTTCAGGAATACTAATTTCAACAAAGGGTGATATTTGCAGTTTACAACCAACTTTCACCAAAAGGGTTATTTCAAAATTTCTCGGCATCTGTTCGTAGTAATTACAAATATTTTGTATGGATCTTGTAGTAAATTTAATTCTCTACAAGATTGGTTATTATGCATTTTACGCTAAGCTGCACAGAAAAAAGTTATTCAAGTAAAACTAACGACATATTTGACTTTTTTCATTTTTTTTGAAATTTTTATAGATTTTTACGGCCTTATATCTCAGTACGTGTTCAGAATTTTCCAATATGTTATACATGAAATTTGTAGGAAATTTAATGCTCTTTAAAATTGTAATTGTGACTTTTAAGCTAAAATTTACTGGAAGAGAGTTATTGAGGAAAAACTTTAAAAAGTGCCTTTTTTTAGCAGTTTTTTCAAGATGGCGGAAAACGCACAAGGGGTGGGAGGTCGAAAACTTGGATTTTTCACGAGGGGGTCGATACATACAACATACCCAAAAATCAAAACTACTCCATTTTTTGCAAGCCAAAATCCTATCTCTACTGGGCTATTAATTGAATTTGTGTGAAAACATATAGTGATAGTGTTTTATTTTAATTTTGTATCTTAATATCTCCTTCGAAGTAAACAGAAATTAGAAAGTATAGAATAATTTTATTGGCATTTAGACATATTTTTTATAAACATTCTTTATACGTTAATGAGTATTTTCAATATATAAGTTATAAACATCTAACTTTTTATTTTCTAACAGTACTTAAACTGTTGTTTTGAGCCCTTACAATATCTTTATTTTGAATATTATAAAAACCATTATGAACCCTGATTTATGCCCTTTGAATGTAATAGTACCGTTAATCCAATTATCGCACACTTTTATAACAGCATCAAAATGAGAATACTACTTCACATACATTGTTGCCACCCAATTTTACTCATGGCAGCAATGGCTGCCTGATACATTTGCAAAATGTTTATATCTTACAGCTTAGATGTGTATTTTTAAATTTTTTTTACATGCATACAATAAGTTATTAATTTCCTATGTATTCTATAAGCTATTAATTTCCCGTGTATACTATAAGCTATTAATTTCCCATGTATACTATATTGTATTAATTTGGCATGTATATGATAAGTTATTAATTTGTCATGTATACTATAAGTTATTAATTTCCCATGTATATTATAAGCTATTAATTTGGCAGTTATATGATAAGTTATTAATTTCCTATGTATACTATAAGCTATTAATTTCCCATGTATACTATATCGTATTAATTTGGCATGTATATGATAAGTTATTAAGTTGTCATGTATACTATAAGTTATTAATTTCCCATGTATATTATAAGCTATTAATTTGGCAGTTATATGATAAGTTATTAATTTCCTATGTATACTATAAGCTATTAATTTCCCATGTATACTATATCGTATTAATTTGTCATGTATACTATAAGTTATTAATTTGTCATGTATACTATAAGCTATTCATTTGGCATTTATATGATAAGTTATTAATTTCCTATGTATACTATAAGCTATTAATTTCCTATGTATACTACAAGCTATTAATTTCCTGTGTATACTATAAACTATTAATTTCCCATATACACTATAAGCTATTAATTTGGCATGTATATGATAAGTTATTAACTTCGTATGTATACTATAAGCTATTAATTTCCCATATATACTATAAGCTATTAATTTCCCATGTATACTATAAGCTATTAATTTCCCATGTATACTATAAGCTACTATAATTCCCCATGTATACTTCTATAGGCTATTAATTTGAAAGGTATAATATAGGCTATTAACTTGAAAGGTATAATATAAGCTATTAATTTGTCATATACCATAAGCTATTAATTTGTCATGTATACATGTGCCATGTATATACGCTATTAATTTGTCATGTATACATGTGCCATGTATATATGCTATTAATGTGTCATGTATATAAGGTATTAATTAATAGCTTTAATATTAATTTCCTAGCCTCTGCTGAGGAGTCGAGCTATTGAATCTCAGTCTTATGTGATTGCTGCAGCTCAGACTGGCAGGCATAATGCTAAAAGAATTTCGTATGGTCATGCGCTGGTAAGTGAATTTTTATACATTTGTTTTAAATTATCAAATTTGGTAAACAAAATAAAATTTCCCTTTTAGATTAATTTTAATGCGACTTCAACTGCACATTTTAATTAATCATATGTGTTAATTGAATTTTTTTTTCAAAAATATAAAGTTGTATACTATAATTATTTAATGAGTTAAATGTTTAACAAGAGCGAGCATATAAACTTTTTTAACGGCAGATATATAAAGTTTAACAATTATTTATTTAAATTTTGTTTCAAAAATCTTGTTTACTTTTGGTTTATGGAATTATATTTAATTTATGGAAAGGCGTCTAGGATTGTTTTTAGTTTGGGATCATTCTTTTTAGCTGATTAGACATGATTTATGGGGTTTTACTTGTATGTCAGTTTGCTTGTTATGTATTTCAGTTACTTTTTTCCTCAGGTATCGCTACTTAAACGGATTGATAAATTATAACAAATAAGGTATTGGGTTAATGGTTATAATTTAATGAATGTTATAAAATATGTATTTTTAGCATAAATTCTATGGCATTCTATTCTTCTAAATTATGACAAATATGTTTCCTTAATAAAAAGAAATACAATGATTTTTTCCTGTATGCCTCCCCCCCCCCCCCCCCACCCCATCTTATCCTCCTTTCACTACTGTGTATGATATGTTTACTTATAAGCTAACCATTTGACCTAACATTGCTGAGTTGTTAAAATATGTAAATACATCTTCCATGTAAGAAAGTTGGCTTTCCTGTAACCTACAAAATTCCACAATTTTGTGCTTAGAGGCCAGAATTCTTAAACATGGAAGTCGAGGATATTCTTTAATTAGTTTGCAGTAATAGGAGGAAACTTATCCTCAAACTGCTGTATACAAATTTCAAACTTCTAAGAAGAAAAATTTGTGTTTCTATAGAAATTGGACATGTGTCTATTATTACAAACTGTTATTTTACACATGTCCAATGACATGTGTAAAATAATAGTTTTGCACCGATTTTTAGAATTGTGACAAAAGTAGAAGAAAGAATAGCAGCAATCCCAACATAAAATAATCACGACAAGGGATACCATAAGTTAAGTTTAGCTTTGTTAATTAACGTCGCACTAGAGCTGCACAGTGGGCTATTGACGACAGCCCGGGGTCTATTTCGAAGGAAAGACCGGCGAACGATGGCTCATATTTTTAAACTATGGTCAAATTACGGGGACAATACCTGAGCTGGCACCCAACGCCTTCAATAGACGTCGGGACTTTGAAAGCCGATCAGATTTATCGTGCACCAGTCCTGTATACACACCGTTAATTTTTTGTGGATGTTCTGGACGACATTTTAGTATTTTGGTAGCGAAGTTGGCAACCCTCTGATCGCAATATCACTACATTTTTACTATTCTTAGTCTAGTCCGTCGCACAGGTTCGAACCGGGAACCCTCGGATTCCCAGCTGACACCTTAATACACTCGGCCACAGAGGCCCCCCCATAAGTTAGGAATTAAACATAAATCCATACAGGGCTGAAAATCTCTTCCCCTACATATGCAATATGTGGATGACCCTTCGCACAATCCTGATATTTACTTACATTCAATGCAGATTAGCTTATAAAAAAAATATATATTTCAAAGTTAATTTATAATTTTTATTATCCCACTTTATTACCATTTATATAGGTTATTGACCCTTGGGGATGTGTTATTGCAAGCTGCAGTGAAGGGCAGGGTATAACATTTGCAGAAATAAATCCAGACTATGTTAAAAAGATTCGAAAAGAAATGCCGGTTTGGCAACACAGACGTATTGAATTATATGGGGACATACTATTACCAAAATGTCGCCAGGGTAAGAAAATTCTTAAAGTATTATTCTGCAATATAAAATGTTTTACCAACTCATTTTAGTCATCCATTTAAAAACTGGAAAATGTCATATCATTTATGTTAAATAAAATTTTATTAATATATGAAAACTTGCATACATACCTACATTACTGAGGTTTATTTGTTTCCCTGTTTACCACATAATCCCATTTGTATGAGGCTGTTAGTAGTTATTTTACATTTAAAACGGTTACAAGTATCCTATATATTCAAAGTGTTAATTTAAAAGTTTATTATTTCTATGTTTTTTAGATAATTTCAAGTATTATTAGGTAGCAAATTATCTATATAAAGATTTTAAATACAAAGTACATAAATCAATTAATATATGAGGGAGTGAGGAATCAAGGGGTACAAAAAGTGACAATTTCATCATTTTGTGAAAATGCAGTTTAAAGTAGGGATGAAACGGATATCCAGTCAATCCGGCTGATTTTTAACTATCCGGTAATTATCCAGAAGCAAAGTTACAGATATCCGGATTAATAAGACACAGATTTTTTTCTGCCGATCAATTATCTTTTGCTTTAAGTATTTTCCTGAACATACTATGAATGTAATCTGCAGTCTGCAGATTCTTCCTTGAAAATTTCTCAGGCTATTCATGTTGATTTGGAGTGAAGTGATAACTTTCTCGTTAAATCCTGACCGAGTGCATTTCAAACATGATGGGTCACATAGAATATATCGTAAGGAAGAAGATATGCTGCAGATATTCAGAACCACCCATTAGCTATTTTGGAGTATCTTCGAGTTTGGACAACCCACATTGGTGATGGTGTGTAGTGTGCATAGCTACATCTCTGCTCGTTATATATTAGAAATTGTTTTATTCTCCAGTCTAGTAAGAGCTAGTTTAAGCATTTAAATATAGATAAATTTAAATTAGCAATTTGGAAATATTTCAAAATTTCATTTTCAAACGCATTGTTTAGTATAATCAAAATCAGTATGAATATCAACAGCTTATTATAGAATGGGGGAGTTTCATGCTGAGAAGAATAAGATCGCTGTTCCAACGGAACATGGGAAAAAAATCTGTGACGCCAAAGAAGTTCCGTACTATAATTTTAAGTTTTTGTCGTTAAATAATATCTCAATATCAAAATATTTACTTCATATACTGAGATAGATTGTACTCATCGTTTATAGAGCATTTTTTGTGTTGAAATAAAAGTATTTTTCTGTATTTCGTTGTAATTCTAATTATATACATATATAAAATAAGTATTTCTGCATTTAAATTTATTAACATATAGACTAAAAATATTACTTATTTGGAAAAACAAATATTATTAATAAACTTTTCCATAATTGCAAGCATAGCGACTAAACAAACAAAAACAAAGTTGTCTGCTGTAGGGATGAAATCGAAACTACTAGTAAGATACCATGTTGATACGTCACATGAAACTCCCGCATTGTTAAGATAAGATTGTTTCGTAAAAAAAATCTGCTGGATAACCCGTAAAATCCAGTTCGGATATCCGGTTCGTAATGTATGCCGGATATCCGATATCCAGCAAAACTACTATCTGGTTCAACCCTAGTTTAAAGTTAAAACAAAACAGCTTATTTTTAAAGTAATTGACTCTTTCGTGGCTAGATCTCAGCACAGGACAGACATATACTGATATCTCTTTACTACTAACATTTCATATGTATTAACTATTCACACGCAACTGCACTTCTATATTTTTTATAAAGCCACTTGTACCCCTTGGCTTCTAAATCCTCATATCTAAATTAAATTTATATAACACCATGTACAAGATACATTTATTAAATTTCGTTTAACTTAATTTTATATAATCTTACAAAAAATTGGTATTGTTGCCGTGCTCATATTGTGATATGAATTATATTATTATCCAAGCCATTCAATTGTATATAGTTCTTATCTTTGAATTATACTGACACTAACTATTTTAATAACATAACAGTAAAAAAATTCTCTACATTAATTTTTTTTTTACATTACTTGAATTTTGATGTAAAACTAACTTTTTATTACTTATTGACACTTTTAATTGTTAGAAAACGCCACAAAATATATGTTTGGACCAATTGAAATTAATCCTGAATGCATCTTCTACAAAACAAACCATTCCATGGCGTTTGTGAATAGAAAGCCTATTCTTCCAGGACGTATCCTTAAAATACTTTTACATGTTGTTTATTATCACATAGTATTTGAATACACTCAAACCTGTTTTTGTGCGGTAGATATGGACCGCATAAAAAAATTGCACAAAACTTCACACGTAGCTATAAAAATAGTTTTTGCAGCACAATTAATTTTTTATGCGGTGATAGGGACCGCATAAAAAAAGTCTCACGTAGAAAATAACTCAAAACCTTACGAAATAACTAGGAATTGCTTTTTTAAACGAAATCAAGACACGAGGCTTGACAGCTACTTGGAATCTCGCCAAACCTTTTGAAATCTGATTTAGAAAATACACATGCGAACATTTTTAAATATTTTATTTACATATGTACTTATTTTACACATAGAAAACTTTTCAAATTGTATAAAATATTATCCTTTGTAGTCTGACAATATGTGAACTTTCTTGTGGTAAACTGGTTCAAAATCGCTTTCGTCACTGGAAGATACTACCTCGCACTCGTTTAGAGTTGACTTTTTTTCAGTTACCATGTAGTCAGTGATCAGTTTTTGCGACGACTGTTGTTTCACTAGATGCTTGTATATGTCTCGGTAGCCAAATAATCAATTTTGTTCCAATTTGATTGAAATTTTCATATACTGCACAAAAAAAATCGCACAAACAAAGACCCCTCAAAAACAGGTTTGAGTGTACATTAGCTCAGTACATCTTCTCTTTTTAAACTGTTGATATTGATCTTAAATTTTGAACTAAAAAAAATTATTTGTAAATATTTGAAAATATATACCAGATGTTTTCAAATAAGTGCTGAAGCACTTTTTCAGTTAGTGGCAGCAGTATACAAACATGACATATTTGTTTTATAAATGGTTTAGAGATAAGTTAAACCGTTTACTTCAAGCACAGTAAACTTGTAGTATTTTAAGTGTGATAAGTGTTAAAAATTATAAAATAAAACTATGCCTTCATTATTTGATTACCAAAACAATCATATTTATTATATAATAATTTTATAAGGCTTTTATTTAACTCACACTGTCTGGTGTGATGTGCCTTCAAATCTGGTAACTCAATTTAAATCCACTTATGTCATATCGACTTGAAACTTGGCATAAATACGTAACCCTAATGACAATACAATAATTAGTGATAAAATTGTTAATTACTAATTAATTCTTATTAATAATGAATTTTCTTTAAATCGAAAACTGTGGTCATGGCAAGATTTGAACCCATGATGGAAGAAAATTATGTCAACTAAAAGTGCGTAAAAGTATGCACAATGATCTGGTTTTGCTTCAACAGAAAAGCTTTCCGACGTCATTTTTAATATTTGAAAACAAAATTATTTGTGCTCAGTTAGCATTAACGTTGTTAAATAATGTTATTATACTTTACAGTAGATTTGCTATATCGTCGCCTCAGAGCAACAGTAAGACATCTAAAAAAAACGAAAATGAGTTTTCGGTCTTGATAATATTACCAAATGTGCCTTTATTTAGTGGAACACTCGGACATTTTTACGTCTTCTTTGAAATCCCTGAACGACAGCATTGAAAAAACAGCTCATTTCATAATCAATTTTATCGGCAACTCTGTTTTTGCTCATATCCTACTGTTGATGCTCTGAGGCGACGATATATCAAAACCTGATTTTAAAATAATTAGTTTCATAATTGCTCTTTACATATATGTATGTCAATACACTTGTCTTGTATGTGTTTTGTAATTTTTTTTAGGCCCTACATCAAGTATTCTATGAAAGTATCTCAATAAAATTAATTTGTTGATTCAACTTGTCAGTTACCCAATATATATTTTATAAGATTTTAATATTGTTACCTTTGAAACTCCTTAACAAAGTCAGATGTACTCGTGACTCCTCTTCGATGTGCAAAGCGCTTATCGGACTTGAATCGTACGGAAGTAGCCGATTTGTTTCTGTGTGTTCAAAATGTGCAGAAGAATATCGAGATTGAATACAAAACTAAATCCTCTTGTGTATCTATACAGGTGAAAAACCTATTCTTTATTACTATACTTGAAAAAAATCATTGTCAAAGCTTGTGATGTATAAAATAAATATTTAATTGATTTTTTTATTAAATTAAACTGAACAAGTCTTATTTACAGGGTGGCAACAAAATCGCAGAAAAAAAGTTATGTGGTATTTCTCTGATGGTGTCGCAAAAAAATTCTCTGATTTTACAATTCCATTAAAAAAAATTCCGATACATATGCCTTGTATAGAATCACATATCCTTCAATAAATATGTTGACATGTAGACAATAAATATATTGCATTATGAATAAAAAATTAGGAGCAAATATGTGACAAGTGTGACTGGTATAATAGTAATTAAGCATTCTCATAGGAAGCAGAGAATGCAAAAAAAGCAGTGAAATATTTATAGAATTATCTCTTCTTATAGAATTACCAAAGAGCATTCATTTCTTCATCTATCAATAGACATTCTTTTTCTCATTTCTGTCATAAGACAGGGTGCCAACATAATCAGGGAATTATCATGGCATTTTTTACTTCTGAAAATATCAGGGAATTTTTCAAAATTTCACAAAAAATCGGGGAATTTTTTTAATTTGGATCATTAAAACGGCAATTATCATCTATTTTGCCCTTTACTCAGGGTAGTTTATGTGTCAATATTTCCTTTTAGTTCTGAAAAAAAAAATAGTTATGCGCATTTTTATATTTTCAGTTTTATTTTTGTAAAAATGTGAACCACTGCTGGAGGAAGAAGCAAAAGCAAAGTGTGTTGGACTTTAAATTGTAAGCAACGTGTGAGGGGCTAATGAATATGTGATTTATTAAAGATTGAAATAGGAAGCATATAAAACATTTAAAATTATCTCTAAAAGAAATACTTGGAAAAACTTGTTATTTTTGCATTATCTGCTTCTGGGGAATATGTTTAATTACTATTATGCCTGTCGCAATTATTTTAACTGAGAATAGGAATTGCTTATAAATTTTCATTTATAATGCAATATATTTATTGTATTATTTTAGCGTGGATACTTGTTTTTATACAAAGCATGTATTACAACATTTCTTAATTTTTTTAAATCGGAAATTTTTGTGACACCATCATGGGAATTGGAAATATCAGGGAACTTTTTTTTCCAAAATTTTGTTGCCACCCTGTAAGAGTTTCTCCCAAATTTATACTTGAAATGAAAATATTTCATATTCGAATCTTCAATAAATCGCATATTCATTAGCTGTGCATATTTGCAATCAAAAATGCTATGCTTTTGTTGGATCTTCTCCAGAAGTGATCGACATGACTATTAACAACAAAACTATGTATGCTTGCGCCCATGCTTTTTTTTTTAATCTTCAAAACTAAAAGGAAATATCATCAACTAAACTATGCAGAATAGATGATAATAATTGCCATTTTAGTGATCCAAATTAAAAAATTTCCCTGATCTTCTATAAAATTTTGAAATTTACCCTGATGTTTCCAGAATTATGAAATTCCCTGATTTCCAGGTTATATTGCCTTTCTGTATTAATATTTTGTTTTGAAATTTTAAAAGTAGGGATGAACCGGATATCCGGCACACATTACGAACCGGATATTCAGCAAGTGTTTTTTTTATGTAAAAAGATCTTCTCTTAACAGTTCTTTAATAATCTGTTCATATTCATACTGATTTTGAAATGGCCAGAGCTGTACTGGTACGATTCGTTGGAAAATGTAATTTTAAAATATTTCCAAATTGCTCACCTAAATTCCGCTATATTTAAATGCTAAAACTAGCTCTTACTAGACAGGAGGATAAAACAATTTTCAATAATATATTACAAATAAGGATGTGGCTATGCACGCTATACACAACCACCCTCGTGGATTGTTCAAATTCGAAGATACTCCAAGATAGCTAGGTGGCTGGTTCCGAATGTCTGCAGCATATCTTCCTTACTATCTATTATCTGTGACCCACAACGCACTCGGTCTGGTTTTAACAAAAAAGTTATCACTTCACTCCTGACCTACCTGAACAACCTGTAAAAAATTAAGGGAGAACCTGCAGAATGCAGAACACATTAGTAGTAATTTTAGAAAAATATTTAAAGCCAGAACAAAAGATAATTGATCGCCACCAAAAAAAAATCTTGCGCATTTTATTCATCCGGATAGCTGGCACTTTGCTTCTGGATATCGGATAATTACTGAATAGCTAAAAATCAACCGGGTAGTTACCTGGTATCCGTTTCATCTCTATTTTAAAGTCATTATTGAAGTGGTGAAGTCTTAATCACCTGTCAATTGACTACTTTTGAAGATATGTAAAGTTAAATGATGTCAATCAGCTTGTAAGTACATAATTATATGTTTTTATGAGTGTGGTATTTTTTAAAAAATATTCTCTCAAATTTTTTAGGATGGCCCTGAAGCAGGTCAAACTGTTGCGCATGTTCATGTGCACATATTACCTAGAAAACATGGAGATTTTGAGAAAAATGACGATGTTTACGTAGAGGTAAACATTACCTATATTTTATTTGAATCAAATTATTTACTTATATAAAGATTAATAATGATGTTGGATGGCATCCCTTGTAGTGTTCTTTTTAAATTCAATACTGGTTACCTTCAGATTATGCATGGCTAATAAGCTGAGCTGTATTTTAATATAGCTTAAATAAATAATCTTCAATACACCTAATTATATTCCATCCATATTTTTCAAAAGACCTGATAACAGATTGGAAAAAATTAAATCTCAAAGTTTGTATTATAATAATTGTAAATCTCTAATAGTATATTGAAAGCCAACAATTTTATGCATGTTTGCAAGTTGAATTTTACAAAACTGAATTGCATTTGGATTTTTCTATCAATAGCTTGGAGGCCTCCGTGGCCGAGCGGTTAAAGGCGTCAGCTGGGAATAAGAAGATTCCTGGTTCGATCCTAAGCGATAGACTTGACAAAGAAAAGTAAAAAAAAGTAGTGATCTTGTGATCGTTTGGTTGCCAGCTTAGCTACAAAATAATAGAAAAGTCGTCCAGAACATCCACAAAAATTAATGGCGTGTATACAGGACTGGTGCACGATAAATCTGACCGGGGTCCAAAGTCCTGGCGTTTATTGAATGCGTTGGGTGCCAGTTCAGGTGTTTCCTCATCATCTGACCATGGTTCTAAAATAACGAGGTGCATGTATGAATGTGTTCCCGGGTCTTTCCTTCGAGATAGACCCCGAACCGTCGTCAATAGCCCACTGTGGCACCCACATAGCATCAATTTATTTAAGACACTATTGGGAATATATTTTCAAATAAATGTATCAACTTTTGTTGAGATAGGAATCAACCAAAATGTATTTCAATAACTATACTATCTAGAAATTTAGGAAGCCAATATATTTATTTATTTTTAGACTGTTACATCATTAGCCTCGGTAATCATATTTTTTCTGTTTTCTAATGTATATTTTATAACATTTTATTTTTACTAACAAATAATTGTAGTTAATTTTTTTACATTGCTGTTTTCTTATTATTTAAACTAAATTTGTAATTAATGAATTAACTTATTATTTTTTAAGTTATAGAAATTACAGCTAATAGTTACTATTATCATTAAGTGTTACTTGTATTTATATTATTTAAAAGAAATTATCATGGCAGTCTTGAGGCAATTATTAGGTTAAACTAACTTTTAACTTCATTAATAATCACATGAAGGGATATTTTAATTGGTACTTATAAAAATAAATTCAATAAAAATCTACTATCAAAATTAATATTCAAATCTTATATAATGCTAATAAATTATTATTAAAATACAAATGCAACATTAAAAATACGCAGTTGGAACGTATGTCGTATTTACTGAGAATTTTAGAAATATTAATTAAAAACTCCTAAATTCGACATACGTTCCATTTTTTTCATCTATCAATAAGATCACCTTCACACAACTTAAAGACCCATTGACGACCTTAATAACTGTGGCATATATAGTATCTCATGTCAATGTTTCATATCATATATCGGTCAAACAAAGATAGCATTAAGATTTCGCATTAAGGAGCACCAAGCACATACTATCAAACAAGAAATAATGAAGTTCTCCATTACCAAACACTCAATTCAGGGTTTATTTTCATTTTATTGTACACACAGACTTTTCATTTCTGCTGATGAAGGGAGATGTGTCTAGATCTTATGTATTTTCATTGCATATTTTTAACGTTGCATTTGTATTATAATATTCTTAATATAATGTTCTATAAAACAAATTTTTATCTTAATAAATGATTACCTAAATAAAGTTAATTCGTAATAAGCTTAACTGTATCTTATTACAACTTTTAACTTACCTTTTTCTATAAATAATTATCATAAAAGACTAACAAGTTAGAAGTCAATGGAAAACTAAAAATCCATAGCTTTATTTCTCAGAATTGTTATATATTATCATCTGATGAGACTCATCTTGGCCTTGAAGTGCCATTTGAGAACTGTTTACCAATTTTGACATACATTTGTTTACATGCCAAATGACAATATGCATGCATAAAATTTTATAATGTGAAGATAAATTAAAATTATCTTTAAATATAGAGATTGTATACATTAATTTAACATAGGAATATATAGTGTAAATGTAACATAATTTAAAGCGTGTCTGCAAGAACCAGAAAACTACAGTTTTTTTTCCGATTTACACTTATTAAAAAAATCCTCTATCAATTGGTGCAAGAACCAGATAACTCTAAACAATGGTTAAAGAGATATCAAGGGAAAAAAAGAGCTGTACTTTTGTATTATATGGTGAAAGAAACATATATAGGGTTTTTCCTTTTATCCTGAGCAATTTCTAACATTGGAGCTGTCGGGCTCTTACACTTATGTCTTCAATTGTGATGGGGTTTAAGAATACCTAAATCCCATCTTTCTTACTAAACAACAGTGTTCACTCTAGGCGTTTTTTAAAGGGCGGTTCTCCCTGCCGGCCCTTTTTTCATCTCAATAGCGCCCTTGTGCCCTTTTTGCAAAACTGCCGCCTTCTGTTGAAAAAATTCCGTCCCTCTTGCCCTTTTCGGTCAAGCACAAGCATCCTTGCTTCCCTAGCTGTCTTTAAAAAGGGCATCGATTTAAAAAAATTTGCATAAATTGGAATTAAGTGAATTATGACAGTAGAAAAACTAACAACTCCTTTTTAACTATGCGAGTTGTGCAATCGCGAGACAATTCCGCGGTACTTTCGAGAAAGGGGCATTCCATGAATCCCATTAGTTTCCTGTCTCCACATATGAAATGCTAAGTTTTTTTTTTAAGAGAAGATGTAAGAGATGAAGTAATTTTATTAAAAAATTTTGAATTTAAGTAGCTTTTACATCAATTTTGTAAGGGGTCTGATTAGGGCTACTTACAGTTTGGTTTTTAGGGCTAACGTTAATTTTTATATATGTCAAATTTTGGATTAATTTTTGAATGTCAAATTAAGTAATATCTGCATAAAGAGACAATAATTTTGTACGGGTTTAAGCCCTGAACCATCAACAATAGCTCAATATGCAGCTGTAGCTCGGATGACAACCAATAAATTGGAACTTTTTTGTGTTTGGTCACGGGTCCGATGTGTCAACGACACCTCAAACTTTTTTTTTAAAGTGCCCTTTTAAAAACAAGAAGTGTCTTTTCAAACACTGGGTTCCCTTTTACTGCCAACAGCGCCCTGCCCCTTTTCTAGAGTGAACACTGAAACAACGTTATATTTAAGTTAATGTCCGATAAAAAATAAGTTTCTAGTTAAAACTGATTATAAAGCAAGGGCGGATCCAGAGATTATTGTTAGGGGGGTAATACAGTATATTGTTATCATGAATACCAAATTTGACGCCCTCCCCCAACACCATCCAAGCTACTTGATAATCGAAAGTTTTTCCATTGCTGGAAAAACTACATTGAAATTTAACATTTTTGAAATGATTACTTTAACTTTTTTTCATTCCCTTTTTATTAAATTTTCTTTATAGAAATTAAAACAAGCATACTTTGAGTAACTCTGTCTACGGGAAGGGGGGGGGGGGGTTGAGTATTGGGAAGTTTTAAAGAGTGTTAAGTAAGGCATATATATCATGGTTCGCAAAAAAAATTCTTAGTTTGAAATATTTCATTGGCTAGGTGACTTTTGAAAATATAATCTTAGATGTTAGGGGGAGTACTTTCCCCCTAACATCTAATATGTAATGAGGGAGTAATGAGCACCTGGATCCGCGCTTGTTCTAAAGTGTGTTATATTTTACATATTGTATAGATTTTAACCTCGTATCAGTGTATAATGATATCTTTTCTTTTTAGCTTGCAACTCATGATAAGTCTGAAAATCCCAAATGGAGGTCTGAAGAAGAAATGATAGAGGAAGCTAACAGATTAAGAAAGTATTTTTAATTTATTTGTAGTATCATGCAATTATTAAAGAAATAAAGTTTAGTTTTTCACTGATTTAGTTCATTTCTTCATTATACAACTACCAAATTATGTTATTACATTTACATAGAATAAACAATGCTAAAATTATCACTTTTGGGTTAATTTTTCAAGTTCAAAAGTTTACTAAAGTTCTTAATTTGAATAAATATTTTTTTAAATGTAATGAATTTTTCATTTGAAATTTATTGTCTTATGGTTTTTGTATAATACATAAAAATGTTTTATATGTGTAAGAAAATGAACAACATGAACTCTTATTTTGACTTTTAATAAACAAAAATACAAGGTAAAGTTGGACAAACTTTCACAGTAGAATATACAAATAATTTAACAAAAAACAAAAGTTTTCCATACAATTTATGTATAAATAAATTACAAATAAATGTGATTTTTTTTTAATTGCACCCTATAGCAGTATTGTAAACAATATTATGGTAAAATCCATACCATTGTTGAATCAATTAAAATAATTCTTATATTTTAAATTTTGCTTATCTTTCGCTTATATTAAAAAAAAATCTTAACAAAATTCTTAAACTCTGGCCTGTTTAAATTTTTAAAAAATATTTTAATACAACGATTCATTAATACCAAGGATAGTGAAGACTATATATATATAAGGTGTGCTCGTTCTCGCGCTGTCTGACGGAAGGCGGGGAAAGCAACTATTTGACGTCATAGTGACGCCTACCTTTGGCTTCTGTGGGCGTGTCTAATGCTCTCGTCTGTACGATCATTTTAGGAGTAATTGTCGCTATTGACAAGGAGTACTTAATTTAACAAGAATTCTTGTTTTTAACTAATCATTAATTTATTTAAAAGAAAACAGTTAAAATTTGCTTCAAAAAACAATTTGAATCGATTTGCAGAGTTGTTTCGTTAATAAAATATTTCAAAATCGATTTGAACCAATGGTTTTTGATGTGCTGCCATCTATTCGTTTTTTTGTGAACTATTTAAAAGTGATAATCGTTAATTTTATTTAGAATTTGCTAAATTTTAAGATTTAAATTATATTTTAAGGATTGTATTTAGTATGTAAAAATTGCAAAAGAGTTGCTTAATAAATTAAGCGTATTAAAATAATATTAGCTGCCACGAGAGCATGTCCATGCATTTTGAAAGAGTAAAGTGGGAGTCGGAACCATCATGTCAATGCATTTGTATTGGACACATTAAATGAGTTACAATTTCAATCAAGTAAAATACGGGGACATAAGAAAACAAGGACGGATTAGCAGTGAAGCTACTTGAACACAATTATTTACAGATATTAACATTATTTTGCTAATTAAAAATTAAATCACCAGTTGTTACCCAACCGGGGATCGAACCTAAGTAGCAATGCTTGAAACACACAGCCAATGAGAATGATCAAAAACCCATAGTAAGGCGGAGCAAAAATGACGTCAAATAGTTGCTTTCCTTGCCCACTTTCAAAAAGCGAAAAACGAGCACACCATCTATATATAGTCTTCACTATCCTTGCATTAATACATAAAAGTTTTTGAACTTGTTATATGAGCAATTCAAACAAGAGTTTGGACGAGTTTAGACGAGTTAGAGTTAGACGAGTCTCGATTCTTATTTTTTTATTTGCAGCCAATATGGGCTGGCTGCCAAGTAATCCAAGTAACAAAAATCAGAAAATTAATCCACACTATTTTTATAACAATAGTCAGATGTATCATTTGACCAAGTACAGGGTTCCCACTCAATATTTATATCAAAATTCCCCGACTTTTCCAAGTTTTCCAGAAGATTTTCCAATAATTCAATTATTTTTTTTACATATTAATCTTGAAGCCGGGAAAAATAAAGTGCTTGTAAATAATAACCTTGCAAAAATTTTAACCTTTAAAAAAATTGCTCATTTTTCCTGACAATTCCAGGTGCGTGGGAACCCTGCAAGTTGTATAGCTCCAAGTAAAATAAGTTTCCCAATAATGAGTATAATGTCATCATTATAGTCAAGGCAAGTTGCAAACTTTAAACACTTATCTTAGAACTCTGTTTATGGACTATACCACTTCACAGCCAACCTGCTTGCAAGTTTTTTAAGACAGTATATATATATATATATATACACTCAAACCTGTTTTTGTGCGGTATATGAAAATTTCAATCAAATTGGAACATAATTGATTATCTGGCTACCGAGACATATACAAGCGTCTAGTGAAACAACAGCCGTTGCAAAAACTGATCACTGACTACATGGCAACTGAAAAAAAGTCAACTCTAAACGTGTGCGAGGTATTAGTGACGAAAGCGATTTTGAACCAAGTTCGCGTATTGTCAGACTATGAAGGATGATGGTTATACGTTTTAAAAAGTTTTGTATGTGTAAAATAAGTACATATGTAAATAAAATATTTAAAAATGTTCGCATGTGTATTTTCTAAATCAGATTCCAAAAGGTTTGGCGAGATTCCAAGTAGCTGTCAAGCCTCGTGTCTTGATTTCGTTTAAAAAAGCAATTACTAGTTATTTCGTAAGGTTTTGAGTTGTTTTCTATGTGATACTTTTTTTATGCGGTACCTATACACCGCATAAAAATATATTTTTTAATTGTGTTGCGAAAACTATTTTTTATAGCTACTTGTAAAGTTTTGTGCGAATTTTTTTTATGCGGTCCCTATCTACTGTACAAAAACAGGTCCGAGTGCATATATATATATATTTGGGAATGTAGATTTTTTTGCATTGCTATGTAATGATCAGAGCTGTATTAATATATGGGGAGAAACCTCAGTTTAAGTAGGTAGCATACTTTTTTTGCTATTTTTTTTTTATTAAACTTCTTAATGGGAAGTCTAAATTTAATCAAATTGATAATAGAAATTGGTTTTGATTGAGCGCATTGCTATAATATGTCTCCACTTAAAGGGCAGCTGTAAAGTCCCATTCCTTAAAGCGTTTAGTTAAGTCGATTGGTCAACTCCCCAACTAGTTTGTTGGTTTGCGGAAATCATTTGAGAGCTGTTATGAAACAACCAACTAATCAAACCACAATATCCTCAAACTATTTATTTACAGTTATTATTATTTTTTTATTATTCAATAAAAGTTTATTCATTAATAAAGATTTTAGAAATGTAGATGCATTTGAATGCCAAGAAGATGAAGACCGCTGTTCCAACGGAATGCGGAGAAAGTTCCGCGACGCCGAAGAAGTTCCGTAGGGTTAGCATGGAACTTTAGCACCTGTACTATAATTTTAAGTTTTAGTCTTTAAATAATACATCAATATAGAAATATTTACTACATACACTGAGATATAGATTGTACTCATCGTTTATCAAGTATTTTAGTGTTGAAATAAAAGTATTTCTTCGTATTTTGTTGTAATTCTAATTATATCCAAATATAATATAATTATTTCTGTACTTAAATGTATTAATATATTGAATAAAAATATTACTTATTTGGAAAAACAAATATTATAAACACTTTCCCATAATTGCAAGTGTAGCGACTAAACAAACAAAGGCAAAGTTGTCTGCTATAGGGAAGAAATCGAAACTACTAGTAAGTTACCATGTTAATACGTCACGTGAAACTCTCCCATTTTTATAAATCAATTGCAATAATTCTTCTTAAGAGTGGAGAATAATCTGTTGATATCAATCAGTATCGATTTTAATGACTTGGGTTGCCATTTTCGGATTCTAAAGAAAAATATATTTTAAAAAAATTATTTTTTCTTTTTTGAGAACACAGGATGTGTATAAAATGTTTTGTCTTATTTTTTCACTGTAACAAGGCACGTTGGTGAAAATAATTTTTTTAAAAATTACACTCGTATTACTTTTGTATTACAACATTATTTGGTGAATCATGTGGAATAATTAAAATATATGGTTGGGTAGGTTGCCTGTTTTGCGGCAAACCCCCAGACTGGTTCGGCAAATAAAATGACTGAGAAGGATTGGTGCTTAAGTTTTGTTGTGACTGGAAATTTATCGGCCCACTTTGAACACTTTGGGGGAACACTGGATTGGACACATAGAAAGTTTGTGAAGAATTGCTTTGAGCATTTGTATTCGATCCCGGTTCTTTTTTGATAGAATCGATTGCTATCATATTTGAAGCAGCGTCTTCAATTTCAAGTGGAGCCTTATTTCCCGCACATACGTCGATACAATCGCCCAACTCCTCCAGTCTTTTCATTATAACACACAGAGATTCTCTGTTCAAGTCCCACTTGTGCTTCCTAAGTTTCTTGTATATATCGTGAGTCTTTTTCAAAACACTCTCCAAGAGTTCTGGGTCTTTTTCTGGGAACGCGTCGTTTTCGTCGCTGTCCACTGGGTCTTCGTGGGTAGGAGAGGGCATTGGAGAGAAATGGGGCGTAAGGAACTTCCACACCACAGCATGGATGTGCTGGCATAAGTTTGCATTGATCATGCTGGGTATGCAGCTGCACGAGTACATGTGTACGCAGATGTCACACTCCCCACATCTCAGTTTGCAGCGCTCTGGACAGGATTCGAAATCACGAACCACATACACGCTCTCGTCTTCGTCATCAGACCTTATCAGCCAGATCTTGTCAGACAACGAAGATATGCTCTCAGTGGGAACATCCAACCCAGCCTCATGGCATATATTTATCGCGTCTATGGCCATCTGGATTTTTTCATCATCCAAGATATTCGCCAGGCGGTCCAACATTTTCATCTTGACAAACTTCATCAGGACGAAAATGAACTTGTCCAAGCGCTTCTTTCTCCCTTCGCGGCAGCAGTATCGGAGTGTCCGATGCAGTACATCCAACTGGAAATTTGCAGTCGGCTTCAAGTCGGTTCGATAGCAGTACGCCCAGTGTTCAGTATTGGAACCGTACTTTTTCGATAGGAAGTCCCCCAGCTTCTTCGATGTTTGGTCAGCCAGTAGCGAGTTAAGAAATTTTTTGAACATTGTCTCAAAGATGCTTTGGCTCTGACACTCGATCAATGTCCTTAGGGTCTTGTAAGCCTCTGCCTTTTTTATGACCTCATCTCTAAAGAACCGAAGCTGTATATGGATATTGTAATCAAAATACCACATGCTCCATAGCCATTTCGATGTATCATTCATGACTTCCTTCCAAGCGTCGAAATAAAAGTTCTCATTATCGGACATAAAATAAGTACAGGACAACGGTCCCGTCGAATCCTTAACAGAAACCAGGAACGCCCGCACCACGTTCAGGTCTATCTTGTTGCTGATGCAGAAAGACACTGGAAACGCAACGTCGCATTCATCCATTATGGAAATACAAGTAAGGTAGAAACGTCCACCTTTTTTGCGGTGCACGCAATCTACGCAAACAACTTTCTTTTCAGAAGACACAAGAAGTTGCTTTTGAAACTCTGTCATTATCACCAACAAGAATTCTTCCGTACCATCTTCTAGTTCTTCCTGTCTGTAGCAGAGAACAGGAGAATCTTCCATTTCGAGGCAAAGGCGCACCCAACGATCCACGTTTTCGGAGTCTGTCAGCCCAGGGTTGTACTCTTCGGATTCAAAAGCAGCCTTTAGTAGTTTGATGTTTCTTTTTTTCAATGCCATTTGTATGATTCTCTCGCTGGTCACATTTTCACGTACATCTTCCAGTAGATCATTGAATGGAACACCGTTGGATATACTTTCTGCAATTTAAAAGGGTGCTTTTAGCTTTGTTTTCCTATGATTAAATCTGTACCTCAGAGTCAGTTAAATTTGGGCAACTTTACAGGAGAGGGAAAAAACTTAATTCTACTCTCAAGTAAAGCTTTGAATTTTTATAGCTCTCGCTAAATGTTAAAAAAAAAATCGAATGATTTTTGATGATATGTTTCAATAGAAAAATAACTTTTAAAACATAATCTGCAATAAAACAAACATCACCAAATTTGGACTTAGACTTGTCTGTCTTTGAGGTACAGAAATTTAAACACATAGTTAGTTAACTATTTTAAAAGAAAAAATATTTAATTTTGATTTAGTGCAGTATAGTTTACAAATTGAAAGTGTCGAGATAATTTAAAAATGTAAAAGAAAATTGTCAGGAAAGAAAATTTTACGTTTATTTATTTTTTACGTTATTTTGTTTTGTATACTGGAAAATTTAAAATGTTCAGAGAAACCATTTGTTGATTTGTAGCCCAAGTTTTTTTTTTTTTTTTTTAAATAAATAAAAAGTATAATAAAAATTTAGACCAACAATATTGTAAGCAAGGGAGGGTTGATGGGGGGTTAGAATTCCTCCCATTGATCTGTAAATATCAAATTTTATATATAAATATAATTGTATATATAAATTATAAATGCTAATAAAAGGAAGGTATTGGATGATTTTCTTTCAAAACCCCTCCCATACACAATTTTTGCATACGCTACTGAGACCAAGGCATTTTTTGGTATAGATGTATTATAGGACATTTGGCGAGGGTTTTTAGGGTGTTTTTTTTTAATAAATGCCTATTGTGGCAACCCCACCTGACTTTGATGATATTTTCCGATTCTTGCAATGCCTTTCAATCTGACAACCCTATGACATCACCAGGAAGTATATTCATTTGTGCAGTTCCTGAAACTATTTTTTATACTGTTTTATTTGTCAGTTAAATAAACTGAAGGAATATAAAATTTCTGTTTAATTTTCCGGAAGGAAGGTAGTAGGAACGAATATTTTTTTGGAGTTGTTTTATGGATAAGGTTTTTCTTTTGAGAATTCTGCACTATAATCACTTGCTCAAAGGATTGCCTGTAAGCACCATAATCAACTGCTCGAAGGGGGTCTTGGTTAACCGTTTCGACGACTTACGGATATTTATTTTGGAGTTGCACCATAACCATCTGCTCAGAGGATTGCCTGTAAGCACCATAATCAACTGCTGGATAATTATGTGGTCAATAATTATAAATACCAGAAAAGTGTAATAATCGCTTCTATTGCATAAAACTTGATATTAATTTCTAAAATACATTGACAAAAAATGAAAAACCGTTTTAACGACAAAAAAACCCACCTAATTTCTTATAATATATCTGTTCCATTTTCTTTTAACCAAGCAACATAAAATACACATTTTTTAATAGAAAAAAATATATTATTACCTTGTAAAGTATTTTCTTCCTTACTTAAAAGTTGTTCAGAAGACATATCTGTTAAGTGACCATAATGTTGAGGCCAATATTTAACTATGACTTCATCTGGTCGTTGTTCTATGCTAATTGCAGCAGTGCAATAAATGCCCATCTTAAATGAGCCTTGATTCCTGAACATTCTCTTCCGATTAGGTCCTTTGGTGTGTGGCCTGTACTTTCCTGATCGGTGACATACGTAACCCCACTTCATGCCGAGCTTCTTTTTCTTGGGGCCATATTGCTGTATGAAGAATTCACCCTCATTTTTTTCAAGATTGCGTTTCCATATCTTGAAGGCTATTGGAAATAAGAAAATATATACCTGAATGCAATTTATTTTTATTTTAAACAGGACATTATCTTATCAGCTCTATCTTAACAAAGGGTTTGATATAGGGTATTCTGTAATACTATAGACATAGTAGAACTGAAAGTGGACCCTTTTATTAAAAATATTCCAGAAGTCTAAGCCGTTGCATAAAAAAATTACTATATGCATAAATAAGAAAATAAAAATTATTAATGGGGGTTTTAATAAGTACTTGTAAAAATTCCAAATACATTTTTCTAATGATAGTTTATTTTTATTATTTATGTATATTAAATAATTTAGTTGTGACCCTCAAAACAACACCTAGGCCTGGGCCTAATGAAAAATTTGTCCCTGAACTAACAGGATGGGCTAGTGATGGAATGTTTCGGCAAGCATAAAAAAGGTACAAGTAGAAAAATTAAAAAAAAAAACTATTAATTATGGAACATTAATGCTAAAAATTCTACAAAATTAAGTAAATAATTATGCATATTGTTGACTTAAATTAAATAATTCATGATATATATTATTGATTTAACTAAATAATTATTATTTAGATAAGAAAGACAGATAATTGAGAGAATATTAGAGAAGAAAATTGCTTAAATTTATTTCAGGATGGGTCGGGATTACATCCATATGTAATCCCCCCTCTTGAGTGATTTGATATCTTATCGAGGGTCTACTTGCTATTCTTATAAAATATTTACCTTCCATATTAGGGAACTTGAGTATTTCCTCGGACATTTCTACCACATGCACCTCTTTCAGATGCTGTCGAAGCTTATTAACTAACAGAAACTCCATATCACATTCAACACACTTAATAAAGCCTCTGGACCTGAAGGAAACATTGTGCACTGATCTCATGTGGGCCTTTTTGCTTTTAACTTTAGCAAAAGCCTTCAAGCAATAGGGACAGGTGTACTCATCCACCTCCACCCCATCTGGAAGATCAGGTTCTGCTCTCTGATACCGATACCCACAGGTGTTTTCAGGTACTCGCTTTCTTTTATTGCCCAAGAGCAAAGTATCGCCCACAGTTGAACTGCCTTCGATTTCCTCCTGCTCTATATCTTGTTGCAAGTTAACGTGAACTTGATCGGATTCCACGTTAAACACTTCGATTTGCTCATGTTCTTCCTCTTGTTGCAAATCGGATTGAAGTTGGTCGGACTCCACGTTAAGCTGTACAGACGTGTATTCTTTGTCTGCAACACTGCACACGTTTTCTACGAGAAGGCCGGTGGAATCCGTTAAAATGCAGGAGTTTTCATTTAGTGGACTGTCTACTTGTATCTCGGTGTTGCATTCATTGTCAATAATGAAACTGGCAGCGATTTCTTCTTCACTGCCTGTGAAAGGAGCGGTGACGATGTACACTGTTTCGAAATCTTCCTTTACTTCTTCCATTTTTAAAAAAGAAAATAAGTCAACAACCAAGTTTTATTGGCCGAAATTAAGGGTCAGGTTTACTGTACGGTCACCCTTGGCGCGATTTTTCCGCATTTGGCGATAATTTTTTTTAAATGGCAACCCCTCTCCGAAACGACAAGGAATTGCAGCAACCCTATTGGACAACAGTCGCCAAAATGGCGACTTTTGGCGAGATTTTGAAAAAGTCGCCAAGGGTGACCGTACAGTAAACCTTTACCGAAATTAATCTTGTATTCAAAAAGATACAGTCAAAATCATTGGTCTGTAAGTAACCAAAACATACACACTACTGCTTTGTGTTGCTTTTTCACTTTTGTGTTTGTTGTTGAGAAAGAGTGGATTACTTTCTGGTGTTGAATGAACTCTATGTAAGGTCTGGATCGAGATTGTTTTCTGTAAACGTCGCACTAGAGCTGCACAGTGGGCTATTAGCGACGGTTCGGAGTCTATCTCAAAGGAAAGACCCGGGAACACATTCATACATGTCCCTCGTTATTTTAGAACCATGTTCAGATGACGAGGAAACACCTGAACTGGCACCCAAAGCCTTCAATAGACGTCGAGACTACACAATGTCAGGATAAATACAAGAATGTAGCCAGTGTGAATGGTGAATTACTTATCACGTGGTCTCCACCAACCAATAATATTTGCGTTACGACATTTATTTAAAAACTTAAATGATAAATATTATGGTTTGGTTAATAAACTTAAAACTGTAACTGAATATTTGACTATTGGCGGTGGTTCGGGGCATACTTTGAAGGAAAAACCCGGGAACGATACCTCGTAATTTTGAACCATGGTTAGATGACGAGGACAACACTTGAGCTGGCACCCAACGCAACCTTAAAAATAATTCAGGACATCGGACCCTGATCATATTTAACATGCATCCGTTCTTTACACTCGGTTGATTTTTTTTGTTCGCGAAAGGATAGAATTTGCAATCTTCCGATTACCAAATCGCTACACACATGTTGAGGATCGAACTCGCGCCCATTGGAATGCTTGTCCGGAGCGCCTAACCATTCAACCGATATAGGCGTTTCTTCAAAAAATATTTTTTATTTGAATTTAAATTCGTAATTTTTAGCGAGCGTTTGCTGTTATAGCCACTTTTATACTGATGCCATTTGCTCATGACACATACAATCGCTTAAAAGACATTTATGTTTCCTTAATTTTCAGGCGAAGTTATTTAAGCTGGGAAACATACCCACGCGCTTTTTATCCGCAGACGCCGCGCTCAACGTTCGTCGAGAAATTAAGCTACGTAGTCTGCAGCCTAGGGGCCCGCACCACAGACCAAAAAAAAAAGAAGTCGACTTTTTTCGGAAATCGGTTGTTTTTATTTTTCTAAAAAATTCCTGATTTTTTTTTTATTTGCCCTTATGTTTCTGCCTCATTAGATGTCTGAATAAAACACATAATTTTATGAAGCAATAATTTTATTAAAATATACGGGTATAAATTTTTTTTTAATAAAAAATTCTTTAAAAAAAATTTGACATCATAAGAATTTAATGCTCAGGCATGATTGCTTATGTTGAGATCTGTATTGGAAATCGCAAACCTTAAGTCATCTCTACTGGACTGGATCCAATCGAGATCGGTATATTTTGTTTTAACGGCAACTGATTTTGAAATGCTGGTTTCACATAAGTATGTCGATGAAAATTGAATTTAAATATTAATTGCTTTTTTCTTCAAATCGCCATATTCGTTTCCAACCTGTAACCAAATTTTTTTTAAGTCAGAGACTTAAACTAAATGCGCAGGTTTCGTTGCTCGAAACATGAATTAACTGTTCTTTTTCATTTAAAGATATATTCAATTTAAAAATATCAAACGGAAATGGATCTCGTATCCAATCTAATTCATTATATGGAAATCCAAAGAAGAGATATGTTATCAACAAATCTGTTATGTAATTTTAAATATTTTTTATATATGTTCGCGCAACATTTCTGTTCTAATTAAGATATTTGGAAAAATATTTTTTTATTGGCTATAGGATGTCTCACTTGGGCACATTTTGAAGAAAAAAAAATATATATGGTTATCCGGCATTTAACTATCCGGAATTCTCAATTAACCAAACCGTTTGAAAAAACATTTTGTCCGATTTCGAAAATTCTTTTTTTTTTGCTGGATAGTGAAAAATCCATTTTGGCCAAAACTGCAAAAAATAATGGGTTATCCGGCTGTTATATATCCGGAAATATCGATTAACCGGACTTTTTTTTAACGGTTTCTCCAATTTCAAAATGTTTTCATTGTTGAATAAAGATTGCACAACAATGACATTTCGTTCACCCGGCATTTATTAAGATGGATAGGAATTGTTTTACAATAAACATTGTTGAGACAATACAGTTTTGTTTACCAGGCATGTACCCTGCTTTGCATGTATTAAACCCTATCCGAGATGTGGAAAAATGTGAGCAACTTACTTGAATTCCTTGGTGAATAATAAGAGGGGACGAAGTCTTATTTATCTCCATCTCTTTGTGGGAATAACAATACATTTCCAATAATATGAAAGGATCTGCAATTGCAACAATGCATTTCAATATTCTTTTGTTAACAATGGAGACCTAAATGAAATTCAGACGACTGTTTAAATTTTGTTCAATCTAACACTATTTTGAGAAGGTTATAGACCCAACTATACATCTCATCGTGCTAGTAGGAAAGTGGAAATTTTGTGAGTAAAAATACTTTTATTTCTTTTTTTAGGTAAATATTTATTTGTTTTATCACTTATTTGGCTTACAAAAACTATTTACAACACAATTGTATTGCTGAAAGGAACAAGATTTGTTTAAATCCATTTATCCAGCTTTGGTAAATAAAATTAGAACTCTTTACATTTTTATTAGAGATGTAAAAGAAAGCCTTTTCCTTTTTTAACAAACTTGTTATATTATACCATTTTAGTTAATAATTTGTTTCTTAATTATATGGCATTAAATGATAATTTTTTTTAAAATATTGACATAATTTAAATATTTATATTATATGAATAAAAAACATCATATATGAAGGAAAATGAAGTAACGTAAAACCGGGGGAATAAGCAGCAGTTTTGCGGAAAAAGTTGTTGTGACTTACAGTGTTGCCCTGTTGAATGCAAAAATTATTTTTTAAAAAAATACTATTTAATCACCCAAAGATCGAATCCATTCATCTTTAGACTAAAAATGGTGGTAAAGTTATAGGTAGTTTATATGTGAAGATAATAAAGGGTCTTCCCGGCATGAACGTTTCTAATACGTGTTTGCAATATACGTTTCTGGATTTTTGGCTCGACCTCGCCCAAACTTATACCATTTTAGAATATATAAATAGATTTTTTTTTCTTATTTTCCGTTAACATATTATGAAATTTTATACATATTTAATTACATATTTTTAGGGTGAATATTTGATATTATTATGTATTGTATCAGAGAAATTGTGTGCGTGCAAGTAGTCGTCATTACGTATATTATTGTTGCCAACTTTGTTTATTTTTTCAGTATAATTTTGAAAATATTAAAAAGGTTCTAAAAAGTCATTAATCACCTTAGAAATCCCCAAACGATATTTGAGAATCAAAATAGAATGGAAAACAGACGACTACACCTATTCACCCGCAAGCAGTGGCGGACTGGCCATTAGGGTGGAGTGAAAAGGGCGAAAAAAAAATAATTTCAAATTTTAGTGTTTCCTGACCCAACGAATGGTGCCATTTGGTGAAAAAATCACTGTGAAAAAATTTAAGCGGAATCGTTCATCATCTTCAGGTTCCACATTGAGATATAAAATATAATATTAAAGTCAAACAGTAAAAAATTTAATTTTTTTTTTTAATATTTTATTTTCAGATTAAAAAACGGTTCTAATTATTAAAAATTAGACATGAACATATTAACACACATTATTTTCAGATTTCACACGATGTCCAAAAAAGTTCATCTTGGTGTCAAACTTCGGAAGTTCGTTTCGTGACTTTACTCCTCTGCCAAGTATCCATCCCAGACGGCTTCTACACCACATGTTGCCAATGATGCTTGTGTTTTCAGTTTCACATACCTCGCCACTGCTTGAGAATGGCTTCTCTGTTCAAATTGTGAACCATTTCTGATCAATCTTGTTATGTCTTCGTCGCTGAAGTTCGTGGTAACTGGTGGTTCCAAAGGATTGTCATAGTGAATCATCTCGAAATAGTCATTTGCTTTTAAATTCAAATTGGGAAGATTAAATTATCTTATTTTCCCCTTTGAGTCAGTTTTTCTTGATTTCAGTATTCTTCTGAAGCCAAGTTCTCGAATGTGTGCTCGTTCACTTAGTATCGGTAACAGAATATTCTCAGAATGAGCAAAATAACAGTTCCTCTGAAAAAATTCGTGAACGATTGCCTTAAAGTTCTGGAAATAATGAACTTTTTTTATAATTCCATTAAGGTGACGTGTTCCATGAGTGGCATTTTCCTTATTTCAAACCAAGATGGCACATAAACTTTCGTAACATATTATACCATGAGTTTAAAGTCTCATGGAGCATCGTTATTGGTTTGGCGGTCGATACGTAAAGGCGAAGAATTTTGTTGGCTGAAGTGAGCCATCTTGGAGTGAGACATTTTCCCGGGTCTGCTGTTTGCTAATTCTGGAAGGCAAACCCCCAATGATACTGCCTAGAAATGTCGAAGAGGTGTTTTTGGTCTGTACTGAGTTCTTTTTTGTCAATTTCGGGAAAAGCAACTGGAATAGAGACAAAATTTGCCACGGCAAGAGTTTTTTCATGTTTTCATAGATTTGCCTATTGTCGCGGTGGTCCAGACGTCTTTCGGTCCTAAATAAACAGAACCAGGTTCTGACAAGAGCGTAATATGTTCTACTACAGCTGTAGTCCTGTAGTATAAGAATTCCCTTTCTTCTCATACATAATAGTCTTGTCATTTCTTCCATCGAAGTAGAGGGCATACAAAAATTGCGGTATTTGTGTAGAATCTAGCTGGGACCGTAACTTTCGACGTTCCGTCCTCAGCTTATTCCTGTCGATAACTTTAGCCGGAATATCTTTAGATACAATCCCTACATCATGAAGCACAGAGGACGCAATGACAGCAGCTGACCTATCTGATATTCCTGTCCTATCACAAGCAACCGCTAAATGCAGCAAGGATATTTTCATCTAACTTGTCTTGGATGTTAAGGGAGTTTTATCATCAGTTGTTTTCAGACGTTTAACTTCGAGGCTAACGTAATCGTCATCATCTTCAGGGATATCTTTTAATTCTGAATCAGATCCTAGAATGGCGTTCGCTGATGAATCTGTAATAGACTTAGAAGAAGCTTTCCCAGATAGCAATTTAAGCTTGTTTCAACATTGTTCTTACCTTGTCAACGACAAGTGTAAAGGCTGTCATAAGACTGCCGGTGACAAGGGTGCAAGGCTGAAACAAGTGTGTGACAAGGTGCGCTACTTGACAAAAGCAAACAATACGACAAGGGTGTCATGCAAGCATACGATAAGGGTGTCTTGCAGGCATACAACAAGGGTTGTCGTGCAAGCATACGATAGGGGTGTTGTGCAGGCATACAACAAGGGTGTCATGCAAGCATACGGTAAGGGTGTCGTGCAGGCATACAACAAGGGTTGTCGTGCAAGCATACGATAGGGGTGTCGTGCAAGCATACGACAAGGTTGATAATGAAAATGTATCCTTTTCGTTTATAAGCGTACGAAAAGGTTGACAAAGAAAAGGTTATTCGAAGCTTTTTCTTGCAAACATACAGTTAAGTGAATGGCTAACTGCAAAAAGGGAATTTCCAACATTGTATTGTAGATGTCCCCTTTTTTCAGTTAGCTATTTGTACGCTATACTGTCCAAATATTTTTTACATATATCAAATTGACTTCTTTTAAGGTTAGTTGATGTACATGTAAAAATATTCAACATAATAAAAAGAATTTTCATAGTATTTATAAAAAAAAAACTTATGCAACAAGGAAAGATTATTGCGACATCTAAAGGAAAATCTGAGAATTAAATACATTAACTGCAATCATGCTCATAAAAGCAATAACGTTAAAAAAAAATGTAGCTTTTTACTTTACATTTCAAGCAAAATTAACATACTAATGACCTATTATATTTATAACTTTCCAAGTTTTATTATGTCTGTTCAATAAAGATGATTTATTTTCTCAATAAAAAACCTTAACCTTAGAGGGCGATACAAAACGATTAACATGTTAAAAATTAGAGGCATTTTTTTACATATAATTTGCACATGTATATTTCTTTTTGTACATTAAATACTATACCTAAATGATTCTAACTAAAAATAACACAAACACATGTTACATATTTTTTTAATTTAGTTTATTTTTTTTTTTATCGGAAAACAAATTTTTTTATTGGATAATAGAATTTTCATCTGACTGGCAAGACACTGCTTTCTCTGCACTAATTTTTTCTCCCTGTAAAAATAAAGGCATAGTTCAAGAAAATATAACCAAATATTTGTTTTAATTATAACAAAAACAAATTCAATAATGGAATCCTTTGGCTGCAGAGGGAGGCAAACCATGGAAAGCATTTTTAATTTCGGATTATTTTAAGACTGAACGGAACATATATCCCATAAGATGACTAACGCCGTTTGAATAAGTGGTAAATGTGCATATTTGATATTGTATTCTAGTCAAGTTACATAGCACATAAAAATATAAGTTTATCAACCCTGTATGTGCCTATATGAGGCACTCCGAAGCATAGTGATACGAGTAAAACAATTTCCAAAAATGGGTTTACACATTTAATATTATAGAGGCAGACCATTTCTACTCGAAACAAGTTCAATACAAATAATTACTGAATAATTTTGCTCTTTTTACACTAATTGTTACACTCTGTTACTGTTATTTATGCCAACACAAATTTTGAATTTTATTATCTAAAAATTTCATTCGTGCCACTTATTTCATTACGGCTCGACTGCTTTACATAATTCATTAAAAAAAAATTCGAGTAAAAAATTTAATATTACAAATTCAATATCTATTGGTATCTTAGTATATATGCTCATCATCCTAGTCAGTGGCAAATCCACGATTTAGTTTCAGAAGAGGCCCAAGCAATTTTTTTTTAAGAAAAAAATTAAACTTAAATATGTATTTCTAAATATATTATTAACCTGTCTATTTAATATTAATAAATTTAAATCAGTTATAATGAAATACAAATTGATAATGAATTGGGATACTTTAAAGTTACAGCTTTAATATTTACACCTGGAGAATTACCTTAATTAAATAAAAGAGTGCATGAGCACTAAAGTATGTGAACTCAATAATTATTAATTTGAGGGTTGGAGTATTATGCAAGTTATTTTATACTTATTTCTGTTTTACACAACAGAAGAAGGTAGTGCATTTCACAAGTACAAATAAATATGAAAATGAAATAATTTTGGGAATGAAGTATTAAACACTTGGATCTGAAATGAGGAATGCTTTTAGAGTTACTTGACTAGTACAACTTTGATATTCTATCAGTGTGTATTTATTCGTCAAGAATTAGTAGTTTCCAATAATATTCAAAGTGAAATAATTTTATAAGACTTGAAATAGAATTAAAAAATAAAATGACTTGGAGAAATCTAAAAAACTGTTTTATCTCCTGTATAAATTTTGGAGAGGGCTTGATCTTGATAGTTCTCATCTGGCTATACGACTGATTCTAGTAAGGATAAATGATTCAACTTAACATATGCCTACATCTGAACTCAATTTAAGTTTTCTGAAATAATAGATTTAAATAAAATATCTATACCATGAAATATGTGATGAAGAAAAATTGGAATAAGATATGAATTTTTATTATAAGTCAAAAAACGATGCAGGACGAATACTTATAACATGGAAATATATGAACATTCTTAACTGAAAGTGAATATAACAGTTAAATATACAACTTATATATATATAATGTTATCATATATACAAAAATTTGCAAATCAGAAATAAAGAGAAAGGCAGAGATAGGTTTTTTTAATTGAAATAATTCAATTTAAATTTTTAATTGAAATTAATTAATTAGGTATCCCTCCATGCATGTGTTGTCATCAATATAGCAATGTAGAACAATATCAACCTTATTTTCAAATTAGAAAAAACTGTAACGACTGGTAATGTAAATACAGAACATGAATTAAATCAAAATATCTAACTTAATGCAAAACAAAATGGTGGATATTACTACAATGTAAACAAATGACAACTGGTTTTCCAGCATCATTGAAAAATATTACATCTTACCTACAATAGATTTAAAACAAGCTTAAAATAAAACAACATTTAAACATTCAAAAATAAATTAAAAACATAATTTTTTTTAAACATTCAAAATACAGAAAGAAGCACAAACTTACAATATGGTTAAATTTTTGTCTTTTAAAAAAAACTTTCATATTCTGGCCATTTCTTTTAGGGCTAACGAAGAACACTCTGGAGGTTTCTTTAAATCTTGAAAGAATTTCCTTCTGGAATGCTAAAAAGAAAATGCATAATATATATAAACAATATAAGATTTCACATCATATCTGAATACCTAATTGAAATTAAGAACTTTAATACATTTATGTAATAGTCTTCAGTTCTTGAGGAAATTAAAAGATACCTGTCAAAAATATTTAATTCATAATTTTTTTTTCAACAATATAACAATAGAAGTTTTTTATTTAGTAGGAAGTGGATTGTGACAGAAAGGGATATTTTTTTATTGTCCTTCTCTTCAGATGAGTAAAACATTTTCTTTAAAAGTTGACATTTTGTTCACAATTCTGCTTTATACTGTATGTCTGACTTATAATCCGTGTCAACTCATTTGTTTCTTGCTTCCTCATATCAATTTATAAATGAAAAATTATTTTATTTTAATATTTAAAATTTAAGCACACATCCATATGGTTGGTTAGAAAGAGATTAAAATAGGATAAATATATTGGTCTTTACTGCTTTATGGTGCAATATAAGAAATAAAAAAATTAACATTATTGAATTACTTTAATCCTTTATAAATATTCAACCACCATCAAATGTTCCCAAGAAAGAATAATGCAGGACACAACTCTTCTTCCCAACGCTTTAAAGAAGAGACTTTGCAGAAACAACAAGTTTAATGAGGACCTGTAAAACAAAAAAAAAAAATGCTTTAAAGGCACTACATGAATTTTATAATTTTAATTCAGCATAGTTTCTTCAAGATGTGTTCTAATCTAAAATATTTAAGAAAAAGATTTGTCAAAAGTATTATCACCAAATTGATTAATCATAATTATTTTGATTTTTAGTTGAAAGCACCTTTTAAATTCAAAACAACATGCAGATTTGATTACTGCAATGTATCAACAAATCTTTACATTATACATCTTTAAAAAAGGTACATATATTCTGCATCATGGTTCATAGAGATAAAAAAAGTAGAAATTAAATAGTTTTAAGGACTTGTTGCAACTTTTTAAGGAATTCTTAGCTTTAATAAATTAAAGATCAAAATTCAAATGTGCCTAAAGGTTCAAATTCAAAAATAACTACAAAAACATAATTTCATTTTTATTTCACTTGATATCATAACTTAAATGTACACCTTAAGTACCTACAGTGTCACCAAATTTAAATTCTTTACTAATTGAAATTAATATTTGCAATTTTATAATTTAAAGATTTTAAGGGTTTTGATTAAATACCTACCAAAAATATAGTTCTTAAGGACGATGCAAATAATCGTGTAAGAACATTCAGATATATTTGAATTGGAAGATGTAAAGAGGGATATGTGTTATGTTAAGTCTATGAAACATATCCCCTTTTACACATTTTAATTCATTTGTGAGGTGCATATGCATGTACAAAATAACTTAATTTCAGACAATATAGACTAGAGAGCTGTTCTAAACATGTGACCCTGGCTTAGCAACCGCATCTGGCATGGTATAGATTTTTCATGGGGTGGTTCAGTGACCGAGTAACTCATTCTCTCTCTCCCCCCCCCCCCCAATTTTTTTAAACTTATTAATTTTTATTCAAGTAAACAGGAATACATTGGCATAGAAGTATCGAAACAGCTACATTTATCATTTATTTTTTCATAAAATCATTACCAATATCAGTTATTAACTGTTTTTAAAATTAGTAAATATCACTCCCTAATTATGAAATAAATTTAGAGAACAGATTTAAATTTTTAGATTGCTTGTTTAAAATGATATATGGATTCCGTTTCAAAATCTTTTCCCTTTGTCGCTGAAATTCAAATGTTATATAATGAAACACGATGACGTCATGTTACGCCTATTTTTAGATAAAAATAACCTCAAAACATGTTTATGACGCCTTTTGAAAACTATTTTTCGGGATACGACCCCCGGAAAATACCAAGTTTTTCCTCATGGAACTCAACAAGAAGTATTATACTAGAAATTGAAATTTTTCTAGTTTTTTAAAGTATGTTTATGATTTTTACAGTAATTCGATTTTTAATTTTTTTCTTCTCTTGACTTTCAATGGGAGGGGTTTGAATCCTGAACCACCCACCCCCTTACCAACGTGCCTGGCATCTGGTAATGACTAACAAAGTTTTGTGGTAGACATAGAACACAGCTTCATCTGTAGAAAAAACCTCAACTTCCATTGCAATCTTTCGTACAATTAGTATTTTCAGCAATTCAGAAATTTATTTTTTAATTTCTGTATTTTTAAAAACTTGATAACAAAAGCTTATAAACTATAGAAGATTGGTAAAAAGAAAATACACCTTATTATTAGCAATTGGGGCATCCACGTAAGTTACACCTGGGGGGCCCATCGATGAGGGTGTAATGGCGGAGGCACTCCTACATGATCTGCCGATTATTGGTCACCTCCTTCACGTAGGGCCTGTAGTCGTACATGCCCATGTAAAAACTAAGAGAACTCGACCGTTTGGAAGAATGCCTGGGAAAGGACAATAGACTTAAATGGACAAAAGATTATTACGGATATTTATAATTTATAAGAAACATGTAATAATTGATTTATATCTTTTATTGAAATCCCCTCTAACGCTTAATGATAGAGTCAAAGTCCTGCCAGAAGTACCTTCCGGAAGCACATTTGCACATGCCCTCCAACTAATTACTGCGTCATGCAGGCAGGATACCTGTTTTGTATTAATTTTGAACTTGGAATCAGGCATTCAAAAGCGAAGCTGTGGAAAACACTACTGCTGACGCACACAAAGTGGACTTTATCGGTTTGCCTTTGTAAGCTTGGAAACTTTCAAATTTTCGTAATAAAAAATTTGAATAACAGTTTAAAAATTCTAATTGTAACTTAACTAAAAAAATTTTACAGTTGGAATTTCTAAACTTTTTTTTTGCGTCAATTCAGAAAATCTTATAAAACTTCTATGCGATCATAAACGCAAGTCCTATCGGCAGTACAATGCATCCTTCCAGAAGGAGGTTCTATCATTAACTCTATAAGTGGTGTGGATGTCTAGTTGTCCATGAGTTTTTTTCCAGCAATTCACAGAATTCAAAATAAAAAAATACTTAATTTTTAAATATTTTTTCCAATTTTAAACATTAAGGGTATATTTTAAAAGTTAAAAAAAAAAGTTTACAAAATCCATGGGAACAGATGTACTATAGGACATTTGGCGCGTTTATTTTGTTGGCGACGAAAAAAGTCGCAGATTGAAAGTCGGCACAAGAATCGGAAAATATCAACAATGTCAGGTGGGGTCGCCATACTAAAAATTTATCGCTCCTATAAAACACTCCAAAAACAACTGGCGCGCCAAATGTCCTATACTACATCTGTACCAATTCATGTATTAAAAAAGTAAATGAAACTTTCTTGCACTGAAAATCACTTAAATTTTTTTTATTATTTTTCTCGCCGCTTAAAGTGTTCAGCGATTGTAATGTTTTAATTACTCACTTGTTTTTAAAGAAATAGCCTTTTTTATGAATTTTATATTGGGTTGTACTGTTGGAAAACTAGATACGAAGAGATCACCAATTACAAGTTTTTTGGTTATCGGTTCTGCAGATAAATATATAAGTATTAATACCTATATAGAATTGTAGGTGGAAGGGATTGGTAGTTTTGATTTGAAGCTATTCCTATGTGGATCATACAATCATATTTAAATGTTCATTTGGTATCCATATATAAGATTCTTTTTTAATGTATCTATAAAATACTTATTATTTTGTAATATTATCAATGGCTTAAGCAAAAACATTATATGCATTAATACAAACAAATTCTAAATGCATAACTTAATATTATGCTGTTCTATAAATTAATGAAATATATATCTAAGGATCATAAAGTTATCATTTAAAAACTACTATCTCCAACTTTTGAAAACATTCCAAGTAAACATTGCATTCCCCACTAACAAAACATCAACATTGCATTGACTACACTTTACAAAATAACGTTTCATTCACTAAATGTGTTATAAATAACTTTGACAACACTTACTTTTTACAAAATGCATAAATTTGTAGCCCTTTTTTCTATAAGGTCAGTACAGAAATCGATTGCGATAATCAACAGATTTTACTTGCGAATAATTTAAGTAATGCATTTATGTAAGCAACTAAATAATCCGCAATTCCCGCGCGTATTGTCGCTGTCGGCGTTTGATTAACTCGAAACGTTGCCAAGTTGACAGAGAAATTGAGGAGAGAGATATGTAAATAACCTATTCCGATCAATTTATATATATATATATATATATATAAAAACTATTAATTAAATATGCAACTTACCTTCCTAGGAAGATTCTAAGCCTAACAAGCAATGGGTGAAAAATGTCGGCCGATACGCTGAAACTGAACCACATAATCTCGAATATAAACGTGATAGAACGAGATGAGATCACACTTTTCATTGACAATCAAGTGTAAATGAAGTGACAACATTTTCCACAGTTTTCGTTGACAGCCTTGTAAGTGACAATCAAATGTAAATGAAGTGACAAGGTTTTCCACGGTTTTCGTTGACAACCTTTACAATGACAATCGAATGTAAATGAAGTGACAACGTTTTCAACGGTTTTCGTTGACAACCTTTTCAGTGACAATCAAATGTAAATGAAGTGACAACATTTTCGTAAGCAAATGTGCTATCTGGGTTTAGTTTTGCATTCTCTTGCTTTGGCCTCACGGTTTTGCCTTTTATGTTGTTTTTTTCTTATACGCTTCAATTTTCGGCTTACAGAAATGTCAATCGACCCTATTGCCATTTCCTTACATGCCGTTGACCTGTTAAACAATTTCGCTCCATACGAGGAATATTAAAGTTCATAATTCAAACATTTGCATGAAGAAATATCAAACGAAGTACCATTTGTCTGATCGAAGAAATATTCCCTAATTTTGTTAGCTCCCTTTCGAGATTTTAATATTCTTTTCATATTTTTATACTTGTCATTCTAATTTCTTATAAGTCGAAAAATTTCTTGATGACTTATAGCACTGGCAAGGAGGCTTTCTTCCAAATTCTTGAAATATCCCAAGAAACAATTTCGATGATATCTTTGACTGAAGGATCTTTCTTATTCCCCTTTCACAATAAATAATTTTTGATCCAGAGGAAATGCTTTATTAAATCAGCAAACTTTGGTAAAACTGTC
This sequence comes from Troglohyphantes excavatus, assembly GCA_963932185.1. Lineage (NCBI taxonomy): Eukaryota > Metazoa > Arthropoda > Arachnida > Araneae > Linyphiidae > Troglohyphantes > Troglohyphantes excavatus. The sequence continues at coordinate 10,400,131 of OZ010677.1, read as the reverse complement.
CCAGAAAATGGAATCCACGTGACAACTATGTCATGGTAAAAATAGTTATAAGAATAGAACACGTGCTGCCATCTATTCAAATTAAGTAAATTTGCTTTTTATGTAGAGTACGAAAGCAATTTAAAGCGCTAACATCTGACAGTAAAGTTTTAATTAAGTAATTTATTGACTAAATCATAATTAATTACTATTAATTATCATACAATTAATGTTAAATGTCATTTTAATTAACACATTAATTAATAGAAATTATTTATGAAAAAAAAGGACATTTTTTTATATAAAAGGCTATATATAAACATTCTTTTGAGATGTGGAACCTCAAGATAGCAATATTTTGGGCTGAAATTTGGTGACAATTTGTTCTAGTGAGTTTGGCACCGTATAATGACTCAGGCAACATGAATTTCAAAAAAAAGTTTTTTCGCTCCACCCTACTGGCCATAGGGTTGACCTGGAATTTTCCCGGTGGCCGGTTAATATTTTTAAAATGTGGCCGGTTGATTTCTTGAAAAAAAATATTTTTTAAATAATTTATTAAAGGTCAACGACGTTTTTTTCAATAACGTATCAAATTTGAAAACAGGAGGCCATGATACCTCTAAGAAAAGCCAAATTATTGCCTCATTTGAAACTCCGTTCCAGCTGTGATTTATGGGTCTGCGGCCGCTGCTGTGACACGAAGCCACCCAGATAGCACATTTGCTTACGAAAACGGTGTCACTTCATTTTCATTTGATTGTCACTGAAAAGGTTGTCAACGAAAACCGTTGAAAACGTTGTCACTTCATTTACATTTGATTGTCATTGTAAAGGTTGTCAACGAAAACCGTGGAAAACGTTGTCACTTCATTTACACTTGATTGTCACTTACAAGGCTGTCAACGAAAACAGTGGAAAACGTTGTCACTTCATTTACACTTGATTGTCAATGAAAAGGGTAATCTCATCTCGTTCTATCACGTTTACATTCGAGATAATGTGGTTCAGTTTCAGCGTATCGGCCGACATTTTTCACCCATTGCTTGTTAGGCTTAGAATCTTCCTAGGAAGGTAAGTTGCATATTTAATTAATAATTTTTATATATATATATAAATTGATCGGAATAGGTTATTTACATTTCTCTCTCCTCAATTTCTCTGTCAACTTGGCAACGTTTCGAGTTAATCAAACGCCGACAGCGACAATACGCGCGGGAATTGCGGATTATTTAGCTGCTTACAATAAATGCATTACTTAAATTATTTGCAAGTAAAATCTGTTGATTATCGCAATCGATTTCTGTACTGACCTTATAGAAAAAAGGGCTACAAATTTATGCATTTTGTAAAAAGTAAGTGTTGTCAAAGTTATTTATAACAAATTTAGTGAATGAAATGTTATTTTGTAAAGTGTTAGTTAATGCAATGTTGATGTTTTGTTAGTGGGGAATGCAATGTTTACTTGGAATGTTTTCAAAAGTTGCAGATAGTAGTTTTTAAATGATAACTTTATGATCCTTAGATATATATTTCTTTAATTTATAGAACAGCATAATATTAAGTTATGCATTTAGAATTTGTTTGTATTAATGCATATAATGTTTTTGCTTAAACCATTGATAATATTACAAAATAATAAGTATTTTATAGATACATTAAAAAAGAATCTTATATATGGATACCAAATGAACATTTAAATATGATTGTATGATCCACATAGGAATAGCTTCAAATCAAAACTACCAATCCCTTCCACCTACAATTCTATATAGGTATTAATACTTATATATTTATCTGCAGAACCGATAACCAAAAAACTTGTAATTGGTGATCTCTTCGTTTCTAGTTTTCCAACAGTCCAACCCAATATAAAATTCATAAAAAAGGCTATTTCTTTAAAAACAAGTGAGTAATTAAAACATTACAATCGCTGAACACTTTAAGCGGCGAGAAAAATAATAAAAAAAATTTAAGTGATTTTCAGTGCAAGAAAGTTTCATTTACTTTTTTAATACATGAATTGGTACAGATGTAGTATAGGACATTTGGTGCGCCAGTTGTTTTTGGAGTGTTTTATAGGAGCGATAAATTTTTAGTATGGCGACCCCACCTGACATTGTTGATATTTTCCGATTCTTGTGCCGACTTTCAATCTGCGACTTTTTTCCTCACCAACAAAATAAACACGCCAAATGTCCTATAGTACATCTGTTCCCATAGATTTTGTAAACTTTTTTTTTTAACTTTTAAAATATACCCTTAATGTTTAAAATTGGAAAAAATATTTAAAAATTAAGTATTTTTTTATTTTGAATTCTGTGAATTGCTGGAAAAAAACTCATGGACAACTAGACATCCACACCACTTATAGAGTTAATGATAGAACCTGATGATATGATCGCATAGAAGTTTTATAAGATTTTCTGAGTTGACACAAAAAAAAAGTTTAGAAATTCCAACTGTAAAATTTTTTTAGTTAAGTTACAATTAGAATTTTTAAACTGTTATTCAAATTTTTTATTACGAAAATTTGAAAGTTTCCAAGCTTACAAAGGCAAACCGATAAAGTCCACTTTGTGTGCGTCAGCAGTAGTGTTTTCCACAGCTTCGCTTTTGAATGCCTGATTCCAAGTTCAAAATTAATACAAAACAGGTGTCCTGCCTGCATGACGCAGTAATTAGTTGGAGGGCATGTGCAAATGTGCTTCCGGAAGGTACTTCTGGCAGGACTTTGACTCTATCATTAAGCGTTGGAGGGGATTTCAATAAAATATATAAATCAATTATTACTTGTTTCTTATAAATTATAAATATCCGTAATAATCTTTTGTCCATTTAAGTCTATTGTCCTTTCCCAGGCATTCTTCCAAACGGTCGAGTTCTCTTAGTTTTTACATGGGCATGTACGACTACAGGCCCTACGTGAAGGAGGTGACCAATAATCGGCAGATCATGTAGGAGTGCCTCCGTCATTACACCCTCATCGATTGCCCCCCCAGGTGTAACTTACGTGGATGCCCCAATTGCTAATAATAAGGTGTATTTACTTTTTACCAATCTTCTATAGTTTATAAGCTTTTGTTATCAAGTTTTTAAAAATACAGAAATTAAAAAATAAATTTCTGAATTGCTGAAAAATACTAATTGTACGAAAGATTGCAATGGAAGTTGAGGTTTTTTCTACAGATGAAGCTATGTTCTATGTCTACCACAAAACTTTGTTAGTCATTACCAGATGCCAGGCACGTTGGTAAGAGGGTGGGTGGTTCAGGATTCAAACCCCTCCCATTGAAAGTCAAGAGAAGAAAAAAATTAAAAATCGAATTACTGTAAAAATCATAAACATACTTTAAAAAACTAGAAAAATTTCAATTTCTAGTATAATACTTCTTGTTGAGTTGCATGAGGAAAAACTTGGTATTTTCCGGGGGTCCTATCCCGAAAAATAGTTTTCAAAAGGCGTCATAAACATGTTTTGAGATTATTTTTATCTAAAAATAGGCGTAACATGACGTCATCATGTTTCATTATATAACATTTGAATTTCAGCGATGAAGGGAAAAGATTTTGAAACGGGATCCATATATTATTTTAAACAAGCAATCTAAAAATTTAAATCTGTTCTCTAAATTTATTTCATAATTAGGGAGTGATATTTACTAATTTTAAAAACAGTTAATAACTGATATTGGTAATGATTTTATGAAAAAATAAATGATAAATGTAGCTGTTTCGATACTTCTATGCCAATGTATTCCTGTTTACTTGAATAAAAATTAATAAGTTTAAAAAAATGGGGGGGGGGGGGGGGGGGGGGAGAATGAGTTACTCAGTCACTGAACCACCTAATGAAAAATCTATACCATGCCAGATGCGGTTGCTAAGCCAGGGTCACATGTTTAGAACAGCTCTCTAGTCTATATTGTCTGAAATTAAGTTATTTTGTACATGCATATGCACCTCACAAATGAATTAAAATGTGTAAAAGGGGATATGTTTCATAGACTTAACATAACACATATCCCTCTTTACATCTTCCAATTCAAATATATCTGAATGTTCTTACACGATTATTTGCATCGTCCTTAAGAACTATATTTTTGGTAGATATTTAATCAAGAACCCTTAAAATCTTTAAATTATAAAATTGCAAATATTAATTTCAATTAGTAAAGAATTTAAATTTGGTGACACTGTAGGTACTTAAGGTGTACATTTAAGTTATGATATCAAGTGCAATAAAAATGAAATTATGTTTTTGTAGTTATTTTTGAATTTGAACCTTTAGGCACATTTGAATTTTGATCTTTAATTTATTAAAGCTAAGAATTCCTTAAAAAGTTGCAACAAGTCCTTAAAACTATTTAATTTCTACTTTTTTAATCTCTATGAACCATGATGCAGAATATATGTACCTTTTTTAAAGATGTATAATGTAAAGATTTGTTGATACATTGCAGTAATCAAATCTGCATGTTGTTTTGAATTTAAAAGGTGCTTTCAACTAAAAATCAAAATAATTATGATTAATCAATTTGGTGATAATACTTTTTACAAATCTTTTTCTCAAATATTTTAGATTAGAACACATCTTGAAGAAACTATGCTGAATTAAAATTATAAAATTCATGTAGTGCCTTTAAAGCATTCTTTTTTTTTGTTTTACAGGTCCTCATTAAACTTGTTGTTTCTTCAAAGTCTCTTCTTTAAAGCGTTGGGAAGAAGAGTTGTGTCCTGCATTATTCTTTCTTGGGAACATTTGATGGTGGTTGAATATTTATAAAGGATTAAAGTAATTCAATAATGTTAATTTTTTTATTTCTTATATTGCACCATAAAGCAGTAAAGACCAATATATTTATCCTATTTTAATCTCTTTCTAACCAACCATATGGATGTGTGCTTAAATTTTAAATATTAAAATAAAATAATTTTTCATTTATAAATTGATATGAGGAAGCAAGAAACAAATGAGTTGACACGGATTATAAGTCAGACATACAGTATGAAGCAGAATTGTGAACAAAATGTCAACTTTTAAAGAAAAGGTTTTACTCATCTGAAGAGAAGGACAATAAAAAAATATCCCTTTCTGTCACAATCCACTTCCTACTAAATAAAAAACTTCTATTGTTATATTGTTGAAAAAAAAATTATGAATTAAATATTTTTGACAGGTATCTTTTAATTTCCTCAAGAACTGAAGACTATTACATAAATGTATTAAAGTTCTTAATTTCAATTAGGTATTCAGATATGATGTGAAATCTTATATTGTTTATATATATTATGCATTTTCTTTTTAGCATTCCAGAAGAAAATTCTTTCAAGATTTAAAGAAACCTCCAAAGTGTTCTTCGTTAGCCCTAAAAGAAATGGCCAGAATATGAAAGTTTTTTTTAAAAGACAAAAATTTAACCATATTGTAAGTTTGTGCTTCTTTCTGTATTTTGAATGTTTAAAAAAAATTATGTTTTTAATTTATTTTTGAATGTTTAAATGTTGTTTTATTTTAAGCTTGTTTTAAATCTATTGTAGGTAAGTTGTAATATTTTTCAATGATGCTGGAAAACCAGTTGTCATTTGTTTACATTGTAGTAATATCCACCATTTTGTTTTGCATTAAGTTAGATATTTTGATTTAATTCATGTTCTGTATTTACATTACCAGTCGTTACAGTTTTTTCTAATTTGAAAATAAGGTTGATATTGTTCTACATTGCTATATTGATGACAACACATGCATGGAAGGATACCTAATTAATTAATTTCAATTAAAAAAATGTGTTAATTTCAATTAAAAATTTAAATATTTCAATTTAAATTGAATTATTTCAATTAAAAAAACCTATCTCCGCTTTTCTCTTTATTTCTGATTTGCAAATTTTTGTATATATAATAACATTATATATATATAAGTTGTATATTTAACTGTTATATTCACTTTCAGTTAAGAATGTTCATATATTTCCATGTTATAAGTATTCGTCCTGCATCGTTTATTGACTTATAATAAAAATTCATATCTTATTCCAAATTTTCTTCATCACATATTTCATGGTATAGATATTTTATTTAAATCGATTATTTCAGAAAACTTAAATTGAGTTCAGATGTAGGCATATGTTAAGTTGAATCATTTATCCTTACTAGAATCAGTCGTATAGCCAGATGAGAACTATCAAGATCAAGCTCTCTCCAAAATTTATACAGGAGATAAAACATTTTTTTAGATTTTTCCAAGTTATTTTATTTTTTAATTCTATTTCAAGTCTTATAAAATTATTTCACTTTGAATTTTATTGGAAACTACTAATTCTTGACGAATAAATACACACTGATAGAATATCAAAGTTGTACTAGTCAAGTAACTCTAAAACCATTCCTCATTTCAGATCCAAGTGTTTAATACTTCAATCCCAAAATTATTTCATTTTCATATTTATTTGTACTTGTGAAATGCACTACCTTCTTCTGTTGTGTAAAACAGAAATAAGTATAAAATAACTTGCATAATACTCCAACCCTCAAATTAATAATTATTGAGTTCACATACTTTAGTGCTCATGCACTCTTTTATTTAATTAAGGTAATTCTCCAGGTGTAAATATTAAAGCTGTAACTTTAAAGTATCCCAATTTATTATCAATTTGTATTTCATTATAACTGATTTAAATTTATTAATATTAAATAGACAGGTTAATAATATATTTAGAAATACATATTTAAGTTTATTTTTTTTCTTAAAAAAAAAATTGCTTGGGCCTCTTCTGAAACTAAATCGTGGATTTGCCACTGACTAGGATGATGAGCATATATACTAAGATACCAATAGATATTGAATTTGTAATATTAAATTTTTTACTCTAATATTTTTTTAATGAATTATGTAAAGCAGTCGAGCCGTAATGAAATAAGTGGCACGAATGAAATTTTTAGATAATAAAATTCAAAATTTGTGTTGACATAAATAACAGTAACATAGTGTAACAATTAGTGTAAAAAGAGCAAAATTATTCAGTAATTATTTGTATTGAACTTGTTTCGAGTAGAAATGGTCTGCCTCTATAATATTAAATGTGTAAACCCATTTTTGGAAATTGTTTTACTCGTATCACTATGCTTCGGAGTGCCTCATATAGGCACATACAGGGTTGATAAACTTATATTTTTATGTGCTATGTAACTTGACTAGGATACAATATCAAATATGCACATTTACCACTTATTCAAACGGCATTAGTCATCTTATGGGATATATGTTCCGTTCAGTCTTAAAATAGTCCGAAATTAAAAATGCTTTCCATGGTTTGCCTCCCTCTGCAGCCAAAGGATTCCATTATTGAATTTGTTTTTGTTATAATTAAAACAAATATTTGGTTATATTTTCTTAAACTATGCCTTTATTTTTACAGGGAGAAAAAATTAGTGCAGAGAAAGCAGTGTCTTGCCAGTCAGATGAAAATTCTATTATCCAATAAAAAAAATTGTTTTACGATAAAAAAAAAATAAACTAAATTAAAAATATGTAACATGTGTTTGTGTTATTTTTAGTTATAATCATTTAGGTATAGTATTTAATGTACAAAAAGAAATATACATGTGCAAATTATATGTAAAAAAATGCCTCTAATTTTTAACATGTTAATCGTTTTGTATCGGCCTCTAAAGTTAAGGTTTTTTATTGAGAAAATAAATCATCTTTATTGAACAGACATAATAAAACTTGGAAAGTTATAAATATAATAGGTCATTAGTATGTTAATTTTGCTTGAAATGTAAAGTAAAAAGCTACATTTTTTTTTTAACGTTATTGCTTTTATGAGCATGATTGCAGTTAATGTATTTAATTCTCAGATTTTCCTTTAGATGTCGCAATATCTTTCCTTATTGCATAAGTTTTTTTTTTATAAATACTATGAAAATTCTTTATATTATGTTGAATATTTTTACATGTACATCAACTAACCTTAAAAGAAGTCAATTTGATATATGTAAAAAATATTTGGAGAGTATAGCGTACAAATAGCTAACTGAAAAAGGGGACATCTACAATACAATGTTGGAAATTCCCTTTTTGCAGTTAGCCATTCACTTAACTGTATGCTTGCAAGAAAAAGCTTCGAATAACCTTTTCATTGTCAACCTTTTCGTACGCTTATAAACGAAAAGGATACATTTTCATTATCAACCTTGTCGTATGCTTGCACGACAACCCTTATCGTATGCTTGCACGACCCTTGTTGTATGCCTGCACGACACCCTTGTCGTATGCTTGCACGACACCCTTGTCGTATTGTTTGCTTTTGTCAAGTAGCGCACCTTGTCACACACTTGTTTCAGCCTTGCACCCTTGTCACCGGCAGTCTTATGACAGCCTTTACACTTGTCGTTGACAAGGTAAGAACAATGTTGAAACAAGCTTAAATTGCTATCTGGGCAGTTCCAAAAGTGTCGAGATATGAGAAAGTAAAGGAGGCCGTCCGGCCCGGCCTCCACTATATTGTTTTGACAAGTGTTTATCTTAGAATAGGACCGTTGGTGGCTTCTTCTTGAAAATCGTTCCCCGAAGGCATTAGGATTTGGAAAAGACAGTAAATGGCCGAAACGTGTACACTACCCCGTCTGTCTATAATAATTGAAGGAGACTATTTTGGAACCCCTTTCGTTGGGAGACGTCAAAGATCAGTCGCTAAAAGCGCGGTCATTTTAGAACCCCTTTCCTCTCTCCCAATAACTTTGATAACGGCCCAGACTTTTTTTTTGTTTGATGAACCTCCCAATAGCAGGGGCAGGGCCTGATTACCGAATAGGTCCGGGAAGCCCCGGCTTCCCGGCACTTCACATTTTTAAGGGGCCCCCAAATCATACATTTTATATAAATATTTAACTGCCCTAACATATAGTTTGCTACTAAGTTTACCTTAATAAAGTGGCATTATTAACTTTAGCAACAAAAAAAAAGTTGCCACTTGTGTTACATTTGTTTGAATATTGGGGGGAAAATCAAAAACATACAGAATATTAGGAATATTCATTAATTATTAATAATTTTTTAATATAATTTATAATGTGTTTCGTTTTAATGGTATTCAGGGGCAAGGATTTGAGTCCATGTAAAAGCTCGATTTGATGTTCCAGGGTCTATTTGACAGCCGTGGGGCCCCCATTTAAAGGCAGGCTTCCCTTGCTTCAATGTCTTAAACGGGCCCTGAGCAGGGGTCCAGGGAGTTTGGTTCTCCCTATTCCCCCACTTCAGGTTATAGGCCGTATAAAATCATGATATAAAGCAAAACACATACGGGGCGTGGGTGGGGGGACGTTGTGTTAGACGAAACAGCTTGTTTATCTTTCTTCTTTTGGCAACCAATCCCTATCAATAAAATCTGCTGTAATGACACACTTGCTCTGACTTATTTCCTCTTCGGTTTTTTTAAGCGTAATTTAATTTTATTTAAATTAGAATTCTTTGTTAATGATTTTTAACTAAATATATATATATTAGGTAACTATTAAAAAATTAATTTAAAAGCAAAAAACATTCTCCCATTGCTACAGATAATTTATACAATGTGCTTTTTTCATCAACTTATGCGCTATTTTCATGTAAGAATGGCGCAAAACTGGTCTTGCTATAAAAAAAATTCTTAAAATCTGGTTAAAGGAGCTCCGTGGCTTTCTTTGCACAGGCCTCGCATCTGCTAAGGGCGGCTCTGTATATGAGACTACAAAAACAGGACAAAAACCCCTTCACCTCATCTCCATTTTTTTCTCCTTTCCTAGCAGTTGGACGCTGAGTTGGACAGTTGTTTTGGGTGGCGTCTGGCGCTCTCCCCCCGTCCCCCTTCTCCCCCACCTAGTCTATTGGTCACCACTCAACAGGACATATCCGAAGGGACGAGCGACTTATAATAGGGGGACAACTTTGGCGACAGCAGACAAATTGCCCACATTCCTCTTTCTCTGAAACCAAATCACGCCGATTTTCAACAACTATACTCGTTCTAGGAAATGTAAATTAAGTAGCCCCAACAACCCTACCCTAAACAAACGCAATTCTTCTCTGCAGTTCATTTCACACCCGCTGTGATAATCAGATCCCCCCTGGTGTTGTCCTGAGGTCCCCAACGTTGAATCAGGGCGATGCGATGCCCATAGCCTCCTGAAAACTCAAGTAATCAACAAGTCTGGAATATGACAATGAGGCAGCAAAGTGCTTTTTTTTACCCGTATTTGGATTTGGGTAATAGATTTTCTAGAATGGTAGTAAAGTTAGTTGTAAGAGCTGATGAATTATAGTTATAGTAGAAAGGAGCGGACCTTGTTTTTGTATAATTTTGTTAAAGGTATATTTGAGATGAAAAGGTCACAACTTGTTGAAAACAAATTAAAGTAAGAATCTTTTCATTTATATGACACTTTTTAATGCTTCTAGTTGGTGGCTAATTGAAGAAATTAACTATTTAAAATCTTTTATACTAACATTGTTAAATCATATATGTTAATTGTTATCCTATATATTATTTTTTTATTTCAGGTAAACTATTTTCATGATGTCAATTAATATTTATTTTATAATATTAATTAAAGTAATATTTTGCACGAAATGATCTTGTAAACATTTTAAGTGACTGACAAAACAATACGACAGACTATTTTGAAGTGGCACTCGCGCTTTTGGAGAAATTCAAATATTATTTTTAAAATTTATTTCATATGATGCATTTAATTGAATAAAAAAATCGGCTATATCGCGGTTATATATCGTTTTATTGCTGCAAATTAACCCATAATTTCAGTATTGATTCGAACTTGCTATTTTGACGGGTTTTAGAAATACCATTTTTAAATATTATTTAGAATAATTAAAATTTAATCTTATACATAGTTTTATGAGGAACTACGAAAATAAATAACAAACTATTTTCTTTCTGTTGCCCATGCTCACCCCGGAAATATTTTTGCCTCTCCTGGAAATATTTTCTAATACAAACCTGTCTTGAGGTTGAAGTTGAACATGTTGTAGCCCTTTTTGAACACTTGAAGACAATTTAGTTCCCCCCAAAAATACGCAAATGCCTTTAGTTGAAAGTTAAAATTTTGAAGCCTCCAATATCTTTGATAACTTTACGCCTATACTGTGCATTCAACACTTTAAAGATTGTACAGACAGCTGTAAATATGCTGTTAACGTGATCTATTCTGCAGATTTTGTTATCAATAAATGTGTCATTAAAATTTTATTTTACTTAGTTATAGTAGAACTAGCTATATACAATAACATCTGTACTGTTTTTTTTTAATATTTTGATTAATTACTTAATAAAATTTAAGTTAATAAAAATATGAGTTCAGCTTCGAAATAAGAGTATGTATGTGCCTAAATAAGTGTTTTAAGAGTGTTATTTATACTATTTTAATAAAATCAAAAATATTACTAAAATAAATTTAAATTATTTAATTTTTTAAAATTATTTTTACAAAAAAATAATAAATAAAAAAAAATAATAAATCAAGAACATTTAATAAATAAAAAAAAATCAAGAAAATTTAATATATAAAAAAAAAATCTTAATAATTATTTTTATATATTAATACAAGTTTTATAAATAGTTAAATATTTATATTATTCATTATTTGGTTTTCAAATTATTTGTTCGTTATTTCGATTGCATCATCAATTTAAAAAAAAGTGGTGGCCGGAATTTAATACTTTCCCGGGCCGTTTTTGAGTGCCAGTCCGCCCCTGCCCGCAAGTGAGGGTGAATGGTAGAAGTGCATAATTTATTTTCTTGTCCTCAAAGTCGAAAATTAGAACATTTTGATAATGAAGGTATAAGGACTTTAATTACAGGCCGCCATCGAACATTAAAGGTATTAATGACAACTTTAAGTGCACAAGAAAAAAGCTTAAAATGACTCTGAAGGTTGAAACTGCTGCTCTTCACACGGTTTTAAAGTGTTAAAACAAATATTTAATAAAACAGTTCATATGTAATTATATCAATTTGATATTCAGAGCCTGATATGAAAATTGTAGTTGTAAACGTAAAGTGGAAGGTGTCTGTGTTGTCAGTCCAGCAGATAATAGTAATAGCATTTGGTCGCTAACAAAAACCTCGTCAAGAGAACACAAATAGGCAAACTGTTCCTCTAACGCTGCGCTGTAAAAAAAATTTGCTTAAAAATTAGAACGTACTCGATTTTCCTTGAGTACAATTACATCGTAAATGAGCGATGACGTACTCAAATTTAAGTAATCGTACTTTCGTAAAATGAGCAGTGTGGAAATAAATATTGCTAATATTAATTTCTGTTCAAAACATCTTAATAAAGCGACCTGGCAAACTTAAAATATTTATTCAAAAGATGGTTTTCCACATTATTTGATGTCGATTGCTTAAATGGAAACTGAGTTATTACGACTCAATTATCATACTTCCCATTCTTTTGCCAGGCCTTTTTAACATTACTTTTGTTTACAACTACATGTAGCTCTGGTAGTACAACGGATAAGGCTCTGGACTTCGGCGCGGACGACATCAAGTAGACGGATTATGTTCGATTCCGGGTAAGTCCTGGTTTTTAATTGTTGAAATTTATTGAAAGTGACTTATGAAGGCAGTTATGTAGCAAGCAATTGCTCTTTTTATTCATTTTATACGTTTTTGACTACATGTCGTTTTCAAAAATGAAACTTATGTATTCGGAGCTATGATAAGCATCGAATGTAATCAAAAATGAGTATTTTTACTTATTTTTAAGTACCTATTTTTAACAGTGCGAGTGGCATCCCACGTCATGTACAAGCTTTCTTTTAATTCAAGATTGTACACGAAACTGTGTCTAATATCCTATGGAACGAGACTATAATTGTATGTTAATCGTGCTATTTGCCATGGTGTCATATCTTAATGTATTCCCATAAAATCTTAGCATTGTTCTAAATTGCACACAAAATTTTTCAAAGTATTATTAAATAACTTAAAATAATAAATTGTTATAATGACTTCGAATTTAAAACTTATTACGTGATTCTTAAAAATCCATTCATCTAATATCTTCGTTTGACTGTGTTGCCAGGATGCTTAACAATAATTTCTTGTGTTTCCTAATAATATGAGAACATCCATTATTGCAACTGCGTTTCAATATTCTTCTGATAACAATGGGAACCTAAATGAGATTCAAACGACTATTTAAATTTTGTTCATAATGACGCCATTTTGAGAAGAATATGCATGCAAAGTTTAAGGTTGCTAGGAGTTTGGAACTTGTGTAAGTTGAAATTGTTTTATCATTTTTCTTATTAAGAAATCAGTATTTACTTTTTTATTCATTTATTTGGTCAATAATATTTAATTACTAAAATCACCGATATATTACAATTTTTTTAATCATTGACTTATTCCATTGTAATGCAGAAGATCTATTGCATGTTTTATGGTAATTTCAAATATTCTTAAAAGAATTGTTAGTGTTATTAGAGAAGAATATATAATATTTTATTCTAGGAAATATAATGAACAGTACAAATATGCTGAAATAAAAAGAGGTTTTTGAATGTTTCACCCTTCAAACGACAATTCTTTAAAATATTGAATTGAATTATTGATGTAATTGAAATATATGAAAGTTCTTCAGGACGTAATTATCAAGTGAAACGTTCGAATTAACAGAACCGAAATCATCGAACGTATTCGATGTTATTGGAAGAAAAAGCAAATAATTATTTTCAAAGTTCCAACAAAGGTTATTTGTATTTCTTTGCAAATACATTTCGATTGCTTTATCTCTTATTTCAATCATCTTTTTACAAACATTTAGTATACCTTTAGCTGTTAAGTTCAATTTATTAAATTATGTAATTGAATTTCTAATCAGTTTAGTGTTTAAATAGAACAAAGGAAAAGTGAACGGATGACGGCATTCTAGCAGTTAATAAAAGAAGTGTTAAAATTGTAAATTCGGAAAGATAGCTTTATAAGCCATCGTTTACCGTCAGCTTTTCTAAAAAAAAAAAAAAAAAAAAAAAAAAAAGCCTTTTTTTCAAAAGTTTAAATTTTAATTGTCACATTCGTGACCTATGCTTTTCCCTAATGCAATGAGGGGAGGTACCCTGCCTCTTGTAAACTTGGAGACGACCCCAAGAGCGGGGAAGAAGCGTGCAGAAATTTGCATAGTCTTAGGCGTGGCTATTCTCCAGGGGGGACTTTTGACCAATGGAGTGAATGACTTCGGGTTAAACAAATCGGAGGCCTGAGTGCCCACTAAAGCATTCGGACATCTTAGCGTATGGCGATCTAGGGGGTGTATTTATGAAGTTGTTGACTGAGGGTTTTTTGCGAGAGGGGTTTGGAGAGAAGACCTGAGAGCGATAGTGAACGGATGCCAGGAGACGGAATGCAGAGGAGTTTGTTATAACGCCAGGCCCGAGAGAGAATGACGAGAGTTGCGATGGAATGTTCAAATCAGGGTAAGACTTCCTCCCTTTTTGCCACCCAATTTAACTTGTTTTAATGGTTTTGACGTGTACTGAATTAAGTGTATTCAAGGAAATTGTTGATTAAAGTCTAGATCAGTTCTATTCTTAGTTATGTTAGTAATGCGGCATAATCACTCATCTAATATAACCTGGGGTCACTGGGAAGTGACATTATTTGGTGTCGTGACCATAAAATTTAGTTGATTACTAATGGTCATAAGGAATTAATTAACTTTGAGGGTTTTAAGTAAACGGGAATTGATTAAATTTAATTATGGCGAGAAGAAACGCTAGACAAGCGGATCCGATCCTGATGCAAAATAGCAATTTAAATGGGCTCGCACTTCTTTCTAACACCTTTGACGGGGATAAGAATGAATGCAGGTTCTTTTTCAGCCAGTTTGAAAATATCGCTAATCTTTCACAATGGAGCGAAATTGAAAAAGTCACAATTTTGCGTAGTAAATTAAAGGGCAACGCCATTAGACTCATCACATCAGATCCCAACTTACTAGAGAGTGTAAATTATGAGGAGGTAAAAGGAGCGATAATGAATCATTTTTCGGAAGAGGAAAACCTTACTTCCAGACAGTTAAAATTTTCGAGTTGCGAGATGCGCGAAGGGGAATCGGTAAAAAACTATGCTCAAAGATTGACGGTATTGGCAAACGATTATTTAGCCAGGGACGGCGAAATACCCAATGCTCAAACACAGCAGGTATTAGACAAATTAAAGGTGTCAAAATTTATTGGGGGTTTAATTGTGGAATTACAGAGGGAAGTTTTAAGGGCGAATCCGGTCACCTTTCAACAGGCATTAGATGCGGCTATTTCAGCTCAAACAGCTATGGAATCGTTCGGTATTTTACAGGCCAATTCATTTAAAATTAATTCTATGCACGCCCGGCAGGCAGAAATAAAACCCGAAAATTTAGAGGAGCAGTTTAACAGAATGAGAATAGAACAGCAGAGACCTGCGATATTCTGTTTAGCATGTGGAGAAAACTCCCACATTTTAATAAATTGCGAAGTGTACAAGGAATACACTTTTGCCGCTCAACAGTACCAAAGGAAAAGCGACGACCAGGGCTTTCACAGAGGGGGATTTCAAAATAGAGGAGGTCAAACCCGGGGGGCTGGATTTCGAAGATGGCAAAGAGAAGAACCAGATGAGAATCGGGAGAGAGGCGAATCAGAGTTCGACAGAAGAAACTGGGAAGGCCCGCCGGAAAACTTCAATTCAAGAGCTAGGGGATATCGCGGCCAAAACAGAGGAAGGGCGAACGGACACGCTCCATTCAGAGGCAATAACGGTAACCGGGATTTTTTAGGGCACGGCAGGAGAGGTCGACAATAAGAACCGTCTCCTGTAGTGATAATATTGAACTCGGAGAGCGAGAGATATCGCCGGAAAGAATCTGCAACGTAACGGGTCAGAATAAAAATAGTGTCAAACTCCCTGTAATTAAAGTAAAGGCTGATTCTGTGGAATTCATTTGTCTACTTGATAGCGGTAGTTCGGTATCAATAATCAACCTAGAAACGTACAGGAAAATTCAGGCTATACAAAAGACTAAAAACATAGCATCCAACGTTAACATAAGAACCATAACAGGCTCAACAGTAAAGTTTTTGTATTGTGCCGAGTTAAAAATTAAAATAGGCAATAAAAGAATCAAACATGAGTTTTTTGTAACAGTGGACAATTTTTCGAATGAGTATTCTGCAATTCTTGGTTATGATATTTGCATGAAGTATAGGGTAACAATAAACTTACGCGAGGGCCTTTTAAGAATTGATGAGTCAGAGGTACCTTTGGGAGAAGCTGGACAGGAGTTTTCTGGTGTTTTGGAGTCTTTTGTTGCACTAAATAGAAAATGTACGTTAAAACCGGGTGAAACTAGGATGTTAGAAGTTATTTCAAGCAATAAGGAATTAAACGACCAAGCAAAAGTGAAGTTTCAACCCAAAAACTTAAAACAAGAGATTGAAATTTGTCCTTCTATTAATGCACTAAATGGGAACATGACCCAAATATTGGTAAAGAATAATGGTGAAAATATTGTACACTTAAATAAGAAAATGAATTTGGGGCTCATACACACGAATTTTGGAAGACAGTCGGATATTCAAACAGAAAAGAAAGAACAAATTAATTTAATTCGAGCATCTAAACAGACAGAAGAGTTGAGGGAATTAGAATTTTCTTTAAGTAAATTTGATTTAAATCATTTAAAACAATCTGAGAAAGACGAAATTGAAGAGATTTTAGGTAAATATTTTATGGTATTTTCGGGATCACTCAAAACACTGGGCCATTGTGATGCAATCGTACCGGCTATGGAATTTATTCATGAATCTCCTTTATCGTGCAAACCATTTCAGATCCCATTTTCGCTCAGAAATGAAGCCAAACGTCAAATTGACGAACTCTTAGAGGCTAACATCATTCAACGCTCTCAATCGCATTGGGTAGCTCCCATACTTTTAGTGAAAAAAAAGGATGTGGACTTGAAACAAGACCAGGGCAATAAAGTTAATTCTTTCAGATTTATTTTGGATTTGAGGTTGTTGAATTCGGCTCTGAGAAAATTACCGCAAAATTTGCCCAATATCAAGGACACAATTACAGCTTTGAGTGGATTTAAATATTTTAGTACTCTGGACTTACAGCAAGCATTTTGGCAAATTGATTTTAGAGAATATAGCGATAAGGTGGGCTTTGCAACCAATTTTGGAAATTTTGAATATCTCAGACTTCCCTATGGTCTTAAGAATTGTTCTACGATATTTCAATCGGTAATGGATCTGGTTCTGAGAGATTTAGATACAGAAGGGATAAGGTGGTTTATAGACGACATCATAATAGGGGCGAATGATTTCCAGGAAATGGTGAAGAAAATAGGTTTGGTTTTTGAAAGATTGAGAGAGCATAATTTAACATTAAAGCCTGAAAAATGTAGATTTTTCTTGAATAAAATTACCTATTTAGGTTATGAATTATCGGAAGAAGGGATAAGCCCGACGCAACAAAATATTGAAAAAATTACATCTTTTCCCAGACCAAGAAACATAAGAGAACTCAGAAAATTTAATGGCCTAACCAATTTTTACAGAGATAGCATAAAGAATTATGCAGAATATACAGCAATCTTAGAGTTATTAACGTTAAAAAATGCAAAATTCATTTGGACCGACGAACAAGAAAAAGCATTCCAAGGTCTACAAAGACAGTTTTTTGAAAAGCCCTTTCTTATACAGGCAAATTTAAAGGAGCACTTTTATTTGTGCACTGATGCCAGCTCATGCGCGACGGCGGGAGTGCTTGCTCACAATAGAGACGGAATATTAAAACCCATCGCTTACTTTTCAAAGAAGATGACTAAAAGTCAATCAAGATTACCGGCGATTGAAATAGAATTAATGGCAATTTATCAGTCGGTGTTAAACTTCAATAAATATTTATACAATACCAATTTCACTATTCTAAGTGACCATCAACCTTTACAATATTTTTCTAAGCTTAAAAACAACTCCAACAGAATCAACAAGATGTTGCGGGAACTATCTGAATTTTCATTTGAGGTCAGATATGTCGAGGGTAGAAACAATGTTTTGCCGGATTACATCTCCAGGATCCCTGAACAAAACACAACACAATTAGAGTTTGATACGGACATTACTTTCTCAAAAACAATAGCCAGTGGAGAACAAGTTCAAATTAATAACATATCAAATGAAATTCGTGATACAACCACAGAGAGGAGCAGCAATCCAGGTAGCCTAAATATGATTAAGGAAATTTCGATGACTGACCCGTACAGTCCTTATAACAATGTGTCAGGAAATATTTTAAATAACGTTAACATTCTTAAAATGCAATTAAGTGACACTGATAATAAAAATATAAGAGATGTATTGAACAGTGAACAAGGATCTAATATGAAAAAGAAATATAAGAAATTTTACATAAACAGTAGCAATAATTTATTAATGTATAAAAGACAGATTAAAAGAAAAGGTGAATTGGAGGAATTTAACACAATTGTTTTGCCAGAAAAATTACACCTTGAAGCTGTAAAACAAGTTCATTATACACATATGGGCACACAGAAAGTTTTTGAATTTCTGAGATCAAGGTATCATTGGAAGGATTTACGTTCGGACATTGCTAATTACGTATCGTCCTGTGAAACTTGCTTGAAATTAAAGCGTAATTTTCAAAAGATATTACCTCACGGTAAAGCTGAAATCCCGAAAATGGTAGGAACTTCTTTAAGCACCGATATAATCGGACCTTTAAGAAGTGGAGAATTTGTCTTGACAGTAATCGATAATTTTTCTAGGCATTTAGAGTTATTCAGATTAACAAGCATAGGGGCCCAACCGGTAGCCGATTGTTTACTGAAATATGTAACGACTTACGGTGTTCCAGAAACCATTTTAACTGACAACGGATCGGCTTACATTTCGCAGGCATTTCACATTCTGAACGAGTATTTAGGGATAAAAATATTCCATATCCCAGCCTATACTGCTTTTCTAAATGGCAAGGCGGAATCCATAAATTACGAACTCAAGACTACGATCCTAGCATTAACAGAGGAAGGCAAGAACTTAGAGTTTGCTATAGCACTCCACAAATCCTTTTACAACGCTTCAAAACATTTGGCTACGGGATTTTCGCCGAATTTATTATTTTTTTCGAGAGATATTTTTCCCGTTTTTGACAGAATGAAGGCCACCGTCAGTACGGAAGAAATGATGAGTTATCCCGCTTACACTTCGGCGATGATTGATAAAATGACGGAAATAAAAAAGATTGCTACAGAGAATATAAATAAGGCACAAGACCGACAGGCAGCGTATGCCCTGAACAAATCGGCGAAAAGAGACCTTTTAAAAATAGGGGACACAGTTTTTCTACAAAATAATTCTAAATTCAATAAGAAGTTTAACGGCCCTTTCAAAATAATCAGAGTTATTTCCGATAATCTAGTGCAAATACAACAGATTTCCGATCCTTTGAGAATTAAAATAGCACATATATGCAGACTGAAATTATCTACACAGAGATTAGAAAAATTTTCAAGCACCAACACCCCAAACATCAATATTTCTGGTGAAACAAAGTCGTACGATTTGCGAAATCGCGCGACATAAAAGGATATGAATGATGATGTAATCCAAATGACCGGGAACGCGTGACCATCACCTTCAGGAACAAATCTAAGCTCAAACTGAGTAGTTACAAGGCGAACCGCTAGGATTACGGGCGGATTGGAGAGAGAGAAAGGAGGTTTTTCTTGGAAAATAAGGGGGACTTGGATGACTGGAGACGCAATGTCCGAAGAGGGTCATCGTGGGAACGCGCCACTTACCCGGGGGGGGGGGGGGGTCCAACGCGAAGAGCCTTCATCGTCCCCAGGGGAAGAAAGCGAGTATACAAGCGAGATAGTGTTTTTCTTTGGACGGGTTTCTTCGGCGGCTGTGAGAAAAGTGAAAAGCAAAGGGGGCTAGCAGGAAGGGTGTTTTTTTTCGGTGCGAATTTCGACGGGAGAATTGGAAACGGGTGTGAATCATGTTCTGGGAGTTTTGGTGCATTTTTTTTCGGCTTTACAATAATTAACGGGCAAAATTGGTTTTGTTCTTGTTCGGGCATGATGTAATGGTGTAAAATGGCGTGGCTATTGTCAAAATTTAATTGACTGTGGTTTTGGAGGAATTATGTTTTTCGGATTTAAACGATGGATAAAACTGACTGGAAGGGTACTGGCTGTTTCTTATTGATAGGAAATTAAGGGAGTGTATTTTCTTTGGGTTCTGGGGAATTAAGACCTTATTAAGTTGTTTGTGTAAATTAATTGCTTTGGTTACTGGAGTCGGAGTAGGGATTAGTAAAATTTTGGATAGGAAATTAGGTTAGTTGTTTGAGGAATTAATTTAATTGTTTGAGGCTGTAATTTAATTATTTGAGGAATTAATTTACTTATTTGAGGAATTAATTTATTTGCTTGTTGCTTTAATTTAATTATTTGAAGTTAGAGTAATTGTAGTTTAATTTTAAACTTAGTGAGATAGATTTAATTTTACTTGGTGGTAAATTGGTGAAGTCTGTATCCTTAATAAATGTTGATTGAAGTTAGTCAATATAGCCGTGTGGAGCCATCTTCAAACAGACGGAAGGAATCTGCGCAAATTCTGGAAGTCCCGTTGGAGAAGCAGAGATGGAACTTGCAGGCAAGGACCCATCAACGTTTTTACAACAGAAGCAAGGTTCGGCTGTTTAGACGACACTCAACCGATAATAGAAGCAAGATAGAAGGATGCAAGTCACCGGTTTCCCAAGGTATTTCAGGCATCGGAGCAGAGAATAAATCCAGATAATTCAGCGAACGAGGGGTCGTTGCCATTCAAGATCCGAGGAGAAGGGTTACCAGTATAATCATCGCACAGGCTACATCACAAAGAGGGTTCCACTTCATAATTCACAGATGAAAATGCCACTTCACAAATGAAAATTCCACTTCAGAAGTCACTGATGGAAAGCCAACTTCACAGATGAAAAGTTCCACTTCAGAAGTCACTGATGGAAAGCCAACTTCACCAAAGAAAAAGCCCACTTCACAGATGAAAATGCCACTTCACAGATGAGAGTTCCACTTCAGAAGTCACTGATGGAAAGCCAACTTCACAGATGAAAATGCCACTTCACAGATGAGAGTTCCACTTCAGAAGTTACTGATGGAAAGCCAACTTCACAGATGAAAAGTTCCACTTCAGAAGTCACTGATGGAAAGCCAACTTCGCAGAGAGAAAGAAAAAAAGGGCCCACTTCACAGATGAAAATGCCACTTCACAGATGAGAGTTCCACTTCAGAAGTTACTGATGGAAAGCCCACTTCACAAATGAAAATTCCACTTCAGAAGTCACTGATGGAAAGCCAACTTCGCAGGGGAAAAAGCCAACTTCACAGGAAAAAAAGGCCCACTTCACAGAGAAAATCCCACTTCAAAGATGGAAAAGATCCAACTTCACAGATGGAAAGCCAACTTCTTAGAAGAAAAAGCCCACTTCACAGATGAAAATCTACAACTCACACACAATTAGTGAGTATAAACTGTGCTAAATCTACAACTCACACACAATTAGTGAGTATAAACTGTGCTAAATCTACAACTCACACACAATTAGTGAGTATAAACTGTGCTAAATCTACATCTCATAGACAATTAGTGAGTATAAACTGTGCTAAAAATATAACTCACACACAATTAGTGAGTATTAACGGTGCTAAATCTACAATTCACAGATAATTAGTGAGCAAAAACTGTGCTAATAATCCATTATTCGCTGTAGGGCACACATAACAAACTTTTATGGGGGACATGCCAAAAAAACTTGAAAAGCAGGTGATTATTCTCGGAGGAAAGAGAAACTGAACGCTTTTCAGAAATTCACAAATCGAACAATTACGAACATTTTCGCGATTGAACCTGACTTTTTCCAATCAGGCCACAACGGACAGTTCTGGACGTATTCGAACTTTTATCTAGAGGAATACGAGAATATGAGGCACGAACGATTTGAGGAATTTAGGTGAGATGGGAGTTTACGACCTACGAAGGAATAATTAATGTAAAAGTGGTCCAAAAATGTGTGTTTGTGGAAAAAGGAAGGGTTTCTACGTTAACTGTCAGCTCAATCTACTGTTCAATTGTATTAATTGCTAAGTGTTGACTCATTGTGTTTTTTTTTCAGATATAATTGTATTTTGCTTTATTAGTTGTGGTGGTGAAATTGGAGGGGGAGTCTAGCTTTGAAAATTTAAAGGGGGAATGTGATGTCACATTCGTGACCTATGCTTTTCCCTAATGCAATGAGGGGAGGTACCCTGCCTCTTGTAAACTTGGAGACGACCCCAAGAGCGGGGAAGAAGCGTGCAGAAATTTGCATAGTCTTAGGCGTGGCTATTCTCCAGGGGGGACTTTTGACCAATGGAGTGAATGACTTCGGGTTAAACAAATCGGAGGCCTGAGTGCCCACTAAAGCATTCGGACATCTTAGCGTATGGCGATCTAGGGGGTGTATTTATGAAGTTGTTGACTGAGGGTTTTTTGCGAGAGGGGTTTGGAGAGAAGACCTGAGAGCGATAGTGAACGGATGCCAGGAGACGGAATGCAGAGGAGTTTGTTATAACGCCAGGCCCGAGAGAGAATGACGAGAGTTGCGATGGAATGTTCAAATCAGGGTAAGACTTCCTCCCTTTTTGCCACCCAATTTAACTTGTTTTAATGGTTTTGACGTGTACTGAATTAAGTGTATTCAAGGAAATTGTTGATTAAAGTCTAGATCAGTTCTATTCTTAGTTATGTTATTATTGCGGCATAATCACTCATCTAATATAACCTGGGGTCACTGGGAAGTGACATTAATAAGCTTTGAATATTTCCCTAATAACATCTTAAATGGCATGCAATGACTTTGAATCATAAGTACAAATTTTGAGGATACCAGGGATAGTTCGAAAATGAAGGTTTAGCTATGGAATCAAATTACGCAAAAGTTTTGAAACAAGATAACAAAAAAAGTAAGTGAATGTGCCAGAATTTTTTTTATTTGTTCTACACCTGTATAAAAAAAACGGTCTATTTTTCAGTAACAATAAAATCATAATTGTATGTCACTTTTTAAAAAAAAAAAAAGATGGGACAACAAAATTTTCATTTCGCTTCAAATACTTCACTGGATGCACTTATAATAACACAAAATAATGAGTAAATATTTAATGTACTACTCATTATAAATTTAATTATTAAGTAAGATTCGAAGGGAATTAAATTTTTTTAACAAGAAACACTTCTAATTTTCTTTTGAAATTACCCCCACGGATTTTTAGCACCCACTGATTACAACGAAAAAGAATATTTTTTTTTATATATTTAGTACTATTGAGAACAAAAAGGAGCTGAACTATTACGAATTATTAAAATTTGATAACTTAATGCTAAGTACTTAAAAAAAAGACAGAAAAATATCTGGTTGTACAGCAACTATTTAAAAAAAATATTTATGGAAATAGTCTTTTTATCCGGTTTAAATGCACCAACACCAAAATTCGCATTTTCGCACTTTTATATTACAGAAGTAAAATTTAAAATATGATAGTTACTTTTGATATACGAATCAATCTATAGAAACACTGTACATAATTATACAAATATAACTTAAATGATTATGTGCTTTATTGTAAAATTAATTACAAAACAAACAATTATACTTGCTATTCAAAAAGTTTTAAACATATATACTTAAAATTAAAAATACATTTAAAAATAAACCGGTTTTATATTGAAACTAATAAAAACTGTTCAGGTGGATCTAAGAAATACGATCATATTAATTATTAATTTTTTTTAGTAAATAAACTATACATTTCGCGTTTTGAGACAATAAGCTTTATTTTTTAAATGTTTTTATTTATTAGCGCGGAAATATGACGATAGAATACATGTATGTCACACTAGATACGAGAATTCCGAGTGGGCTGTCAGCAGACGTGTTAATGGTCACTCGGGTTCGCGGGGGTGAGGGTTGCCGCGGATTCCGAGTGGGCTGTCAGCAGATGTGTTGATGGTCACTCGGGTTCGCGGGGGGGTGCCGCGAATTCCGAGAAGGCTGTCAGCAGACGTGCTGATGGTCACTCGGGTTCGCGGAGGTGGGGGTTGCCGCGGATTCCGAGTGGGCTGTCTGCAGACGTGTTGATGGTCACTCGGGTTCGCGGGGGTGAGGGTTGCCGCGGATTCCGAGTGGGCTGTCAGCAGACGTGTTGATGGTCACTCGGGTTCGCGGGGGGGGTGCCGCGAATTCCGAGTAGGCTGTCAGCAGACGTGCTGATGGTCACTCGGGTTCGCGGGCGTGGGGGTTGCCGCGGATTCCGAGTGGGCTGTCAGCAGACGTGTTGATGGTCACTCGGGTTCGCGGGGGTGAGGGTTGCCGCGGATTCCGAGTGGGCTGTCAGCAGACGTGTTGATGGTCACCCGGTTTCGGGTGGGGGTGCCGCGTATTCCGAGTAGGCTGTCAGCAGACGTGCTGATGGTCACTCGGGTTCGCGGGGGTGAGGGTTGCCGCGGATTCCGAGTGGGCTGTCAGCAGAAGTGTTGATGGTCACTCGGGTTCGCGGGGGTGAGGGTTGCCGCGGATTCCGAGTAGGCTGTCAGCAGACGTGCTGATGGTCACTCGGGTTCCCGGGGGTGGGGGTTGCCGCGGATTCCGAGTGGGCTGTCTGCAGACGTGTTGATGGTCACTCGGGTTCGCGGGGGTGAGGGTTGCCGCGGATTCCGAGTGGGCTGTCTGCAGACATGTTGATGGTCACTCGGGTTCGCGGGGGGGGTGCCGCGAATTCCGAGTAGGCTGTCAGCAGACGTGCTGATGGTCACTCGGGTTCGCGGAGGTGGGGGTTGCCGCGGATTCCGAGTGGGCTGTCTGCAGACGTGTTGATGGTCACTCGGGTTCGCGGGGGGGTGCCGCGAATTCCGAGTAGGCTGTCAGCAGACGTGCTGATGGTCACTCGGGTTCGCGGGGGTGGGGGTTGCCGCGGAATCCGAGTGGGCTGTCAGCAGAAGTGTTGATGGTCACTCGGGTTCGCGGGGGTGAGGGTTGCCGCGGATTCCGAGTAGGCTGTCAGCAGACGTGCTGATGGTCACTCGGGTTCGCGGGGGAGAGGGTTGCCGCGGATTCCGAGTGGGCTGTCAGCAGACGTGTTGATGGTCACTCGGGTTCGCGGGGGTGAGGGTTGCCGCGGATTCCGAGTGCGCTGTCAGCAGACATGTTGATGATCACTCGGGTTCGCGGGGGTGGGGGTTGCCGCGGATTCCGAGTGGGCTGTCAGCAGACGTGTTGATGGTCACTCGGGTTCGCGGGGGTGGGGGTTGCCGCGGATTCCGAGTGGGCTGTCAGCAGACGTGTTGATGGTCACTCGGGTTCGCGGGGGGGTGCCGCGAATTCCGAGTAGGCTGTCAGCAGACGTGCTGATGGTCACTCGGGTTCGCGGGGGGGTGCCGAGAATTCCGAGTAGGCTGTCAGCAGACGTGCTGATGGTCACTCGGGTTCGCGGGGGTGAGGGTTGCCGCGGATTCCGAGTGGGCTGTCAGCAGACGTGTTGATGGTCACTCGGGTTCGCGGGGGGGTGCCGCGAATTCCGAGTAGGCTGTCAGCAGACGTGCTGATGGTCACTCGGGTTCGCGGGGGTGGGCTTTGCCGCGAATTACGAGTGGGCTGTCAGCAGACGTGTTGATGGTCACTCGGGTTCGCGGGGGTGGGGGTTGCCGCGGATTCCGAGTGGGCTGTCAGCAGACGTGTTGATGGTCACTCGGGTTCGCAGGGGTTGCCTCGAATTCCGAGTGGGCTGTCAGCAGACGTGTTGATGGTCACTCGGGTTCGCGGGGGGGTGCCGCGAATTCCGAGTAGGCTGTCAGCAGACGTGCTGATGGTCACTCGGGTTCGCGGGGGTGAGGGTTGCCGCGGATTCCGAGTGGGCTGTCAGCAGACGTGTTGATGGTCACTCGGGTTCGCGGGGGTGAGGGTTGCCGCGGATTCCGAGTGGGCTGTCAGCAGACGTGTTGATGGTCACTCGGGTTCGCGGGGGGGTGCCGCGAATTCCGAGTAGGCTGTCAGCAGACGTGCTGATGGTCACTCGGGTTCGCGGGGGTGAGGGTTGCCGCGGATTCCGAGTGGGCTGTCAGCAGACGTGTTGATGGTCACTCGGGTTCGCGGGGGGGTGCCGCGAATTCCGAGTAGGCTGTCAGCAGACGTGCTGATGGTCACTCGGGTTCGCGGGGGTGGGGGTTGCTGCGGATTCCGAGTAGGCTGTCAGCAGACGTGTTGATGGTCACTCGGGTTCGCGGGGGTGAGGGTTGCCGCGGATTCCGAGTGGGCTGTCAGCAGACGTGTTGATGGTCACTCGGGTTCGCGGGGGTGAGGGTTGCCGCGGATTCCGTGTGGGCTGTCTGCAGACGTACTGATGGTCACTCGGGTTCGCGGGGGTGGGGGTTGCCGCGGATTCCGAGTGGGCTGTCAGCAGACGTGTTGATGGTCACTCGGGTTCGCGGGGGGGTGCCGCGAATTCCGAGTAGGCTGTCAGCAGACGTGCTGATGGTCACTCGGGTTCGCGGGTTACGCCGGATTCCGAGTGGGCTGTCAGCAGACGTGTTGATGGTCACTCGGGTTCGCGGGGGTGAGGGTTGCCGCGGATTCCGAGTGGGCTGTCAGCAGACGTGTTGATGGTCACTCGGGTTCGCGGGGGTGAGGGTGGCCGCGGATTCCGAGTGCGCTGTCAGCAGACTTGTTGATGGTCACTCGGGTTCGCGGGGGTGGGGGTTGCCGCGGATTCCGAGTGGGCTGTCAGCAGACGTGTTGATGGTCACTCGGGTTCGCGGTGGTGGGGGTTGCCGCGGATTCCGAGTGTGCTGTCAGCAGACGTGTTGATGGTCACTCGGGTTCGCGGGGGGGTGCCGCGAATTCCGAGTAGGCTGTCAGCAGACGTGCTGATGGTCACTCGGGTTCGCGGGGGTGGGGGTTGCCGCGGATTCCGAGCGGGATGTCAGCAGACGTGTTGATGGTCACTCGTGTTCGCGGGGGGGTGCCGAGAATTCCGAGTAGGCTGTCAGCAGACGTGCTGATGGTCACTCGGGTTCGCGGGGGTGAAGGTTGCCGCGGATTCCGAGTGGGCTGTCAGCAGACGTGTTGATGGTCACTCGGGTTCGCGGGGGGGTGTAGCGAATTCCGAGTAGGCTGTCAGCAGACGTGCTGATGGTCACTCGGGTTCGCGGGTTGCCGCGGATTCCGAGTGGGCTGTCAGCAGACGTGTTGATGGTCACTCGGGTTCGCGGGGGTTGCCGCGAATTCCGAGTGGGCTGTCAGCAGAAGTGTTGATGGTCACTCGGGTTCGCGGGGGTGGGGGTTGCCGCGGATTCCGAGTGGGCTGTCAGCAGACGTGTTGATGGTCACTCGGGTTCGCGGGGGAGTGCCGCGAATTCCGAGTAGGCTGTCAGCAGACGTGCTGATGGTCACTCGGGTTCGCGGGGGGGTGCCGCGAATTCCGAGTAGGCTGTCAGCAGACGTGCTGATGGTCACTCGGGTTCGCGGGGGTGAGGGTTGCCGCGGATTCCGAGTGGGCTGTCAGCAGACGTGTTGATGGTCACTCGGGTTCGCGGGGGGGTGCCGCGAATTCCGAGTAGGCTGTCAGCAGACGTGCTGATGGTCACTCGGGTTCGCGGGGGTGGGGGTTGCTGCGGATTCCGAGTAGGCTGTCAGCAGACGTGTTGATGGTCACTCGGGTTCGCGGGGGTGAGGGTTGCCGCGGATTCCGAGTGGGCTGTCAGCAGACGTGTTGATGGTCACTCGGGTTCGCGGGGGTGAGGGTTGCCGCGGATTCCGTGTGGGCTGTCAGCAGACGTTTGATGGTCACTCGGGTTCGCGGGGGGTGCCGCGAATTCCGAGTAGGCTGTCAGCAGACGTGCTGATGGTCACTCGTGTTCGCGGGGGTGAGGGTTGCCGCGGATTCCGAGTGGGCTGTATGCAGACGTGTTGATGGTCACTCGGGTTCGCGGGGGGGTGCCGCGAATTCCGAGTAGGCTGTCAGCAGACGTGCTGATGGTCACTCGGGTTCGCGGAGGTGGGGGTTGCCGCGGATTCCGAGTGGGCTGTCTGCAGACGTGTTGATGGTCACTCGGGTTCGCGGGGGGGTGCCGCGAATTCCGAGTAGGCTGTCAGCAGACGTGCTGATGGTCACTCGGGTCCGCGGGGGTGGGGGTTGCCGCGGAATCCGAGTGGGCTGTCAGCAGAAGTGTTGATGGTCACTCGGGTTCGCGGGGGTGGGGGTTGCCGCGGATTCCGAGTGGGCTGTCAGCAGACGTGTTGATGGTCACTCGGGTTCGCGGGGGGGTGCCGCGAATTCCGAGTAGGCTGTCAGCAGACGTGCTGATGGTCACTCGGGTTCGCGGGTTGCCGCGGATTCCGAGTGGGCTGTCAGCAGACGTGTTGATGGTCACTCGGGTTCGCGGGGGTGAGGGTTGCCGCGGATTCCGAGTGGGCTGTCAGCAGACGTGTTGATGGTCACTCGGGTTCGCGGGGGTGAGGGTTGCCGCGGATTCCGAGTGGGCTGTCAGCAGACGTACTGATGGTCACTCGGGTTCGCGGGGGTGGGGGTTGCCGCGGATTCCGAGTGGGCTGTCAGCAGACGTGTTGATGGTCACTCGGGTTCGCGGGGGGGTGCCGCGAATTCCGAGTAGGCTGTCAGCAGACGTGCTGATGGTCACTCGGGTTCGCGGGGGTGAGGGTTGCCGCGGATTCCGAGTGGGCTGTCAGCAGACGTGTTGATGGTCACTCGGGTTCGCGGGGGGGTGCCGCGAATTCCGAGTAGGCTGTCAGCAGACGTGCTGATGGTCACTCGGGTTCGCGGGGGTGGGCTTTGCCGCGAATTCCGAGTGGGCTGTCAGCAGACGTGTTGATGGTCACTCGGGTTCGCGGGGGTTGCCGCGAATTCCGAGTGGGCTGTCAGCAGACGTGTTGATGGTCACTCGGGTTCGCGGGGGTGGGGGTTGCCGCGGATTCCGAGTGGGCTGTCAGCAGACGTGTTGATGGTCACTCGGGTTCGCGGGGGGTGCCGCGAATTCCGAGTAGGCTGTCAGCAGACGTGTTGATGGTCACTCGGGTTCGCGGGGGTTGCCGCGAATTCCGAGTGGGCTGTCAGCAGACGTGTTGATGGTCACTCGGGTTCGCGGGTTGCCGCGGATTCCGAGTGGGGTGTCAGCAGACGTGTTGATGGTCACTCGGGTTCGCGGGGGGGTGCCGCGAATTCCGAGTAGGCTGTCAGCAGACGTGCTGATGGTCACTCGGGTTCGCGGGGGTGAGGGTTGCCGCGGATTCCGAGTAGGCTGTCAGCAGACGTGCTGATGCAGGGGCGGCTCGAGGTAGATTTTCCACATGGGCAAAAATTATTTTGATGCCCTTCGAAAAATTATTCCCCCCCCCCCCTTCCAATCCCCAAACTATCACATTAACATTTTTTTGTTGCAAATTTAATAGACCTGAAAATCTAGATTAATAATGTTACGTAATACAATAATGCTAAGTTATTACACATAACGTTTTTTGTTCATTGAATGTGTTTTCCCATCCTAATTTTGTCCTAACGAATTTTGCGTCCTAAGCTTTCACTTCAGGTACTTGGGTTGTTTACCTGTATAAAGAATTTTAAAGAAATTTGTTATTCGGCTGCCAAATATTCGGTATATTCATTCGGCCAAATCACTATGCGTCACATCCCTACTTTTTATCGCTATACCTATACAGTATACATACTTGTATACGTGGGTGCCAGAACCAAACAGCTCCAATTATTTCTGATTTAAAAAATTTCATTTATTTTTATAAAGAAAAAGATTCTCTATCGATTGGGTGCAAGAACCAGACAGCTCTAGGTAATGGCTATATATAAAGGAAATGGACTTTTTTATCATATAGCTGCAAGAAACGTGCAGTGTTATTAATCTGTCCTGAACAATTTTGAAAACTGGAGCTGTGTGGTTCTTTCACACACGTCTTCAATTTTATAACTCGTCATTCTCTTCAATTTAAGCAAGCACTTGACACGACCCGTGATTAGAACTAACGTTACAATGATTAAACAAGCCAGCGTATGCTCGAAATGGGATTCATTTATTGCAATACAAAGGCCCGACGGGCTAGTAGAATAATAACCAACGTGGCTCACCGTCCTCTAAAACGATGGTAGGTTTCTTATCCCCATAATGGCTGGAATTATGGGGTTTTGAAATATCCACACTTTTTGTGTCGAGCTAGTTTTTGCCAGTTACCCCTTTGACGTCCTGAATAGATTTTAAAGACTTAATCACGTCCAAATATACTCACATCTCAGATAGTAATACTCTCCCATCTGTAACGGATTTTTTGTTTTAATATTTTAATTTTTTAATCAACATTTAATAAGAACGTTCTTATAATCATTGTAAAATTTTATGAAGCCTAAAGGTATTTAATATTAAATTTTTTTTTTTAAAAACGTATAATAATTATTTTTAACTAATTTGTTATTATAAAGCACCAAGACATTATCCGAAATTTGCTTAAGTAATTAAGCCAATTAAAAATAATCAAAACCGTTATTGTTAAATACATAAACAGGCTTGCCTTAAAATCATCAAACTACTAGAGGCTAAAGTCATACTTACAGTCTTAAATGTGCAACATAGTAGCTCACTCCTAAAAAAGCTTATGGGCTAATCGAAATGTCTGCGGGTTGCTTTGGATGAGGCAAAGGAGTGAGAGAGCCGACGCAGCACAGCGAATACTGACCATTACCCAGGGCATGCCATAAGACCATGGAATTGCAGAACAGTTGACCTTGGAGATAATGCTGCAAGTCACTCTTATGGGGGGAGGGGGGTGCTACACATAACGTTGTTTTTTGGGGGGTGCGCTCTTTGAGTGTGGGAGGGATGGGGGATAGGAACTTTTTCCCGCCGTTTTCATTCGCCCCTGCCACAAAGCCCCCCTCTAGTTTTGGTTCGTATTACTCACGGAGGAAAGAAAGTATTACTCAGTAACAGGACAGGAAATATAAATTCTCCCCCACTCCCACCAGGACCATCTCACAACATTCCGGTAAGGGACTTTAGGGGTGAGGATCTTCTGTGTCTGCGCTATAAATTTGAAAAGTATCTGACATGCGGGGAGGGGGGGAGCTTGCGGCTACTGGTCGTTCTTGGAGCCGCTGACACTTAGAGGTCAAATTACTTCCGAGGTTACGGAAAGTTTTCGAAAGTCTGGGTATCTACTTTAGATTTAGACAGACATATTTTCTGATCTTAAACTTCTACTGTATTCAATAATAAATAGAAAAGGCGTAAACTTAAAATTTGTGAAATAAAGTACAGTTTTTATTTAAACAGTGAGCTTGCAAAATATTTTATAGGGGTACTTTAGCATCATCGTTATACATTTTAAGAGCGAGCTGACTGCTTCTGTACAATCATCGGACACAAAAATTTAAACACTTTTCTGTTCATAATACTGTAAAATGTGTTGATATGTGAACAAATTCAGCAACAAAACTAATTAGTTTAAGAAAATCTACTTGATTAATTAACAAAAACACAATAAATAAAATTAATTTATCAAAATGAAGTTTTAAAATTCAGATTATGTTCTAATATTTTGGAAAATTTAATATTTTTTTAAATTGAAGGGTTTGAGTTTTATAAAGGGTTTGAGAAGGGTTTTATATAAAAAATTTAAAATTCCATTGCAATGTTATTTAACTTTGTATTACTCTATATTAAAAGTAGGGAAAACAAAACAAAATCTTGTTTTCAAATCGAAGTTTCGTAGTTGTAGTGGAAATTTCTGCATATTTTGATGTCCTTCGATGTTTTTTTTTTAAAAAAGGTGTTTATTTAGTGTTTTTTGAGGAAATCGGGTAGACACAGTCCCTACTGAAATGTAAGGTTTGGTTAGTGATACTTTGTACACGTGCCTTCTCGACCTGCTCCTTCTTGTGTTTTCGATAAGCTCTAGATCTCTCACTTGTCATAAGTTTATATTTCTTGGAATCATTTTTTTCGTTTAGAACTGTTATTTCAACTTGTTTAATTTTGCTTTCCCGCAGTTGAACTTTAATGTGATATGTTCGTTTCATAGTAAAATCTTAGCTGTCTTCGTCAAATCGTCACTTTCCACTCCACACATTTGTTACATAAATGGGCAATGTTTTAAACTGTCAACTAGTCTAATGGAATAGTAGAATTTGTCGTTATCTTCACTTCACACAGGCACTCATCATGACCCGTCAATTAAAACTGAAGCTACAGTGGTTACACAGGCCAGATTATGCCAAAGTTTGACCCCCCACATCGGTGTGTGTAAATCTCAGAAGTGGGAATGGATTAGTAGCTTACCTGGTCAACCTAACGGCTCTCAACATTATATTTTTTATAATATTTAATATTAGGAGAAAGTTTGCTAATTGAAATCACGCTATTTTCTTGTTTACTACTGGTTTTAAATTTGACTGTACTAATCTGACATGAAGTGAGTTCTAAAGTACATATATTACTTCGAAATTGCAGACGGAAGAGAGCAAAAGGGGGCCGCTCGGAAAATTTTGCCAAAAATGAAAAAATATATCAGCAAAAACAAAATGTGAGCAGAAAAAAATTCATAGAGAAAGATTGACTAATTTTTTTTTAATTTAAATTATGGTGTAGCATGTTTAGTTCTTGCTTCTTGATGGTTGGTAAAAATTACGTCGCAATGGGCTACTAGCGGTTGTTCGGGAACTATCTGGAAGTAAATACCTTTGAACACTACCTCGTATTTTTGAGCCATGGTCAGATGACAACTTGCTTCTGGAGTTGGGGAAAACTTGGTCATTTACTTCGAAGACTCGGAAAAGGTTTTGAAAAACATTACACTGACTATAGACAGTTGTAAATTGTAATAACAAAATGTTTTTTTCCAATAAATTTGTTACAGTTGTGTTGATTAAAATAGATATTAAAAAAAATATTTTTTTAAAATGAAAAAAAAAAAACTAAATTTGGCGCCCTTTGAGGAGGGCGGCGCCCTGGGCAATTGCCCAGTTTGCCCTGCCCTTAAGCCGCCCCTGTGCTGATGGTCACTCGGGTTCGCGGGGGTGGGCTTTGCCGCGAATTCCGAGTGGGCTGTCAACAGACGTGTTGATGGTCACTCGGGTTCGCGGGGGTTGCCGCGAATTCCGAGTGGGCTGTCAGCAGACGTGTTGATGGTCACTCGGGTTCGCGGGGGTTGCCGCGAATTCCGAGTGGGCTGTCAGCAGACGTGTTGATGGTCACTCGGGTTCGCGAGTTGCCGCGGATTCCGAGTGGGCTGTCAGCAGACGTGTTGATGGTCACTCGGGTTCGCGGGGGTTGGGTTGCCGCGGATTTCGAGTGGGCTGTCAGCAGACGTGTTGATGGTCACACGGGTTTGCGGGGGTGGCGGTTGCCGCGGATTCCGAGTGTGTGTATTCGCGGGGGTGAGTTGGGTTCGCGGGGGTGGGGGTTGCCGCGGATTCTGAGTGGGCTGTCAGCAGACGTGTTGATGGTCGCTCGGGTTCGCGGTGGTGGGGGCACCTAGAAATTTGAAGTTTAAGCTCTGGCTTCACGGGCCTATTTCGTAATTGTGACCTGTCCTTCACAACAGGGCCGGATTTAGGCATAGGCTGCAGCCTAGAGGTTCGTACAAAGAAGTTAAAAAAAAATCAACTTGCGGAAAAAAAAATTGTTTGGAAAGATAATTTAGATTTTAATGAAAATAGAATATTACAATCTTCTTATGAGAGATAAAAATTGTATTTTTCTTTTTCAGGATTGTACAATGAAAGTGATACTTTTATGTTTAATTTGTGATAGTTACATTGGTATTGTTTTACTTTTCTTTAGATATCATTTTTTTTTTTTTTATTGAGACGTTTTAGGTTAATACAAAGAGGAGTGCAATATTTTATTTTCAGTTTCATTAATTCCGGAATGACATTGCACTTTTATATTCCTTGAAACCGTTGAAAATTTGTAACATAGCATGGAAATTTACAAAAAACAGTGTATCCCAATGTTGTTTGTACATTTAAAAATAATTTAATTTGCAGTATTTTAAAATGTATTTTTAAAAAAAAAATCCGAATTTTTTATTGAAGTCAATTAACATTTTAATTGCTCTCTCGAATTAATATACATATGCTTTTGTTATATTTTTCTATTATAGGAAATTAAACATAATTAGTATTTTTCCTATTGTGAAATTTTTTTTTCAGTCAGCAGAGTCCAATTTTTTTTTTTTAAATTCTTCTCCCCGTCACTTTTAGCACCCAATAAGCCACCACTGCTAAAACAGAAAATGTTTCGAAATTTGAGAATAAAATATTGCTAATAAAAGTTTCTATAAAACATGGTTATATATATGAATCAATTGTAATGATTTTAGCCATACAATTACCCAATCAACATTTATTAAATTTATTTAATAATAATAAAACATCTGACCTCTCTAAATCTTTGCATGTTTAAATTATCAAATACTTTATAAAAAAAAAGAATTAAAATGTTCTTTCTGGAATAACATAAAAGCTACATTATATTCAGTTAACATTTTAGAATTTTTTTTTTTTAGATATTTAAATTTATTAAATTTTATTTTTAGGAGTTTTAGTTTATTTTGCAAAACCCGATTATATTTGAAGTGGTCTCTGCTGTTGTGGATGCTAATGAAAATAACACAGAACTAAAAATAAAATCTTTATTTTCTTCTTAATCCAAATATATACTTCTGGCAGTTAAACTGCAACACAGATTTTAAATAATAACAGGAAACATCATGAAATATAAGGCACTTTTTTCAAATTTGAAGAGCAAGGACATAGAGGTCTCGATAATTTCTGTTTCCTACAATGCTATCCGTTTTGTAGTTTCTTACATGAAAACTACTGATAAAATATTAACACAACTGGTTTATCCATTCTAAGAAACAATTCCATGATAATTTATAGGTATTAAAATTGTCAAATACACATAATTATAATGCACAGGGTATTAAAAAAAGGAACAATTTAAATACGAAATGTGAGAAAAATTACATAGTTTATAAGTAAATATTTATAAACTTTAAAAAAAGCAATTAAGATAAATCTAAATCAGGGTGGCAACAAAATTCTGGAAAAAAAGTTCCCTGATATTTCCCTGACTTCCATGATGGTGTCACAAAATTTCCCTGACTTTAAAATTACATTGAAACGTTGAAATATATGCTTTGTATAAAAACAAAGTATCCACACTACAGTACAATAAATTTACTACATTATAAATAAAAATTTATAAGCAATACTTATTGTCAGTTAAAATAATAATTTATGGATACACAAATTATACAATTCTGGAAGGCATAATAGTAATTAATTATGTTCTCTGTAAGCAGAGAATGCAAATTTTTCCAACTATTTCTTTTGGAGATAAATTTAAATGTTTTATATGCTTAATATTTCCTATTCCAATCTTTAATAAATCCCATTCATTAACCCTTCACACGTTGCTCACAATTTCAAGGTCCAATGCACTTTTCTTCTCCTTCAGCAGTGGTTCACGTTTTTACAAAAATAAAACTGAAAATGTACACAACCAAACTTTAATTTCCCTGATATTTCCAGAATAAAAAAATTCCATGACAATTCCCTGACTTCCCAGTTTTCCAGGTTATGTTACCACCCTGTAAATCATAACTGCATACAACACAACTAGTCTTGAATATAAGGATACTACACATTCCTGTTTTTGGAAATTATTTTTAATGGGTAAAATGTGATCTAAAAGAACTAAAAAATTAATGTTGATAGGAAAAGTGGAAATGAAATCATTGAGGTATTAATCAAATATTTTTTTAATAATTCGCACACATTTATTAATCTCTCCTGAATTGAACAATCTGATAACCTTGGATAATAATTTGGACTACATTTGAAGCTAATGAGGGGGAAATATAAAGCTGTTTCCAAATCTATACAAAAAACAGAAAAGCTCATATTAAATTCGAAGGAGATGAATAACATTGAAAATCTGTAACAAGTTTAATATTTACCATCAGTTTAGATCTAATTTAATCCAAATCACCAATAGATGCACCTCTTGTTATGTGACAATATGAATTACTATTACCATCAGAGGATCCTGTATAATCACTGTCTGTATCACTAGTACTGTCATCACTATCTGTACTACTGCCAGTTTCAAAATCACTAGAGCTGCCTTCACTGGAATCTGAAGAGCAGGAACTACAACTATCATGTTCTGAGCCTGACTCGTTGGAAGTACTTGCAGACGCAGCTTTTCCATTCTTGTTTTTGGAATTTGAGTCTATTGTTAACTTTCCTAAGGTAGATGAAAGGGAATTGTCAATGCCAGTGGAGCCTGTTGACTGTTTTTTGTTAGTAGCGGCATAATTTTCAATGGAGGAATTTTCTTTGGGACTTAATTGCTGG
Source organism: Troglohyphantes excavatus (assembly GCA_963932185.1). Lineage (NCBI taxonomy): Eukaryota > Metazoa > Arthropoda > Arachnida > Araneae > Linyphiidae > Troglohyphantes > Troglohyphantes excavatus. Next base: position 10,363,597 of record OZ010677.1, on the reverse strand, counting down.
GTCATCCAAGCTACTTTGGCGAAACTCTCTATGTCAACTAAATTTAGGCCTATGTCTCCTTTTGTTAGAAGAATCTAGGGAAATAAAAAAAAATGTTTTTAATATTCAGTAAATATAAAAAAATCAAAAAAAATGACATGAAAATTTTGCATAATAAGTTTAATCTTCCAAGTGTATGATTTTTTTTCAATTTTTGAATGAATATTTTTTTTTTCTTTGCTCCTGGACCGCTGAAAAAATATGCAAAAAATCCTAAGTGCCTATTTAATTAAAACCGTTGTGTAGCGTATACGCAACATCATGTGTAATTACTAAATTAATTTCCAAAAAGTATGAAAATATAGTTAAATACAATCTATATACCTCTGGTATTAGCTAGGATTTTTTGTAGAGCCAGATTATACATATAAGTAATAAAACAATCTTCGAACACTTCACCATCATGAAACAGTTTTAGAACAGACCTTGAAGCAACTGATTGCCTTTATCCCACTCATTTTTATAAAGATAAGGGACCTAGCAGTGGTTATAAGAACTAGTATTATGTTCCCTATGTGACAATACTATAATATTCAACATGAAACTCTATAGATGCAACTAGCGGTCATTTTAAAGTTGTGCAGCATATAGCTATACTATGCACCTGAGAGTAAAAACCATAAGACAGGGTTTGCTTGCAGTTTAACGAAAACCAAAATAAAGAGACCTTAAAATCAATTTATAAGGATATTAATTTTTAATGATGATATTCTGAAATTTTGAAGTAGTGTATTATATGACTAGCCAATAAGAAAACTGAAAGGCTATATATAAGGATTTTTTTTAATGGAAAAAATTTATACATCTAAAATTTTTTACCTTTTCTAGAACTTCAGCTAATGGAGCTAACTTTGAAGATGAGCACCTGTGATAAAAGAAATAGTTTACAATGCAATTTAATAAAAATATTATTTTTTTCGAATTAAGTGTTTTGAGGAGAAATAGTATAACTTACGTTTTTGTCTGCATCCAGACAATGTAATCTGTGATGAAAAGGTCATTCAGAATATATCTAGGCTCACTCAGACAAAACAATTCATGGATTTCTAATAAGCATTTCATAATATATTTTCTTCCTGAAAACACAAAGAAAAAAATAATTTATAATCTACTTTTATTACATGCAGTGCAATGTTGGAATATTTATTTAAATCTCTGAAGTACTTAATTGTCAATTTTTAAAAAAACATTTTATATTAGTTTTACGTTTTCAGTTTGCACTTAAATCGACAATATAGAAAAAAGAAAAAAAAAAGGAAAGGAAAATTTTCTTCTAAATCAAAATGTTTTTCAATGCACATGATTGTGTGATACTGTTTAAAGCTGGGTTATAGAAACCTTTTAGCAAATCAGGAAGCATTTGAGCTAAAATAGCAAAAATCGTTTTATCTCAAGAGGAGGTAGAAGGTGCAGTATGCTCTCAGAAAAGGGGTTCAAACAGTGGCAAAGGAACCAGTATGGCTGCTGCCATACCTAAATTCTAAACAATGTGATGTAAAATATTTTGTAAAAAATCCTCAATTTGTCAAATAGTAAAAACATTATTTTCTTTGCCCATACCACTTTCAGATAGAAATCACTAAAAAAATAGTCCCTTTTCAGAAATTGACTTTCACATTTTAGAGAAAATACAGTCTGAAATTGGTAAAAAAAAATATATTTTTGAATTTTGAGAACTACACTGCTCAAACACTGCAGTGCGATAATTTAGAATTTTTTACATTCAAAAACCAAATTTAAAGTACTTGATTTTTTTTCTTTATATATATTCTTTTATAAGTATTGTGGGAAGTGGTTCCCATCCATAACACTAGATGGCGGCACCTTGTGCCATCGGCGGGGGGTGGGGGGGGGGGGGGGGTATGCCAAAGTTAGCGGAGGTGTTGGTAACAGGGGGGCAACAACATTTTGGAAAAAAAGTTCCCTGATTTCCATGATGGTGTCACAAAAATTTCCCTGATTCTACAATTACAGTAAGAAATGTTGTAACACATGCTTTGTATAGAAACAAAGTATCTACGCTACAATGATCCAATAAATATATTGCATTATAAATTAATGACAAAGTTAGCGGAGGTGTTGGTAACAGGGGGGCAACAACATTTTGGAAAAAAAGTTCCCTGATTTCCATGATGGTGTCACAAAAATTTCCCTGATTCTACAATTACAGTAAGAAATGTTGTAACACATGCTTTGTATAGAAACAAAGTATCTACGCTACAATGATCCAATAAATATATTGCATTATAAATTAAAAAATATAAGCAATGCTAATTGACAGCTAAAAGAATAATTTATGGTACTTATTGACAGTTATGCACTTTGCTGCTCCCTCCAGCAGTGGTTCACGTTTTTACAAAAATAAAACTGAAAATATGAAAATGCTCATAACTATACTTTAAAAAAAAAAATCTTTTTCAGAATTAAAAGGAAATATTGACAACGAAAATTACACAGAATAAAGGCATAATACACCATATTGCTGTTTTAATGATCCAAATTTGAAAATTTCCCTGATTTTTTTTTTAAATGTTTGAAATTGTCCCGATATTTTTAGAATAAAAAAATTCCATGATAATTCCTTGATTTTCAGGTTATATTACCACCTTGGGTAAAGAGAGGAGGATTGGCAACCTCGTTGACAAAAAGCGAAGCTGTGGTCAATGTAAATAAACGCATATTCTTGTCTGCAGTCTTTTGATCGACTCCCACTATCTCACAGTATATGTGTTTATTTTACAAATAAATATATACAGTGATACATTATTGGATAAAACATTTCTTTTGTTGATGGATATTAGAAAAGAAAAATTCACTGTGCATGATTCAATACTTTAACTCAAAGTACATAAATAAAACCTTAAACTTTATAGTTTCATACACATAATAAAAACCAATATTAAAAAGAGGTTTTATTCACCCAGCAGAATAATCTTTCGAACATCTTCGAGAACCGTGAGTGACAATTCAAAATGCCTATACAACGGATAAGCGAGGGACCTTCTGATACAAGCAGTCGTCACTTGAGGAATAGTGGAATATACCTAGAAATAAAATACAAGTTTAAGTGCATATTCTGCTCTCGCTTTCGTCTTAAAATGACCACTGGATTAGATGAAAAGTATTAACCCTCCGACGGATAAACAAAATTTCGAATATGTAGGTTTGTTTTCACTGCAGGAGAACATGGTTCATACATATTTTCTAAAGTAAAAATTAAGTAGTTCTTAAGGACTTTTTAAGGACCTCTCGATAAATTTTAAGGACCTAGTATATTTTTTGGCACTGTTGGCGGAGGATAATAATTGTTTGGTGCAGAAGCGTATGTAAATGTGGTTTCGTAGCAAGTTGACGCAGGATTCCACTTCCGGCAAACTCTGGCGCAGAAATGTTAAAGATGCTACATTCATTTGAATTTCCCCGATTTTCTAGAATGAGTATTGAGTTTTCACAAAACACTAAATCCGTCTATTGACGCCTTTCTCGCCTTGCCGATTTACACTTGTGTATAACGGTCAAAAGTGTGGACCCGATCAAAGCAAAAACCGGAATTCTACATTCCGATATTTTTATTGCACCCGGAATTCTGGGCTCCGAAAATTTTAAAAACTTGAAATTTCGGGTTAGACATGAAAAAATACCTCCCATGTGAATTAGTAAATAAAAAAGCTCATGCTTGACAAAAAATAAGGACCTCAGTTGAAAATTAAGGACTTTAAGGGCCCTTAATTAAGGACCTACCTAAATTAAGTAGTTCTTAAGGACTGTGCGAACCATGGAGAATTTAATTTATACTAGGAGGCTCCGCCCCCTGCTCTGCCAACCCGCGGAGGATTGCTACAATCCTCATAAGTTTGCTTCGCAAACCACTTCTCGATTCGCTCGCTAAAAGGTAGGACACAATAACAACGTGTCCTAGTAACAATACTTTTTTTAATTATATTACTAAAAACTTTAAACGTTGAAACTGTAAATTTAAACTATATTTCATCTTGGCATCAATACATTTTCCGCCATATAAATCAATATAAAATCATTTAATTTCTTTTAAACTACAAATGAAAACAATGGAACCACTGGCAAACCATTATTTATTATTTTCCACGTTATTTTTACAGCTTTCCTGCGTGTTAGTTTAATTTATAACATTATCGGTAGTTTGTTTTGGCATAATTGACGTTAAGCTTACCATACTCTTGTCTACCAGTAGTGTGTACATTACTGAGTTAATACGTCATAAAAATGAAGTTCATAGAAATCTAGTTTATAAAAAATTGCCAACAGATGGCGCCACCTCAATATTCCACTCAAGCAAAGTTTAAGAAAGCGTTTTCAAAACTTCTATTTTTAATGTAATAGGGCTTATATTCTTACTAATTTAAGCTGACATCATCAAAATAATTATTTACCAATGAATTGAAGGGGTTAATCGTCAAAATGGCTTACATAATGGCAAAACAAAAATGTGGGTGCAACAGAATGTTATAAACGAAGTAACTGTTGCCATTCCGCATAGAGAAAAACTGTGTTTTTCAATCACTGCGTAAGAGAATTATATATAAAAATTTCCAACACATTCCATTTTTACAAAAATATTTTTTTGAATTATATCAGTAGAGAAGGTTTTCAAAATTCCTTTTAGTGCTTTAAATTCGAAAATTATTTTAACAAAGAGATTTTTTTATATTATGTGTAGTACTGGAAAAAAACTGAAGATACTCGAACAGATATACACGTCTGTATCCGTCAGGTGGTTAAAGCAAAAACATTTCAAACTTTAAAACAATAACTCTTATCTGTACAATCGAACATGCATTCTGCTGCTGAGAGATACAAATTTATATTATTATTGATAACAAATCAAGCATCAGAATAATCGGTTATTTTTTTCTGTTTTAAAACAACATTTTTGAAAATACATGTTTTCATTTTATTGATGTTTGAAAGCATTTCACTATTGTCCTCCTCAAAGTATGAAAAGAGTTTGCAAAAAAGAGATTTTAGTTCGTAAATGAGAATTAAAAATATTATTATACATATACAACCATGTTCGGGACCAGACACTAGTTTGTAAAATCGTGAATATTCGTAAAATATAGGTTCTTAAAAAAGAGCATCTATTGTAACAGAAACCATATTTGCGATTTGTGTTCTTATTGCATTTAAATGCCGAGCTATAAAGCATTATTATTTTATTTTAAAGCTGCTCACCTCTAACCAGCATAAAGTGGCACTGATTTTATTTATAGTCCATGCAGACTCAATCTAAATGAAAAAAAGTTAAATCATTATAAATATATATTACAATTTCATTTTTATTACAACCAATATATATAATTTAAGAATAAAATTTAAATTTTATACTTACAGTATTTTCACCTTCCGTAGTTCGCTTGTTATAAGCATAAGCAAATAATATATCGATGAGACCTAAAAAGGTTGCTTTCACTTGACCTTTATCAAGTAAATGTGTTTAAGGTTAAGGATTTAAAGCTTGATTTGTGAATTAATTTAATAAAGATGGAGAAAGTTTATGTGTATTGCTTGAAAAACCGTTAATCTTTGGACGACTTAAGTCGTTCAGAGGGTTAAGCTGGCTGATTATTTCAATTTATAAAAGAAAACAACAGCACAAGAAAAGTAAATAAATAATAGATGTGTTACTTAGCCAACTGCTTATTATAATAAATTCAAACATTGTATGAAATAACTATCATAAAACCATGTATATTATTAAAAAGTTACTCCGGGAGAACCGAAGTAGTTTGGAAACTACCAAAACAGGGTGTCCACAGGGAAAGCATTTAGAATTTCCCTGATATTTCCCTGCAAGCCGTACTTTTTTTTTACGGCAATATTTTAAAAATGTATCATTGTTCCTTATTATGCAAGATATGCTTTGCCATTATCTTATTACTTCCCAAAAATATATTTATTTTTAATATATAAGTTTACTAACTATTTCGCTTGATTTTCTAACTGCCAAGAAAAGTGCAACCAAAGTTTAACATCCAAAAATCAATGCATAAAAATTTAATATACCCCAAATTCAAAATTCCAGAGCATTTTCCAAATATGTATCAATAATTCAAAATGCTTATTAAAAAGTAAAAGTCCAAGTAAGTGCAATATATCTCTTAGATTATTAGTGATTGTACTTTAAGATCAAAGTCTAAAGTAACCTCAATATTAAAAAAGAAATCCAATATACTCAAAAAGTAGAAACCCAATGCATCCCTAATAATAAAACTAATTTATTAAATCTAATCCAGTATCTTTAGATATACAACTTAGTACACAAAATATATTTTCTAAGATCTAAAATGTACCCAAAAAATAATAAAGGCAACAATAGTTTCGTCAAGTTTAACAGAAAAAAAATCATTTTAGGGATGTTCAAAAGAAATTTGAATTTTACTAGGAACTCAGCAAGTTATAAACATTTGAAAGGTCTATTTTTAAAATAAATTGAGTGGGCGGGCAAGTGCCTAGTTATAGATAGCCAATTGGTTTGTTGAATTTTAAACATCAGCATTTTGGTGCGGTTTCTATGACTTTTAAAGAGAAATTTTTCACTTTTACACACTTTTAAAAGTCCCATACGAAATTTCCCTCTGTTTGATTGCATTAAAAAAGTATTTGAATATTTGTAACCAATCAACGATGTTTCACAGCCAGAAATCAAGTTAAAAATATTTTTTTTGACCAATTCCCTGATTTTTTCATAAAAATCCCCAAATCCCTGATATTTCCAGAATGGTCAAATTCCCTGATATTTCCCTGTTTGTGACACCCTGCAAAACAAGCTTTAATGCAGAAAATGAGTATTTTAATATCATAACCAAACTCAACTTTACTATTTGAAAGAATAATCTAAATAATAAACAAGTCAAATTTTCAACTAACTATACAAATATTCAAAAATTAAACTATCTGAAAGGATATATTCCTTGGAAGGCAGCTTTCTAAGTCGTTCTCGTTCATCTGAAGTGAAATGAACTGAAAACATAAAATAAAAAGTTTTACATTTTCAAATAGTGGATACATAAAATATCAAATGCAAAAACAACGGAATATTTGTTAAAGTATTTGGTTATAATTTTAACAGAAGTACGCTACCTCGTGGCCAATTTTAAATAGAAAAGTTTAGTTATTGTGCGTCTAATTTGAGTGATTTTAGTTCCCAAATTAATTACTAATTGATATTAATGTTTTAAATATATAATTCATAAAAGAAAGAAATCTAAGCAATTAAATATTTTGTAATTATTTATCATTTATATAATATTTTAATAATTAAGGCCTTAATGTAGCAGAGAGAGTTAAGTAATTTGATAATTATCATAGCAAACCAATCATGAGTTGCTTAAGAATAACTAGCTGAGATGTTTAAGAATAATCTTAACTCAAATATCTTAATGCCTTTTAATTTAAAGGGTTGATTGTGTAATTTTTTTTAAAATTCAGAATATATTGATATAAATTAAACTATGTAAGTTACATTAAACAGGATTTGTATACATTTTATGAAAATAAAAATAAGGACTTTTCAAGGACATTAAATGCAATTTATAAGGACCTTATATTTTAATGCAAACAACAACTTGTATACATTTGTAATGAAAAGTTAGCACTAAAGTCGCAAATATTCTACTTAGTAAAAAACATAAAATAAATTAATATGAAATAGATGCAAATAGCTAAAAGTTACAGGTTGGAAACAAAGTTGTGTTAAATTCACATTAAGATCAAGCATTTTTAATTAATAGATTTTTCGTAAAAAGTTTAAATCATAGTCGTTCAAGAACTTTTTAAAAGTCTTGAACTTGAAAGTTTCTAAGGACATTTTGCACAAACAGAAGGAGTTTCTAAGTAAACTTTAAAGATCCTTATGGACATGAAACAAAAATAATGAGTTTCTAAGGACTTTTAAGAAGCGTATGAAACTTATTAACCCTTGGATCGGAAATTATAAGTACCATTTGTCCTGCTTGAAGATGGCCAAACAAAGACAAGTACTATTTGTCATATTTGTAGGACCATTGATTATATGTACAATATTAAAACATTTATTTTCAATGTATTTGACTCGTATCATTTTGCTTTGGGTTTGCAGCGGTCCTGGAGTTCATTCAACCTATCTTTCTCTTCCAAATAATTCCCAGAAAGAATTTAATTTTCGTCCAGTGTTGATATCTCAAACCAATCAGAGTTCGCCAACAAAAGAGGCCCCACGCAGGGGAGCGGCCGCTTTCGACAACACTGACGGAGAGAAAGACATTCCCATACCTTCCTTCCAACTCTCAACAACAAATCTCTCGTGCAGTTCACCTAACTATAATGCCATAGTAATAACCTGTAAAACCCAATTCTTAACTTTAATATTTGAACCATTAAATATTATTTATTCTCTCAATACTATGGCTATCATCTATTTGTCCATCACATTTAAACTTAAACCTTCTGATCATTGGAGTCAACTATAGCGAGGCCTAACCTAACAACAACGGCTCCCGCACTGATGATGCCGAACCAATTTGGGCCCCCGCAGGTTAAAATAAAACAAACAAAAATAGATAATATTTCCTAAAACAAAGAACTTACTGTGTCTGCATCTTCTGTAGAAGTTTATACAAAACTGAATAAGCTTACTATGTCCAGATAATAAATTTTAAATTCTAACAAAATAGCAAGACCTCATAATATAACTGATAAAATGAGTTTAAAATAACTTTAAATGCTTCTTTTTAAAATAAGATATTTACTAAATAATTTTACATGAAATAAAATGTTTTATTCTAAAGAATGATTGCATTTCAATAAGGTAGACATATATAGTTTAACATACTTTTATCATCAGGCGTAATTGCAGGATTGGCTTTTTGTAGTTCTTCATACAGTGTGTCCCACTGGGGTGTGTATTTTAACAACTCTTGAATTTCTTCATCATGGTATAAATCGGCTCTAAAGAGAAAAAAATTTCTTTTAAATTAAAATAATTCATTATAATTAAAAAATAGCTTCAAATAATGAAGCATAGACATTATATATTTTATCTAAAAAATACAAGTGATCTACAATATCAAGCCTATACAAATGTGAACTGTCAGAATTAAGTATAAGATTATATGTTATGAAAGGTATTTAAAAAACATCTAAAAGTTATTGAAAACAATCACAGACACATAATCTTTTTTTAAAAAAACGTTCAACAGATTTTTTTCTAATTAAAAAAGTTTATACTATAAATTAATTAGGGAAACAGACTTTTCATAGAATTTTGTGACAGAACTCAAGCACTAAAATCAAATCAACCTGATTAAACATCATAAAATAAAAAGGTTGATTTTGCTAATTAACATTGCACTAGAGCTGCATGTTGGGCTATTGGTGATGGTTCGAGGTCTAACTCGAAAGAAAGACCAGGGAACAATGTCTTGTATTTTTGAACTATGGTCAGATGAGGATAACACATGAGCCGGCACCTGAAGCAACCTCAATAGGCGTCAGAACATTGGACCCTGATCAGATTTAAAGTGCACCTGTCCTGTACACACACCATAGAAATTGGAGGATAATTTCAGACAATGTACAGTTACTTACCAGCGAATCAGGCAATCCTCCGATCACAATTTCACTACATTTAAAAAAAAAATTTAACGTTTCATGTATCAGCCGTATTTGAAACCCTTTGTTAATATTAACATATATGATTGAATGCAATATATATATATATATAATAGGGATGAACTGGAAAGTGGTTCTGCCAGGTATCCGAACTGGTCTTTGCCGGATGTCCAGCAGTTTTTTTTAATGAAAAGATCTTCTCTTAACAGTTTTATAATAAACTATTAATAGTCATGCTGATTTTTAAACGGCCAGAGCTGTACTGTACAATACGTTTGAAAATGTAAGTTTGAAATATTTCCAAATCGCTGAACTAAATTGTGTTATATTGAAATGCTAGAATAAAACAATTTCTAATATATGACAAGCGGAGATGTAGCTATGCACCCTACATACAACCACACATGTGGATTGTTCAAACTCAAAGATACTCCAAGATAGGTGGTTCCGAATGTCTGCAGCTTATCTTCCTAGTAATATATATTCTGTGAACCACTGTGTCTAAAACTCACCTGGTCAGGTTTTAACGAGAAACAAAGAAAAACAAACTCCACTCCTTATTCACTTAAATAGCCCGAGAAAAATTCAAAGGAGAATCTGCAGAATACATTGGTATACATTTTAAGGAAAATAATAAAGCGATAACAAAATATAATAGATCACTACACAAAACATCTTCGCTGTTTTATTCATCCGTATATCCGGCACATTGTTTCCCGATATCGGATAATTACTTAACAGTTAAAAATCAGCCGGATACCAGATATCCATAATAAATGTGGTTTCGTAGCAAGTTGGCGTAGGATACCAGTTCCGGCAAACTCTAGCACAGAAATGTTAAAGATGCTACATTCTTGTGAATTTCCCCGATTTTCTAGAATGAGTATCGATTCTTCACAAAACGGCAAACGAGCCGAGATTTTCTAACGATGAAGTGTCGTGTATGATAATAAAATACCATTGATTAAAAAATCGGACAACTTTTTTTCTGATCCGCCTGATCACTAAATCCGTCTACTGACGCCTTTCTCGCCTTGCCAATTTACACTTGCATATAACGGTCAAAAGTGTGGACACTATCAAAGTAAAATCCAGAATTCTACATTCCGATATTTTAATTCACCCAAAATTCTGGGTTCCGAAAATTTAAAAAACTTGGAATTTCGGGTTAGACATGAAAAAATATCATCCATGTGAATTAGTAAAAAAACTCATATTTGACAAAAATTAAGGACCTTAGCTGAAAATTAAGGACTTTAAGGGCCCTTAATTAAGTACCCACCTAAATTAAGTAGTTCTTAAGGACTTTTAAGGATTGTGCAAAACCATGTTTAAAAGTTCCAAAATAAATAATTTTGTAATTATCCCTAAGAATAAAAGAGCCCAGAGCTGTTTCTGACAATACTTAAACAGTTTGGCCAAGTTCCATAAAAAAGAAAAACAAGTTTTAGCAATGCTCATGAAAAACTGGAATTTTACTAGGAATTTAGCAATTATTAAACATCCGTATTAAAATCGCTTGAGTGGGCAAGTATTTAGTTATATACAGTCAATTGTTCTGCCAAGCTCTAGAAACATTAGCATTTCGATACGATTTTTTCGACCTTGAAAGGGAAAAAAATAATTTTAAGTACACATTTTATAATTCAACAAGGCATTTGGAAATAAGCAGTTAATTAATGTTGTTCAGTGCCGTAACTCAACTTAAAAATAATATTTTTTTTGTTTATTTCCAAGATTTTTTTTTAAAAATTCCAGATTGACTGAATTCCCTGATATTTCCCTATTCTATGGATACCCTGTTAGAGTGTTGAACTGATAGTAGATACCATATAAATATAATCAAGCAACCTACACATAATGGTCTTCACTGAAACGACTGCTTTCCGCCTCCGACCTTTCTTCTGAACGTGCAGCAGGAGATTTATTTTGTGGATCAGTTATATCAAATATTTCTGCAGTTTCCTCCTGAAAAAACATTTTTATGATATAAATGCACATAACGTAGAAAGTCGAGTCATTAAAATTAGCATTTGCAGTTGTAATGCATGTCAGGCACAAATTTTTATGTAATCAATTTTTATAATTTTATTTTGTCTTTCATAGTTTTATTACCAAAGTTCAGTAACAAAAATAAAAGTTAGGGAATAATAGATAAATCTGTGGCTTGACACATGAAGGATCAATGTTGTAACATGGTTCATACAGATTTTTAAAAGTAAAAATTAAGTAGTTCTTAAGGACTTTTTAAGGACCTCTCGATAATTTTTAAGGACCTCTTATATTTTTTGGCGCCGCTAGCAGAGAATAGCACATTGTTTGGCACATAATCGCATGTCAGTGGGGTTTGTATCAAGTTGACGCGGGATACCACATCCGGCAAACTCTGACGCAGAATTCCCATCCCTGAAAGATGCTACATTCTTATGAATTTCCTCGTTTTTCTAGAATGAGTTTCGATTCTTCACAAAACAACAAACGAACCAAGATTTTTTAACGATGAAGTGTCGTGTATGATAATGAAATACCATTGACTAAAAAATCGAACAAAAGAGATCGAAAATGCGTTTTTTTTTCTGACACTAAATACGTCTATTCAGGTCTTTCTCTCCTTGCCGATTTATACTTACATAAAACGGTCAAAAGTGTAGACACGATCAACGTAAAATTCGGAATTCTACATTCCAATATTTTTAATGCACCCAGAATCGTGAGTTCAAAAATTTAAAAAACTCGGAATTTTGGATAAGACACGGAAAAATACCACCCATGTGAATTAGTAAAAAAAAAACTTGTTTGACAAAAATTAAGGACCTTAGTCGAAAATTACAGGCTTTAGGGGCCCTTAATTAAGAACCTACCTAAATTAAGTAGTTTTAAGGACTGTGTGAAGCATGTGTAATTGACAGTTTCAAGAAAAATAGCTTAAAAATTTGAGGCTTACGCTTGTTTTGGAAATCAGGGATAGTTAGAAAAACCTGATGACATTGGTTTCTATTTCATTTAGAAGTTTAACATTGATGTATTCAAAATAGTTTTTAAAACTATTATCTTATTTTTTAAACCCTTCAATACAAATATCTGTTTCAGCAACTGAAAACACATGTTTAGTTTCTATATTACATATTTTTAATAAAAATATGTATATGTTTAACAAAACAAAAACCTTTTCTACCCTTTTTGTAATGATTTAGAACTATATGTATAAAGAGCATAGTAATATAAAACTGGTTACTTTGGCAATTTCAATGTAAATGTACTAAAATGTTGGGTAACAAATAGAAAGTACTGGATTTTTCTCAGTAGAATCCTAGATAAAGTTGACTTTAAATTTGTCTTTCTGTTGCTTATTAAGCATAATGAGATTTCCTACAAATTGTTTAGTTATATTAAAACCTTTGACAACCTGTTACAAATGAAACTCAATTTATTTGTCTAGTAATTTGTAAGTGAAGCAATAAGCAGTCTATGTAGAATTTAGCTTTAAGAAAAATTGTTGCCTTAATTGTCAATAATAAAAATTTTAAAATTTGCATATTTATGTTTAAATTATTTTATTAGTCTAACAGAAGGTGCTGTGTGGAGTTACACAAGTTTTTTTTTTTTTTTTAAAGAAAAGAGTTAAAGTTGTACATTGAACTTTTATTTTAAATGTAAACAAATTAATATTGTTTTAACTAAAATACAACTTTACAGTCTAACATAATAGTAAAAAGGTGTTTGCATTTACACAGCTGCAGAAACAAACATACTTTGTAATGAGCATAAAAATCAAATCGAGTTTGTTAATTAACATTTTTGCAGTAGAGGTTATCAAGAGTTAAAATTATAACACAGAATAATAAAATGATATATTATGCAACAAGTTTTGAATAGAAAACAAAGTAAATAACGTACAATTTAAAATAAAATCAAGAGAAAACCAGCCGTACCTTTAAATTAAAAACAGAGAATGTATAACTGTTAGCAAAACCACATTGCTGGCCAGTTAATGTAAGATTTCCAAACTTGTCTTGAGAAGGAACTTGCTCAATAGTCCAATCCAATTCTTCCACTTCTTCTGGGATATCATCGGAAGCTTCTGCGCAGAAAGGGAAAAAATTGCTAAAGACACAAACCTAACCCATGCGATATGTTGTGAATGCTGTCCCAGTAGCAAAAAATATCTTAATAGTCTGTGTATGATTTTGAAAAGAAAAAGTTGTCTGCAAGTAATTTTTTACATAGATAACGGTATACATTACTTGTATTTGTTCCCAACCCAGTACTTTTTATATTACAAGTTTTAATTATACTCAAATTATAAATAACAACATTTTAAACTCATAAACATGAAGAAGAAACTTATTCATGTTAATCTCCTTTACTCGACTTGCTTAACCTGACTAGGAAAAATTTGTATTTTTGTAAAATGTAATTTTTAATTTAAAATTTGTAACAAATGTAAAATTTGTAAAATGTAAACCGAGAATTTCCAAGAATCTCTCCAAACAGAAATAGTTTTCCTGAAATAGTTTACACGTGTGTTGTTGTTTCATTACTTAAATTAATATTAAAATTGACCGATTCACAAGTTTAAAAGAAAGGAGGATTGATTTAATTTTCAAAAAATAAGTAAGTGTTTTCTATTTTTTCGCATGTTATCATTTCGTAAAAAGTGAAAGGAAACTATGATTTTAGTAATAAATATTACAGAATTTCCGTCCATGTAATGTTTGTGGAAAATAGGGGTTTTCACATGATTTCGTCTGCACTAACATTTTCGAACAAGGGGCGCCACTGTTACAGTGATCTAGATTTGTAACTCAATGTCTCATAGGGGACAAGGAAGTATTACATTTTGGTAGCATTACATTAAGCTAAATCACCTAGTTTAATGTAACACAATTTCACATATGGAACTGAGAAGTATATCACACACATAAAATTAAAACACATGTCAAAAAATAAGTTTAAAATTACCAAGAACTTCAATTAATGGTGTTGCAACAGCTTTGTTCTTCTTTGGTGCTAACAATAATGTAACCAAATCCAAGCCTTCAAATACTTCTCCTACTTGGGCTTTGGGAGCTTGAATTGTGAAAGTTCCTGGAAAAAGTAGACGAATGTTTCAGAACCTGTCAATTACAATTTGAATATTACTCGAACCATGAAATCTCTCTTACTTTTATCGAAGTCATACTTGATGGATGGTTCATCGCAGAATACAACTTTTCCTGGTAGATTTAACCTTTTAAAATGAACAGTTAAAATTAATATAACAAAACTCATAAATTTTTAACAATGGTTTTTAAAGTCACGTTAACGTAGCTCACCTGAGGTAATACGGTTTTGAGAAAAACATAAATTCATTGTCTTCAAAGTGCACTTCAACTTCGGAAGCCTTTAAAAAAGTAAAACAATTAAAAAAATAATTAATTTAAAAAGCAAATGCACTAATTGATCCAGGTCAGTTTATAATATAAAAAGTTCTATAATGTTAATCTTTACCCAACATTTTTAAGAAGGGAAAAAACTTTAGAATAAAAATTAACATAAAAAATAATTATTTAGTATAATTAAAAAATAACTAAGAATTTGATAAATTACTATTTAAACTAGCTTACAAATTTTAGAGGTTAAACTTTAAATATATACATGCTTTTTGATACAAACTTTTTAATGGAAGAAATTAATTAAAGCATAACCTCTTTAGGTACTTCTCTTCTAAACGGCCTCGAATAGTCGCCAAGCGAAAGTTTGTCGCCGTATTGATTATTTACAATTTTAATGTTGCCACTCACAAAATAAAATGTTAAAAACAGTCGTAAATGATTTACGATTAGATGACGTTAAAAAGTACATTCTAAAATATAAAGACAATAAGTTGCACTTAACCTGTGCAATGGGCTATTAGTTACGGTTCGAGGTAAAGACTTTCGCTCGTCAGCGGATCTGGCTGTATTTTCAAGTGGACACCGAACGACCCGATGCATTGCGCATGCGTCTTTTATTCTGATCTTTATGGTTACTTAAGGAGAAATGCACAATTAAGGTTAATTACTCAAACGCTGTGTCTTATTTTCGAACCACGGTGGATGACGTCCACTGCGTAATGGGCTAGCGGTGACGGTTCGAAATTATTTCCGAAGGATTTCTTTAAGGTCTGCACGATTGAATAAAATAACGTCGCACTTGAGCTCCACAATGGGCTAATATCGACGGTTTAGAATAGATCTCGAAGCTTTGGTTTGGTTAATTAACATCGCACTAGAGCTTCACATTGGGCTGTTGGCGACAGTTCGGCGCCTATCTTGAAGGGAACAATGTCTCGTATTTTTGAACCAAGGTTAGATGGCGAGAAAATCACCTGAGCTGGCAATCCTTCCGGCATTCGTTTGGGGCATTTCGACACCTCTCTTAAGGGCACGCGCGAAACGCGCGCTAAAGTCACAGACTCCTGACGTCGATTTATGGTCCCGGGCAGTTGTGGTCTCCGGCCTTCGGCCTCCGACTACTCAGGATTACATCCATGACCCCCTCCGGGCAGTTGATCATGGTGCTTACAGGCAATCCTTCGGGCAGTCGTTTGGGACATTTCGACAACACTCTTAAGCGCATTCTAAACAAATTTATTTTAATAGCTATCCTAACAATCAAACATGTTTCCAAAATTATAAAAAATATTCAAAAAATCCAATTTAAAATCGTTTGAACCAAACCCATAATTTACAAATATCCGAATTTAAATATTTGTAACTATTGAATAGTTCGCATAGTCGTACAACCAATCAGAGTTCGTTAAACACTTATCTATTCTATCCAGTCAACAATCATAAGGCAATAGACGTTTACTGTCAGATCGCAAATGAAAATGCGCACGCATCCAATGCACGTAATCCAACCAAACTTTTCGCAGGAAGAAAGTAAAAAAGTAAATATATAATACAAGGCATCGTTCCCGGGTCTTTCCTTCGATATAGGCCTCGAACCGTGGCCAATAGCCCACTGTGTAGCTCTAGTGAGACGTTAATTACCCATACCAAAATCAACTCCAAAGGAACTGCGTTTTAACTATTTTGAGCAAAGACACTAAAAAAGACATGTTCAGTTTACTCTCCCGTTTTTATTTAGCTCAGTGCACTCAATCAAACAATCAACTGAAATGCGATCTTTTGTGTATGGTAAACAACTTTGGCGCATTTTCGCTCGTTGGCATATGAGGCCGTATAAAAGAAAAGTACCCCTCTTTATAATGGACTAATATGGGTATAAGGTTGTCCGTTATAATGAAAGTCTAATTTATAGGGATGAAACGGATATCCGGTAAATATCCGGTATCCGGCTGCTTTTTAACTATCCGATATCCGGAAGTAAAGTGCCGGATATCCGATTTTCCATGCCGGATATCCGGATGAATAAAACATCGAAGATTTTTTTTTGTTCTTGCTTTAAGTATTTTCCTGAAAATTCTACCAATGTATTTACAGTATGCAGATTCTCCCTTTAACAAATAGAGACTTTAAAAAAACCACTTTTTTTCAAATTTTTAACTTTAAAATTATATTTTTAACGAACCGTTATTTTGTAGGGTCATCACATCTCACAACTAATATAAAGTTGAATTAAAACATAAATTTCTCAAAAGTTTAAGCAAACTTGAGTTTTCATGTTTGGAATGAAAGGGCATATGGTAAAATTACAATTATTCAGAAATTAAGTGTAAAATGTACAAAACATACGATCATTGCTAGCAGCACCCTAGAATAACCCTTTGTAAATAAAAAAGTTTTTTGAATGTTTATTTAATTTTGGTATCACTTTAAAGATAAGGAATTGGGAAATATAACAGAATAAAAAAATATTTTAAAATTTATGACCGATTTCCGTTTTTTCTAGTGTGTATGAGAAGTTATTTTCATAAAAAATAAACTGCCGGATATCCGGCAAAATCCAGTTCGGATATCCGATACCCGGTTTGTAATGTGCGCCGGATATCCGATATCCGGCAAAACCACTATCCGGTTCATCCCTACTAATTTATAAAAAAATAAATATGTCCACGGGTGCAACGCATCAGGGAATAACAGGTGTGAATCAATCAATGAAAATACAGTAGTAAGGCTATAAAAAGTGTTTATTATACAGGAAACTCTCGTTATCTTGAACTCGAAGGGAAGTGTATAAAAAGTCACAGACTCATGATACGTCGATTTTGTGCTCTCCGGCTACTCATGATCACATCCATGACCCACTCCGGGCAGTCGATCATGGTGCTTACAGGCAATCCTTCGGACAGTCGTTTGGGGCATTTCGACAGCACTCTTAAGCGCACACGTGTGCTAAAATCGCAGACTCCTGACGTCGATTTTGTAGTCTCCGGCCTCCGACTACTCAGGATCACATCCATGACACCCTCCGGGCAGTCGATCATTGGCTGCATAATGTATCCATGGTTCGGCCCATCAACCCATTCCACAGTGAATTGCAGTGTGGCCATCTCCATGCACCTTCCGCATACCTTGCACGTTCGCTTGTTAAACAACAATCCGGCATCCATGCACCAATGAATCATGGCGCGTTTACCTTTCATTTCCAACTCCCACAAATACCTACTATTTAAATAAACGTCGTCCATGTATACATCGTTAGCTCAGAAAAATCAAAATCACAACCATGTGAGCCGAACGTCGATCCAAAAATGGCAGAACTACGTGAAACCAAGGCTAAACTAGATGCACGCGCATCTAGTTTAGTGTCATCTAACTAGATGCATCTCGCATCATCAAGTAGGGTTGCCAAAATATCTGTATTTATTTTTACCAAAACAGTCTTTTTATAGGATTTTCGATAACTCTACTTTTTTATACGGTTTCTTTCGAGTTTGAGACAGCGAGAGTTGCCTGTATATATGGACAACATTATAATATCCTTCAATAATAATACACAATTAATAAATTTATATCAATAAAAAGCACAATATATCACCTTTGCATACGGAGCTTGAATGGCTACTATTAAGAACTTTTCATTTTGGGTTAATTCAAATGCAGGTGTCAACATTGTTAATAACCTGAAATAAAAATTGTAATTTGTTAATAAAACAATCAACATATGTGATGCTCTTTATATCAAAGTTACTGAATAATTCGTTTGGCAATAGTATTTAAAATGCTTCATCAAATTTACACATGAATTGTAAATTTCAGAAAAACTTCAATAGTAAATGTAAATGGCACGAACTTTTTATGACATGAAACAATTATAAGATTTAACGGGTTCAAAATATGACTCCATTACAATTGAATAACAATAGCTTTTGCTGAGTACCAAAAAAACTGTATAATTTTCGAACACAGGGGTACCTACTTGATACTAATATGGACAAAAGAAATTGCAATACAAAAATAAGTAAAATGAAAAGTTAACAATTGGTATAAAACTTTTTTTGAAGTAACATCAATACCTCCGTAACACGACAATTAAAAAAAACAAATAGCGGTAAATATAGTAAATTTTTAAAAACACAAAAATGAATAAATTACAGTGCTATGGCAAAAAACGTGGGCATGCAAAATATTCTAAAGCAATCCGAGGGGGAAAGTGATTGTCTATTAAATCAATAATACAATATATATAGTGAACATTTAAACCTATATAATAAGATGAAACATGCCTTTAATAATTATGACGATTACTTTTATGTACTAGAACAATAGTATTAGATTCTTTAAACAAATTTCAGCAAAAACTTTCTCATTCAATTTATAATTTATGCTCAATATACAAATATCAGAAGATTACTTACGTGTTAAAGAGGTAAAGAAATAACCTTACCTTTTTATTAAAAATATATATTAAATGTAATATTAATGTTTACTTAGGATTTAGTTTGTGGTGGTCGTAAAAAATCAAAACATTTATTAAGTGGCCTGTGGCCAGATTGCTGTTCTCTACTTTTGTTTTAAACAATATATTTTTTTTAATTGAAATTTCAATTTTTTAAATTTACAATCCACTTTTAAGATTTTTAAAAATATCCTTATGAAGTTTATGTTATAGTATATTAATTCTTAAAATACATAATAATTAAAATATAAAATTAATTGCTTTGTTAAAAGATGGCAATGATTTGACTTATAACCAGACAGACTAAATGAAGGCGAAGGTGTTGTAAATATATATATTAAAAAGGCTGTGATAGAAATTAGTTTGCTTCGTTATAAAGCAACAGTTATTATTTCGTTGTATATTAAAATTCTCAAATCCTGACGATGCCGGTCGCAAAAAATATTGACAAAAAAAACGCCCTTGATCTTGTCGAAAAACTGCTGGTTTATTTTAAGTACTACCACTCCCCCAGCATCCACTACCTTCACCTCATTGATATTCAATTCAAATCTGAATCTCACGAATTGCTCTACGCATCCGTACGCAATCTCCAAAACATCATTTGCGATCTATTCAAAAGATGTGTTGAAATCAAGACAGAAGGTCTGCAATCCTCCCCATTCACTCCCGTAAAAGTTTGCAACAGTGGTTGCACTCGTTGCAAAAACACTTTCACTATATGCATCAACCAATTCAAATTCCCTGCACCTGGATTCATACAATACAGAAAAGACATCATAGGCAAAAGGTTTTCCGATCACCCAACTATTAACCACCTCAACATCATAGACTACTCGCGTAAAGCCTACAAGTTCGTTCCCAGCTCTCTAATAAAAAAATACGAATCTATCATCTGCAACATCCTTCTCACATTTTTCGAAACCCAGATTAACATCTGCCATCCACGCCAGCTCCCGTACATACTCCCTAAACTCGTGTGCGTTCTGAAATTGCTGAACCTCGAGTCCATCTCGACCACTTGCCTGAGCTTTTACTCGAGACTCGTCGACCTGATACGCGAGAAACACTACGACGAACCTCTTCTCCTATTAGAGGTCTGGAAGTCGTTGTTGATGTCCGACCAACTGATCGTTGGGGCGTTTGAGAAGTTGACCGACCATTTTCCGAACCACAGCAAGGACAAGTTGAAATGGGTTCTTGTGATGGCAAGCTACCTCAAGTTCGATTTGCATGGGGCATGGATGAGGGGGAACAAGTTGAGGAACTTTTCTAACTGCCCAGTGACGTCTGCGATGCTGTCTGGGAATTACGAGCAGATGAAGACTCTACTTGATTATGGGTTTCTTCCTAATTCTAAGCCGTTAGCTAGATATAATATCTACATAAGGCATTTGTAAGTATTGATTATTTTATAGATGCATTTAAACTTTTATTTTTACATAGAGGGTTTTCTAAAAAAGTAGTTTAAAACAGGGTTCCCCATGCACCTGGAAAACCTGGAATTGTCAGAAAAAATTTAAATGACCTAAAAAATCAGGGAACATGAACAATTTTTCTGGAAAAGTCAGGGAATTTTTTAAAAAAAATTTAGATGAAGATGCCTTACTAAATTTCTTTCCTCAGCATCGATAAAATTTTCTTTTCTTTGCGAAAATGTAAATTTGTAAAAATTATAATTTTTTTTTTTTTTTAATATTTTGATAAGTTAACACTTTTTTCTTACAGTTCTCATTTATCTTAAAAAAAAATCCTTAATTTTTAGTATTTTTTCTTCTGGAATTTTTTTAATACCTTCCAGAAAAACATAGAAAAGTCAGGGAATTTTAATCTTAATTTTGATTTTATCCTTTTTACAATGTTTTTTTTTTAAATTGAATGCTTCAAAGAATGATTTAATGAGCTCATTAAAAATAATTAATATACATATGTAAACAATGATATGATAATTATAAATGATTAGATAAACAAGAGAGAAAGAAGAATCGAATATTGAAAATAGTTCCTTGGGTCATACAACTAAAGCTGCAGTAGAAACTAGAATGTAATAAACAATATATATATATATATGAGGTTCAGAGACCAAAAATTTTCACTGATCGAATAAGTAGGCTACAACATATTGTGGTAATGAGTAATATACCTTCACATTGTGCACATTTAAACAACTCATTAACCCACTGATGATCACTTTTTTTGCAATTGTTTTCACTGTTTGGATATTTAAATAAATTTTCCTGGAAGTGTATTTTATATTATTTAATTTTTTTTATTAATTGTAAAGATGTAGCTTCTGTTGTACCTCAAACCTTTAAATTAAAAAAATATTGTATCGGGTAGTTGAATAAGTTCTTGCTGTTTTTTTGTGAAAATTAATGTTTTATTTGAAAAAATCATTAAAAAACATGTTACTGAAAGTATTGTCCACCACTAGCCACTACTTTTCCCCATCTTTCTGGCAGCATTTGAATTCCACGTATGAAAAACAACACGTCTTTTGAGGCTATCCAAGAATCGACCCAATTTTTGGCATCTTCATAAGAACGGAAGTGCTGCTCAGCCAGCCCATGCGTCATCGACCGGAACAAATGGTAGTCGGAAGGGGCAATGTCTGTTGAATATGGCGGGAGGGGTAGGTTTTTACCGGTTTTGCAACATGTGGCCGAGCGTTGTCATGCTGCAAAATGACCTTGTTGTGTCTCTGCTCGTACAGCGGCCGTTTTTCCTTCAATGCTCAGCTTAATCGCTCCAATTGTAGTCTGTGGCGATCTCCCCTGATGGTTTCATTTGGTTTGAGTAGCTCATAATAAACTATACCCACCAAATGTAGAGCAGAAGCTTGGAACCATGATATTCGGCTTTACTGAAGATGTTGATGGATGGCCACGATTTTCTACGCTTATGGTTATCGTAGTGTATCCATTTTTCATCACCAGTTACGATATGATGCAAAAATCCTTTCCTTTTCTGCCGTTGAGGCAGTTGTTCACAGGTGAAAAGACGCCGTTCGACGTCTCTCGGCTTCAACTCGTACGGCTGCTTTTGAATCATTCCTAATGCTTTCAAACGTTTTGAAACTGTTGTGTGATCAACTTCTAATGATTCTGCAAGTTCAGCTAGCGTTTGACAGGAGTCTTCATGGAGTAATGCTTCCAATTGTTCGTCTTCAAACTTCTTCAGTGCGCCAGAGCATCATTATTTTTAAAGCGTCTAAACCAATCTCTGCAAGTTGTTTCAGACAGAGCATGGTCGCCATAATTCTCAACAAGAATTCTGTGAGCTTCAACTGCAGATTTTTTTTGAATAAAATAGTGCAGTAAAATTCCCCGCAAATACTCTTTTTTTGGCACGAAATTTGACATATTTAACGCAATGAAAAATAAAGTTGTTTGCACTTCCGCGAAATAACATACACTGGATTTCAAGCTTGCTTATAGTACTTGTAACTAGATGGGTCACTATCATGAAATAACGCAAGCAGTTCCGGTAACTCCATCTGTTGGAAAACAGCGAGAACTTATTCAACTACCCAATATTTTTATCAATTTAAAAATTGGGTGTATTGTTAGAAAAGTCGGAGATCCCTAGACGTATATATACGGCCTCGAGCGTCGCAGGGTTAAGAGTAACCAAATACATTTTTTAATGAAGAATATTAATTTCCTAAGTGATTTCCAGGGATGAGATTCTTCCACTTTTCGGAGGAATTTTGCTTTTTCCAAAAAATTAGGATTTCTTTTTTCAAAAAATTAATTAATTTTTTTGAGGGTGAAATGAAGAAATCTAATATAATTTTACTTCAAGTGGCAATAGTCTTTATTTGGGTCTTCACATGAAATTAAAAATTTTATGCATGTTCAACCATAGAAGACCGTCAACTATTTTTATCAAAAGGCACCTTACTTTTTGAAGAGGCTACTTTATATCCTCTTGCATACTTGAATCTCTTATGAAATGAATCTCTTATGAAATGTCAGTAACGCACAGGCTGAACAATTTTTCTATTTTCGTGTCAGCTCCCTCAAGTACTTGCATTCTGAATGGGTTGGTTAAGCAAGAATATATATGAATTAACTCACTATTTCTCCACTGTAGTATTTTTGTTAGGTATGTAAGACTCTTGAATATTTTTCTTTATTTGAAATGTTCATTACTTAAAACTTCTTTTGTGAATAATTTACTCAGATTTTTATTTTCAACTTTTATTTGCTTTTTGGTCAATCTCATCCCTGGGTTTGGTAAAACAAATTTAGCGAAAAATTATATCGAGGAAATCTATAAATCTCCAAGTCACAGTTAGACATGGTTCGCACAGTCCTTAAAAGTCCTTAAGAACTACTTAATTTAGGTAGGTCCTTAATTAAGGGCCCTTAAAGTCCTTAATTTTCAACTGAGGTCCTTATTTTTTGTCAAGCATGAGCTTTTTTATTTACTAATTTACTTGGAAGGATTTTTTTAATGTCTAACCCGAAATTTCAAGTTTTTAAAATTTTTGGAGCCCAGAATTCCGGGTGCAATAAAAATATCGGAATGTAGAATTCCGGTTTTTGCTTTGATCGGGTCCACACTTTTGACCGTTATACACAAGTGTAAATCGGCAAGGCGAGAAAGGCGTCAATAGACGGATTTAGTGTTTTGTGAAAACTCAATACTCATTCTAGAAAATCGGGGAAATTCAAATGAATGTAGCATCTTTAACATTTCTGCGCCAGAGTTTGCCGGAAGTGGAATCCTGCGTCAACTTGCTACGAAACCACATTTACATACGCTTCTGCACCAAACAATTATTATCCTCCGCCAACGGTGCCAAAAAATATACTAGGTCCTTAAAATTTATCGAGAGGTCCTTAAAAAGTCCTTAAGAACTACTTAATTTTTACTTTAGAAAATATGTATGAACCATGTTAGATCAGTAAATTCCACAGTTTGATATACCTTTAAATCAACTGTTTTGTGTTTCAGGAACCGTTCCAACCAAAGCAACTGTGATTTCTTCCCCTTAGGAATAAACTTCCTAGTCCGCGAAATTCTCATGTTCCTCATCATCAGGAGAAACCGCAGTGACGAAACGTCCCTCGTCACCATGATGGACAAATGCTTCTACCTTCTCTGGTCCTTCATCCCCCACCCCCTGATTACCATGCAGCAACTTCTCGAAGAGAACGCCGCCATTTACTCGGAATTGCCGAGGGTGCAATCCTTCAAGAACGTGAAGAGAGACCTCGATGAACTGGTCAAAGGTTACGGTGATATGTCGCTGGATATTGGCGATGACACCACGCCTCGGTACCTCCACCATCTTTCTAAGTGCAGGATTAGGCACAGCCTGATGGTGGCCGGTAACCTGCCTCATGGCGTTAAGCAGCTGCCGATTTGTAAGACACTCCAGGAGTATATGCTCGTGCCTGAGGAAAGTGTGTTTAACAGAAGTTAACGATAAATTAAGTTGTTAACGGTTTTTGGTAAAAGGGTCTGGTACTTAGAATTTAAAATATTTTTTGGTGAATTATTACGAAGTATTTTGTATTGATTCGGTTATTTGGTATGTTTGCTGGATTCTTGCTTCATTAGGTGCGTTTTTTTCATTCATCATCCAGGGATTTGAGTTTTTGTATTGATTTATGCTATATTTTGTAGTTACCATAACTATTTTATATTTTCAAAAAACTTTATTTTTAGTTGAAAATTTCTAAAATTGCATAATTATCTCAATAAATATATATATATATTTCTGCATCAAATAACGTCTTTGTATAAGTTTGCTTATAAGTATTGCCATCATATTTTTTTTCTAACCAATTAGATTTCTTTTTTAAATATTGAATTTTAAAAGGGCATAAAAATCACAATTCAAAATATTTAAAAAATTATAGCTATAAAATTTAAGTACACATACACAATTGCTGAAGACAAGTTAAAGAAACATATTTGAAAAATATATCGTCGTCTTAGAACCATGTATATTTCAACTAAAGATTAAGCAACCATTATTGACAACAAAATTCAAGGTCAGTGTTTTTTCCTCTCTGTAGCGCAGAACCATGGTCTTTCACTTTTAGATGTTTATCGCTTGGATTTAGTCGGCAACAACGGCTGCTAAATCTTTAGTTTAAATATATGTGTGGTTTTACTTCTAAGTCGACGAAATGTAGGAAATTACCAGTTATAAGAAGTACTAGTTAAATTTCCATGGGCTTGGTGCAAAAACTCATTAAGTCAACTTTTTATTAAATTATTTCCTGTTAATGCTAAGGGATTTTGCCGGCGTGAAAAACTCACTATGTCAGTAATAAGTATGCAACAGAAATAAAACACTGGAAGACATTTAGATTAATTTCTGAATGACTTACTGAGTTTATTCTATAATTTGTTTTCTCATGTTGGAGAACAAGATCATTAAGGTTTGAAGTTAACTCAATCAAAGTGCAGATGCCATCTTACTAAAACCTAGATATTGAAAGTTCTGGTAATGACAACGCTAAACTTTTAGCGTCATTTTATTGAAAAATTAATGTTATTTTTTTTAAATGAAAATATATTTTTTTCCTTTGAGATTTTCTGTCTGGGATCTTCTTAAGTCACCTGTTTGAAGTTGTATAAATAAGCACTTTTATTATTATTGTTATTCTATGATTCTTTTTCTTCAGGCAAATGAATTATTGGGAACAGATATTGTTTTAAATGTGTGATATATTAGTTTATTTCATATACTAAGACATTCACTTGGTGTTCTTCGTAATAAAGAAGAATTGTGATAATGGAAAATTACCAAAATGGCAATGTCAAAAACTTCTCTGCATTTCCATTTGTTTAAAGCTACAGGCATCTTTCGATTGTCTTGCGTTCTATTGTTTGAAAACTAATTGCAATAACAGACAATTATCAAACTATGCAATTAAAACTGATAATTGGTATTTATCGTACGAGAGGATTTTTTTCATGTATATATTTGTTGAAATGGGAAATTATTAAATAATGCTTTTCAGAATGCATGATGATTTTCAAACAGGCGTGATAATTGTGTGCTAGTGCCAATTTATTTTCGATGCATTCAACAAATTCTAAGTGCAGGGTGTCCACCAACAGGGAAATTAGTAAATTTGACCATTCTGGAAAAATTTGGGATTTAAAAAAAAAAAAAAATAGGGAATTATACTGGAAAATCGAGTGAAATTGTTAACTTATATATTAAAAATAAAAATCCTTTGTGGGGAATAATAAGATGTCAAAGTACATCTTACATAATAATAAGGAATATGAATAATAGTACGGCTTGTAGGGAAATATTAGGGAATTTCGAAATATTTTCCCTATGGACACCTTGTAAGCATGATGATTAATTTTTTTTGTTTATGCTATATGACTGTTGCTTATATTGCTTTGTTTGAATATACATATAGTTTTTGCAATATCAAAAGGATTTTAAACTTTATGCCATGCTACAAACAGGGTTCCCACGCACCGGGAAAACCGGGAATTGTCAGGGAAAATGAAAAGAGGTTGAAAAAACCGGGAAAAGTCAGGGAAAATCGCAGAATTTGAACAATTTCTGGAAAAGTCAGGGAATTTCTTTTCAGTTGGCTAATTCTCAATCTGTCACCGAAACCGTTCACAGTCGTTCAATATGTTCCGTAGTGATGATGTCATACTTAACTCTTCCATCATTTTTAATGACAGGAAAAATGTGCGCATGCAAACGTCTAGCTTAGCTGTGCGCTTTCTATAATGATTGTCACAATCTCCATTACGTTAGCTAACGCCGTACCGTACGTTTTTTTTCTCTCGTTTCTAGACGATCCTGTAGCAGATTTTTATTTTCTTTACACTCTTTTGTCTTAAACTCCATAATGTTAAAAAAAATTATGCTCGTATTGCCGAATTTTGTGATGTATTATTTTGGAAGCGATGTAGATATAAATATTCTTTTTCTGCGCATACTCTTTGTAGGTGACGTGTTTCTTTACTCCGTGGTGACGTGCGCACCGTGATTGTTTCTGCGAGGGATCACTTTCTTGTTGCCGAATTTTTTAATGAATCTTTTTAGGGGTCATGTCTTCCAAACATTAGTTTTCTGCAAACGTTTTTGGTTTCTAATACCATGCAACAAGAATATTTCAGCTGCCTTTATTGCCAAATTTCCGAATGCAATCCTTTTCAGACGATCCTTTGCAGATTTTTATTTCCTACCATAAAGGTTTTCTTTAATTTTTAATTCCATATACTGCGAAATGGATAATTTTTTTATTGCAGAATTTTATGATGCATTATTTGCGTGGGCATATCATGTAAATAAATTTCTTTACATCCACCCGTTTCCTTGAATGGATCGTTCCCCTATTGAATAATTTTGTGGGTGAATTATTTTTGTGGCAAACTCTTCAGAGGTCCTACTTTTCGTAGTCTAACCCGGAATTCCGTTTTTTTTTTTTTTTTTTTTTAATTTGGAGACTTTATTTTAAAGTTGAGATTGTTATACCTCTAAGGCTATGCTAAATTTCGTTGTGTCTGGCAAATGCGCGACCTCAGTAAAGGTCGTTTTTTTTAAGAATTTTTTTCCATTAATGAAAAGCATCAATTTATAGAAATTCACGAAATGCGATTTGCTGCGAGGTCCGTTGAAATGCTTTCAATCCTTTTGCATCTCATAAATAAATGCTTATTTTTCAGTACTTCTTAGTTTATTAGGATTTGCATTGCACTAGTTAACGAAATTGCTTAAAATTTTTAAATTTTTCCACAAATGAAATTTATTTTACTAAGTTGAAGTTTGGGACTTGTCTTTTTATGTTAAAACGTTGACTTTTGAAAGTAGCTTGTCTGTTTACGTTTGGATAAAAATTATTTTAGGCATTAATATTGGGTTGAAACTTTTATGTTTTTAATTTATTTTAATAATAAAAATTTAATTTTATTTAACTTTTTGTAGTTTTTTTTATACAACTATATATTTAAAGGGATTGAAAAGCGAACCTTGCACCTTAATTCAAATTGATTGATAGACGAGCAAATGCATTTTGCGTATTTTCGTGTGTGCTTTTTGAAATTATTTTTTTTAGCAGTAGCTAATTTGACATAACTTGGGTATTTGCTTGCAGTGTAAGCTAACTGATGTTCACGCATGTGCTTAAGAAATTTTGTTGATGGGTTAAAAAGTGCTTAATACAGAAATTTAACTCTGCACACGCTGTTGCATAAGACAGTATTTGGTTTTTCATGCATAACAATGATGTCGGTCGTATACTGGAATTTCTTTTTTAATCTACTGGAAAACAGGGAAAAGTCAGGGAATTTTGTTTTAGGTTTTGAGTGGGAACCCTGTACAAATTAATGAATAATAATTTTCAAACACCTGTTTGTAAATCTTGACTGCTTCTGATTTTTATTCATGAAAAACTTTTAATCATTCAGCAGTTTTGTTCTTTTAAATTAAATTTACATTCTGCTAAATGTTAATAATTGTTAAAGAGTCTGCCTGTTAATTATATTATAGATCTGTTTACAAAATTTACATTTTCATGAAAGTTGTCAAACTATGCAATGAATTCTGTGAAAGTTATTAAACTGTGCAATGAGACATTTAATACATACTGGAATTGTTAGACCGTGTAACTCAGTTTGTGCTTCATGAAAATTAAACTATGCAAATGTAATTTTTATTGTATATTTAAGAGATGAGAAGAGACACAAATTCAAGAAAATTAATCAATGAAAAATTTGTCTGTGTTATAAACAAAATGATGGCTTTTTGTGATATTTAAAATCCATTTTTTAGGATCAATTCTAAAAATGTATGTATTTAAAGTTTTCGCTTTTGTTAAAATTATTTATTGGAAATAAAAAGGTTCTGCTAAATTATCAATGTTTTAAGTTATTTACACCAGTGGTTCCCGAATGGTGGTTCGCGGGTCGATTTTAGGAGGTCCGCGGGGTCACAAAGAAAAAATTGTAAAATTCATTAAACTGTAACCCTCAGCGCCGGATTTAAGATTTTTGTGGCACTACACTGTTAAAAATAGGTACTTAAAAAAGTAAAATGTACTCATTTTTGAGTACATTCAATTCTTATCATAGCTCCGAATACATACATTTCATTTTTGAAAAAGACTTGTACTCAAATATGAATTAAAAGAGCAGTTGCTTGCCTACATAGGCTGCCTGCCTTCATAAATCACTTTCAATAAATTTCGTCAATTACAACCAGGACTTGCCCGGATTCGAAACCAATCCGTCTACCTTATGTCGTCCGCACAGAAGTCAAGGGATCCGTTGTACTACGAGAGCTACGTGAAGAAGTTATCAGCAAAAGTAATGTTAAAAAGGCGTGGCAAAAGAATGGGAAGTAATATGATTGTGTCGTAATAACTCAGTTTTCGTTTAAGCAAGCGACATCAAATGATGCGGAAAATCATCTTCTGAACACCTATTTTAAGTTTTTCTGGTCGCTTTGTTAAGATGGCTTAAACAGGAACTGATATCAGCAATATTAAACCATACTGCTCATTTTTGTGACAGTACGATTACTTATATTGAGTCCGTCATCGATCATTGACGATACAATTCTACTCAATGAAAAACGAGTACGTCCATGTACTCATTTTTTAGCACATTTTTTTACAGTGTAGACGAAATTTTCCGTGCGGTCCCATTCTCCCTTTTCCGTTTATGATTTTAAAGTATAATATGATATATGTATTTCAGATATCACTTTATGTCGGACAAGTACTACCAACCAGTATTGAATAAGAAAAAAATACGTGATTCAATAAGCAAACTTTTAAAAATATTAAGAGCCATGCAAAATAATTGTGTAAATTTATTTTACATATATCGAAATTCTGTAAAAAATATATGTATTCGTCAGTAACAAAAAATTCTATAACTTGCAGCCCTAGGCAGCTGTTCAGTCCGATTTCATAGCATTTGTAACATAACCAGCAATGGCGTAAAACGTGACTCTGCGTCTTCGGCTTTTTAACTGCCATCCTTAACATAAGCAAGATAAACTAATTTGAAAACTAACAATACAGATCCCGAACTTTATATATTACAGAAGTCTTTTATAATATAATTTTCTTTTAAAAACATTTTTATATATATATGGAAATAAATTTTCTTTATACACTAATGGGAGGGGTTCTGACCCCCTCAAACCCCCGTCGTATGCCACTGCTACTGCTTGCTGCTAAGCTGCCCTGTTAAAAATAGGTATCCAAAAATAAGTAAAATTTACTAATTTTTTATTACATTCGATACTTATTATAGCTCCGAATACATAAGTTTCAATTTTGAAAAAGACATGTACTCAAAAATGGGCAAGAATGAATAAAAAAAGTAGTAGATTGCCTACATAAACCAGTTTCTATAAATACCGACAATTACAACTTAAATTTACCAGGAATCGAACTCATGTCTACATGAACCCCTGTCCACTGTCTTACCCGTTCGGATATCAAAGCGACATAAAGAAGTTATAAACAGAAGTAACGTTAAAAAGGTGTGCTAAAAAAATGGGAAGTAAGATAATTTAATTGTAATATCTCAGTTTCCATTTAAGCAATCGACATCAAATCATGTGGAAAACTATCTTCTGAACAACTATTTTATGTTTGTCAGACCGCTTTGTTAAGATGGCTTGAACAGAAGCTGAGATGATCAATATATTAAACACCCCTGCTCATTTTTGCGAAAGTACGATTGCTTAAATTTGAGTACGTCATGCAATTGTACTTAAAAAAACAAGTACGTCCATGTACTCATTTTTAAGCACATTTTTTTACAGTGTTGAAAGGGTAACACCGCTTTCCAAATTTCCACCTCACCATGTTGAGGACATTTGAGAGTCTAGACATATTTAAAGTACACTAGCCTACTTTACACGGCAAGTCCGGTTGGACGCCAGGAATCCAACGAATCTCTATTTCGAGCAACGCCCCAACACAAGATCAATACAGTAGCTTCAAATTCTGCGATGGTCACGTTATCATTTCTAGTGCTTTTCATTTTCGCAGCGAGCAATGGCTTTTATACTTTTATATTAGTTATCCTTTTCGCCACCCCAGTTGCGGCTGACATTTTCCCCCCACCCCTCTTCCGGCCAAGTCGTAAATTTTTGAAGTATAAAACGCAACGTCGTTCTTGACTTACTTTTTTTTAAGGGTGCAGCGGCGACATGTCTGACCGACAATGGTGTATGTTTTTATGTGCGTTTTATATGGGGGATGACTCAACATTTTATTCTTTGGGGTTCTTTGTTGTCAGTGTTCCTTTTTTTTCTGTTGTTGTTGTTGACAATG
Source organism: Troglohyphantes excavatus (assembly GCA_963932185.1). Classification (NCBI taxonomy): domain Eukaryota; kingdom Metazoa; phylum Arthropoda; class Arachnida; order Araneae; family Linyphiidae; genus Troglohyphantes; species Troglohyphantes excavatus. The sequence continues at coordinate 10,331,810 of OZ010677.1, read as the reverse complement.
ACGCACCCTTTAATGGCACGAGTGGTTCGAAAAGGCACTTGTTGTTTGAAGGGGGATAAGTGTTGACAACTGGTGGAGACAGATAAGAAAATTGTGCTTGAATGTGGACTTGGGAGACATTTTTCTAGGTCAGTGTATTGTGCTTTCTTTTGAGGTTCTCCTTATATATATATATATATATATATATATATATATATATATATATATATATATATATATATATATATATATATATATATATATATATATATATGTATGTATGTATGTATGTATGTATGTATATATGTATAACAACAAAGACTAGACAAAATGCAAAATAAAAGACAGCAAACATAAAAATTGTAATAAGAATAAACAATTTAACATGACGTAAAACAAAAATTTAACAAGACATAAAACAAAAATTTAACACACCAAGGCCTTTGCCTCCGCTACACAAGGATCAAGGATTGAAAGCATAAAAGGATCAAGGATCGAAATTACAAAACCACTAGGAAAACCATTTAATTTAAATTTATTTTTAAGAATTTCGATCTCTGAAATCAAACCCTGTTTGGAATTGCATATTTTATGAATTCGATTTAAATAAGAAATAATAATATTTCTATGTACCCTATTACTTATGTTTGAGGACCAATCCGTCAAAAATATAACATTAAAGCAAAATTCTTTTCTTTTATCAAATAATCCAATAATAATTTTTTCATTTTTAACAATTGGTATATCAAGATCTAGGTAATTAACTCTATTACTGTTTGTATTATTTGTTTTAATTAATTTCAATTCTTCAGGATATATATCTTTCCAAATATCGTTGAACCTATTTTCATCAAATACACACAAATCGTCTATATATCGTACTGCTTTAACATTGTACTTTTCTACAGCTTTTATTTCATAAAAATATGCTTGCAAAAGAACTGCAGAAACTGCTACCCATGGGGATAACCTTCCTCTGCAAGAAATATGTTTGCCCATTATATAATACATAGTTAAAAACACAAAAATCAATTAAACCAATCCATTTATCTTTACTGCATTTTAATATATTTCTAAATTTTTCATAAATATAATCAAAAACCTCCAAAATATTCTAATGTGGTATATTTGTGAATAAACTTTCAAAATCATAAGTGTCAATTTTTTTTAACGTCAATGTCACTGTTAAGGATATTTATAACTTTATGATTGTTCAACAAAACAAAATTATCTTCCTGGATAACCAAATAGTCTATTATAACTTTCAGATTTTTTTTGAAGTATTTCGGAAGCCTTCTGGCTGTATGAATTAGTTCCACATGTTATAAATCTAAAACGGACTGGTGTCTTATGAAACTTAACAGTAATAAATAAGTATGGAAAATTAAAATTTGCCACTTTCAAATGTAGTAACTTATGATAAGCAATAATCTTCTTTTTAAAAAATATTTATTGACTCATCAAAAATATTAAAAGTATTATTATGAATCAGGCACGTAGGTAAGGGGGTGGTTCAGAGGGTTCAAACCCCTCCCATTGAAAGTCAAGAAAAAAAACTTCGAACTACTGTAAAATCATAAAAATACTTTAAAAAAACTAGAAAAAATTCAATTTCTCGTTCAACATTTCTTGTTGAGTAACATAAGGGAAAACCTGGTATTTTCAACCCAAACATACATTATTCTTAACAAGGATTCTCGAATATTAAATTTGTTCTCTAATTTATTTCCTATCAAGGAGTGCTATTTACTACTTTTAAAAATAGGTAATGACTGATATTGGTAACGATTCCATAAAAATGAAATGATATTGCTGTTTCGATATTTATATGCCAATGTATTCCTGTGTACTTCAATAAAAATTAATAATTTTTTCAAAAAAAAAATGGGGATGTGGGGGAGTTGTGAATTATTTGGGAGGTCGGGAGGGGGGGGGGGGTGGAGGGGGGGGGGGAGTTGAACCCCTCCCATGAAAAATTTATACCTACGTGCCTGTTATGAATATATTCTGCCAATAACAAATCAAAGTATAATTTTTTACACATAATTGCAAAATTATTATTTGCTTTATCAAAACAGTAACGATAAATGCACTCTGCAACTTTTTTATTTAATCTTTGAGGTCTTTATTAAAGAAACTCGAATCATTGCAATAAAGAGGACTATCTTTATTAGCAATTAATTTTAACTGAATTTTCAATTTGAATTTAAATATACGAATAAAATTACTAATCCAAGGTAAGAAACCTTCAAAAGGGTAGTTGAATTTTAAAGAAATTTTCAAACAGAATAAATTGATTTCTTTAGTAATATTTTCAATTATATACTTGTAGTTTGTATATATATATATATATATATATATATATATATATATATATACATATATATATATACAGAGATAGCGAGAGAAATGAGGCTAAATTCATTAAAAAAATGGCTTTAATTCAGAGTCTAATATAAAATAAATAAATCTATTCCCACACAAAACTCTTTCTAGATTCGAAAATAGTTTTCAAATCACTTAAAATTAATAAAGAGAGAGAGGGGGGGGGGGGAGAGCAGAGAAAACAAAGACAATAAAGCTACCCGCGGACTCATTTGAATGCCCTCCCTAAACCAAGCCATCAAAAGATTGCTTCTTAACGAGGGAATTAAGCTTTCAAGTCAGCCGCTATTAAAGAGCCACTCTCCGTCACTGCTCGTTTCCTTCCATTCCAGACAACTAATTGCAGCTCATCAGCACGTATTTACAGTTCGAGGATCTGGCATCAGAAACAAAAGTATCCCGAACGCCACCTATTGAGAAGATCGCCATTAATTATCCGTTGCCATCCATTCGAACAGAATACTTATTTTTTATTTTTTATTTTCGTTCCATGTCTGCAGAAGAATATCAATGGCTGAATGAAAGCAAAGTTGTGTCTTTGGAAATAAAAAGAAAAGAACGCAGTCGAGGATTGGGAAAAGATCTATGTATTATTTAGGTTTCCGAGTTCTCAAATTGTTTCAGTGATTTGTTTCGAAAGTAAGCTGTCGGAAAGATATTTACTTTTCTAATATTAAAGGGAGTTTTGTAAGTTGAAGTTAGAAACTTTGAAATTGTCCGTTCTTGATTCTATTTAAAGCTAGCTTCTAAATATTAAGATATTTTAAAATTAAAGGAATATTTTACCTATTTTCCTTTTAAATTCATTGTTTACATGCAAATTTATTATAGACTGTGTTACTTATCTCGCTTTGCATGATATTTGTTTTAGATTTTCATATTAAAACTGTTTATTTGATAGTTACGTATAATGTATTTATACGAATACAAATCCGTATTTAAAAATTTAGTTAGGATAATAAAAAAAAAAATTTATAAAGTTTCCAATTTTTATTTTTTTATGAAAAGCGAACGGAAATGTTTTATCAATTGTAGGTAAAATGGATAAAAATGCCATTTAGAATAACTATGTTTTGTTTTCCTGTTTTATCCCTTTAAAATATTGCAAACTCTGAAATAACTTTTAAAATAAATGAGTGCACCTTTAAAATATTCAATAATTGCTTAAAGAAAAGAAAATATTGTTCACCAAAATAATCGTTGTTGTAAGAACATCAAAATAATCGTTGTTGTAAGAACATCAAAATAATCGTTAATATAAGAACATCAAAATAATCGTTGTTGTAAGAACATCAAAATAATTGTTATTGTAAGAACATCAAAATAATCGTTGTTGAAAGAACATCAAAATAATCGTTATTGTAAGAACATAAAAATAATCGTTGTTGTAAGAACATAAAAATAATCGTTGTTGTAAGAACATCAAAATAATCGTTGTTGTAAAAACATCAAAATAATCGTTGTTGTAAGAACATCAAAATAATCGTTGTTGTAAGAACATCAAAATAATTGTTATTGTAAGAACATCAAAATAATCGTTGTTGTAAGAACATCAAAATAATCGTTATTGTAAGAACATAAAAATAATCGTTATTGTAAGAACATCAAAATAATCGTTATTGTAAGAACATCAAAATAATTGTTATTGTAAGAACATCAAAATAATCGTTGTTGTAAGAACATCAAAATAATCGTTATTGTAAGAACATTCAATGTATTTCCATTCTCTTAATAGGTCTTTATTAATTTTTACTGATAGTCTCAACTGTAATAGTGATGAATGAAAACATATTGACGGTAAAGTGGATTTTTGACAAATTTCCCCTAAAAAAGCGTCATTGTTTTACCATGGGAATAACATCTGTATATTTGTTTCACTGCGGTAATAGTAACGTCGCAGAGAAAAGTGTTTTACAGAAACTAAAATAGCGATTTTCACTTCTATATGAATTCACTGCTAAAAATAAGTAATTAAAAATAAGTCAAATGTACTAATTTTTTTTACAACATTCGATGCTTATCATGCCTCCGAATACGTAATTTTCGATTTTTAAAAAGACATGTACTCAAAAATGTGTAAAAATGAATAAAAAGAGCAGTAGCTTGCCTACATGGGCTGTCTTCATAAATCACTTTCAATAAATATCGACAATTACAACTAAGACCTACCGAGAATCGAACACAGATCCTAAGACACCGCAGTCCACTTTCTTATCCGTTGTACTGCCATGGAGATGTGAAGAAGATATAAACATAAGACTTGTTTAAAGGTGAGCCAAAAGAATGGAAAGTATGATAAATGATTTGTAATAACTCAGTTTCCATTTAAGCAATCGACACCAAATAATATGAACAACTATTATAAGTATGTCAGGTCGCTTTGATAAGATGGCTTGAATATAAGCTGAGATGAGCAATATTAAATCACACTGCTCGTATTTGCGGAAATACGGTTGATTAAATTTGAGTACGTCCATTTACGATGCAATTGTACTCAAAGAAAAACGAGTAGGTTCAGGTACTCATTTTTAAGTAAATTTTTTTGCAGTGTCCGGCAATGAATTATTTTATAATGCTACGTTGCACAAAGTAAAATTTAGGAAGAATTTGATTTTAATTTCAATTCATTATACATATATAAATTATTTATTTTAGTTTGTATGGAATGCGAATAGAGAAACATTAACAAATTGTAAATAGTTTTTTAGTAATAATTTATTTTAAATGAAGTAAATTGTAAGATTAATTTTCGTTGTTTAAAGACTTAAAAATAATTTGCAAAAGTTGTACAACATTACTATAAAAAAATCTGAAAATGCAGGATTTCAATGACCAAACGAAAAAAAAAGGCGTTTAAATTAAATTCTTCTACGAATCTAAACAAACGTCTATGTTGATTCTTAGCAACTAAAGCATACAACAAAAATAACCATTCATATTTTTAAAAGGCCATAGCAAATAAATAAAAAAGATGCAAAAAGTCACTTGCTACTCCGATTTGCAATATAAACTAAACTAAATTTAAACTAAACCCTACTAAATGGCTTTTAAATAGAGCCACATTTTTTATTATTTATCCGCTTTAAAATTCAATAACCCCCTACGCAGTCTAAGTCAACACAAAGTAAAACAACATAGGATTGTTGTGTTTAAATTCCCGGTCTTTGCTTTGGCGACGAATACTTCTCTTTCAAATCGACAGACTTCCAGAAAAACGACCATCCTCGGTCCAATAAGCAAACAACAAAGAAACGGAGGGGGGGGGGGGGATCTCCTTGTTTTACGATTGTTATATGTACGAGAATGGGGGAGGAGGAGGAGGGTCAGAGCAGACGACAATTAATATCCCTCTTTCCCCATGAAAGATTTCTGGTTACCTGTGAGCAAGTCCTGGCGCCACTTCTGGGGTGCCCTTTCGGACACCGGAGAATGATTCAATGTTGTGTTGGCGCGGGAATGCTTCATATTTCGTGCGTTTTCGCTTATTTGGCGAAGCTTAAATAAATGGCTCTGTTATGGTTATAGGGATAAAATGAAGGTCATATATATCCAGGCACGTATTTGGTTTGGTTTTGTTTGGTTAATTAACGTCGCACTAGAGCTACACAGTGGGCTATTGGCGACGGGGTCAATCCCGAAGGAAAGACCCGGGAACACATACACATTCACACACACACATTCATACATGCACCTCGTTATATTAGAACCATGGTCAGATGACGAGGAAACACCTGAACTGGCACCCAACGCCTTCAATAGACGTCGGGCCTTTGGACCCCGATCAGATGTATCGTGCACCAGTCCCGTATACACGCCGTTAATGTTTGCGGATGTTCTGGACGACTTTCTAGTAGTTTTGTAGCAAAGTTGGCAACCCTCCGATCGCAATTATCACTACTTTTTTACTTTTCTATGTCAAGTCCATTTCCCGGATTCGAACCACCAATCCTCTGATTAGTAGCTGAACGCCTTACCAACTGAGCAATTGGGACTCCTCCAGGCACGTAGGTATAGATTTTTCATGGGGGTGGTTCAATAACTGAGCAACGGATTTCTTTAGGTAGTTTACCCCCCCCCCCCTCTCCCAAATTAACAAACTCTCACCCCCTCCATTTTTACAAACTTATGAATTTTTATTCAAGTAAACAGAAATAAGTTGGCATGTAAATATCGAAACAGCAAAGTTATCATTTATATTTCATGAAATCACTACCAATATCAATCATTAACTATTTTTAAAATTAGTGAATATCACTCCCTAATTATGAAATAAATTTAGAGAACAAATTTAAATTTTAAAATTCAAATTATTTTTCAAATTTAAATTTTAAATTTGTTTAGAATGATATAATACTTTAGTTAGAACTTGTTTATTCGGCACCGTTTCGCGATCTTTTCCCTTTGTCACCGAAATTCAAATACTATATAACAAAACACGATGACGTCATGTTATGCTTGGTTTGAGATAAAAATGCTCTCAAATAATGTTTTTAAAGCCTTTTGAATACCAGATTTTCCCACATGCAACTCAACAAGAAGTATTATACTAGAAATCGAAATTTTTCTAGTTTTTTTAACGTATTTTTATGATTTTTACAGTTTTTTGATTTTTAAATTTTTCCCCCTTGACTTTCAATGGGAGGGATTTGAACCCATTGAATAACCCCGGTACCTACGTGCCTGGATATATCATTGTAAAATTAGTTACTGCATATGCATCTCTATTTGTCTTTGTTCACATATCTTATTTATTCAATTTGATACATAAAGAGGAATAAATCATGTGGTGGTCATTTCGTATCTCCGAGCATGGATCCTTTATAGTAGAGAAAACATAATATTATAATCTCGCTAACGTCAAAGTGAGACCCACATGTATGGCCTCAGACACGTGGTTAATTACGTCATTCCATTCATACATTTTCACTGTTACACATTTCCCAATTCATCAGCCAATCGCGAGTATTTTTTAATTCATAATTTTTAAAAGAAGTCACGTGTCTGAGGCCATTCGGTCTGAGATGTTGGTTTCACGATTATGACGTCATATTCGCTTTACTACAGTCCATTCATGCTCGAAGCTTCGTATACTCTCTCTATACACTGCAAAAAGAATGTGTTTAAAAATTAGAACATGGGCGTACTTGTTTTTCTTTGAGTACAATTGCATCGTAAATGAGCGATGGCATAATCAAATTTAAGTAATCGTACTTTCACAAAAAATGAGCAGTTCGGTTTAAAATTTCTACTCTCAGCTTTAAGTCATCTGAACAAAGCGACCTGACGAACTTAAAATATTTGTTCAAACGATGGTTTTCTACATTATTTGATGTCGATTGCTTAAAAGGAAACTGAGTTATTACGACTCAATTATCTTACTTCCCATTCTTTTGCCACGCCTTTTTAACATTACTTCTGTTTATAATTTCTTCACGTCGCTCTGGTAGTACATCGGATAAGGTCCTGGGTTCGGTGTGGACGACATCAGGTAGGGACGACATCAGGTCTGTAGACGGATTGGGTTCGATTCCTGTAAGTACAGGTTGTAACTGTTGAAATTTATTGAAAGTGGTTTCTGAAGGCAGCCTATGTAGCCAAGCACTGCTCTTTTAATTCATTTTACTCATATTTGAGTACATGTCTTTTTCAAAAAAGAAACTTATGTATTCGGAGCTATAATAAGCATCGAATTTAATAAAATATAAGTACATTTTACTTATTTTTAAGTAACTATTTTTAATAATGTACTTCCACTTGCGCTTGAGTAATTACTTTAGCCTGATTGGTAAAGTATCCGCGTAGCATGCAGAATGACTCTCTACACGTTTGCCCCAGTACGCGTACCACAGGTTGATAACCGCTGTCCTAGTGACAAGCGATCGCTTGGTGCACCGGACTAAAGATGGTGCTAAATTTTCGTGAAAATAGAAAAATGTTAGATATATTTTTTAAAAATGCTAGTCTACATTTGACTCCTTCCTAGATTTGTGTTTAAAAAATTTAAATTACATTTAAATAAACAAATTTCTTTGATTTTCATTTATTACATTATTTACAGCTCTCTCCTTTCTCTCATTCCACTGATTAAATTACAAACAATATATCAAAACAAATGAATCAACATAAAAAGCATACATACAAACGAACAGTTTGTATGTATGTTTTTTATACAGATCTACAGTTTTATTTTGGTCTTGATGAAATTTTGCACACTTGATCTTCGAGGCAAGATGAAGATGACTGTGTACATGAAGTTTCGAATAACCACTCCCTAATTCGTCTAACCCCATTGACTTCTTAATAAAACCTATTTATAAATAATGTAATATTGTAACAATATAATATTTCAATAATGTAACGTATCTTACATAGTAAGCTATGGGATGAATGAACGATAGATTATGATTGGCTGATGAAATAATATCGCCAATATACCACCAAAATGTAGCCAAATGAATAAAAATGCCGCCAAATGAATAAAATTGTTGCCAAATGAATTAAAATATGGTCATATATGTAAAAATATCATCAAAATGGCGAAATTATTGTCAAAATCATAAAATATTAATATCATTTTGCACATTTGTCCTTCAAAACAAGAAGAAGGTCCCTGTCTGCGTAAGTTGATGAAAAAAAATATGGGCTTGTTTTTTGAACAAATCCACATTTTCATTTCGATGCAACAGTTTTTTTCCCGAGCAACGCCGGGCACTTCATGTAGTCGAATATAAAATACTCCAAAATTTGCAGTACCAAAGTGTTCTGTGTGATTTCCATAAGAAGAATATTCATCAGATATTAAGTTAAATGTTTGCTTATCAAAAGCATTCCATCTACATTACCAAATCCTATAATTAATTTAGTCATGTTACGGTTAATTTACTCCAAGTTTAATAAGGAAAACAGCATTTATACTGGGTACACTAAAACCATTTTTTTTTTGTATATATTTCTACACTTTACAAAGGTTTTGGTCTTTATTAAATATTGATTTCAACAAGTTTTCCGGGAAGAAAAATGTAGTTAATATAGTTTTCTATAAACAAACTAATTATTTCCGATAAAAGATATTTCTTTTCGACCGTTTTTGATGGTTATTTTATATGAGAGTATACACAAAATTCAAATGGTATAAATTAATAATTTATCCAACGTATAACGTTAATAAAGTAAGCAACGGCCTTTTTACGACATTTTATAAAGTAATGCAGGGGTGTAATATTTATGAGTTATATCTTATATCTGGCTATTTTTTTCTATGGATGCTTTTAGCATCTTTAAAATACCCAATATTTTTTAAGTATAAGAAAATAAACTTGGATTCCAAGTAATAATAAATAAGTAACTCAGTAGTTCCTAAAATGTGCGTCGCGGCGCTCAGTGGAGCTGCGATGTCTCCACAGGGGCGCCCGGAAATATCGCAAAAGCTTCATCATTATTTAGACCCTCAGTGATTCCCAAAGAGTATATCTAAAAATAAAAATAACGCCAAATCTAAAAATAATCGAACTACTACATTAACATGCGTAACTGCGCAGTTCAACTACAAAATGCGCCTCAAAGAAAGAAAAATGTTTTAAAACTCGCCAAACGCGAGCTGTCTAAAACTATGTGGTAAACCGCCGACTTTGCAAAAGGATCTTGTATCAGTAATAACACTTCTATATACCAAGACACATGATTCGTTGAAACTTCTTGTGACGTCAATATCCGTTTGAGTGATGAAGACCGTTAGAAAGTAGGGGGTGGAGCCCCCTAGTTTTGATGAATTTAAGAATATGTGGCACTATGCTGTAATATAAAAAGACGTGTATGCCCTGGAAATGGCGTTTCTACGTTATTTTTAATAGGAACAATTATTCATTTGAGATTTAGGAAATTTAGTAAATGTTAGTAATGAAAATGCAATTTTCTGTGTTTTAAATATTATATCTTAATATGTTTGCCACATAATTGCCAAATTTTAAATTTCAGTAATATTTTCTTTTATTTATTTTTTATTCGAAATAAAAAAGCTACACACCAACTCTAAATATATATGTTTTCTCTAGATAGTATATATGTTTATCTCTAAATATATATATTTTCTAAACAAATTTTAACCACGTTTCGACATTTTGGAACGTCTGGAATTTTGCACGAATTCTTTTTTTTTTGGCGGGAATGAACGTGACCGGGCTAGGAAATTCAATTCGATGAAACATGCTTTATATTTATTTAGAAATAATTTTTATTATTAAATAGGTTCATTCTTTTCGATCCACCTCACTGTCTAAGAGTCTTCCTTTTTAGTTACATTCACTTAAAAATCAGATGCGTAGTAAAACCTTCGCGACAGATTTTGATGTTCTGGAAGAGCTTGCGGACCGAATATATAAGCAAGCATTTCCGGATCGATTCAGCCAGTCAGTTGATAGTCGAAAAGTCTATTGAAGATAAACTCCGCGTGTGATTTTGTTACTAACGAGTTTTATTTATTTTCGTTTCTTAATTATGATTAATCATACTTTTACTTAGGGTAGGGCGCAATGGTCAAATCTTAATTAAAAAAGGCGACTTGACTCGGAAAAAGTTTGGGAACCAATGAAGCAAGTAACTAATCAAACTCTCCTAAATCAATAATCATCAATACTTCTAAATTTGTCATTTGATCAATTTCTATCATTTGGAAAAATATGGATTGATAATAAAATAGTAATATTAAGATTACCATAAACAGAAAACAACAAAGCACAACAAAAATCATCGACTGTTAAACTGAAATAGCTTTTTTTTAAAAATACAAATATTGGCGACCAACAACAGGTTGAAGGCCCAAAGAGTTTAATACAATCTAGTACAGTAGAACTCAAATTAACAGAACTTTAGTTATCCGGATCAAACAAACCGAATCGCCAATTATCCGGATCCAGATTGCTTTGAGAAAAAAAAATTACCAGAAAAATCTACATTTTAAAAGTTTTTTATCGGCGAAATTATATTGTTTATAATAGTCATTAAATTACATTGCATACTATAGAAAAATTCGTTTTTTTACTATAACCTTTTTTTCGTTAATTATCAGGATGGGATCTGGTCCCTATTCATCCGGAGAATAGGAGTTGTACAGTATCTCCTAAACTGTTAAAAATAAGTTCTTAAAAATAAGTAAAATACACTCATTTTTGAGTATATTCGATGCTTATCATAGCTCCGAATACATACATTTCATTTTTGAGAAAGACATGTACTCAAAAATGAGCAGTTGCTTTCCTATAACGGCTTAATTCATAAATCACTTTCAACTTCTTTGAACTTCAACAATTACAACTAGGAATTACCGGGAATCGAACCCAATCCGTCTGCTCGAAGTCCAATGCCTTATCCGTTGTACAACCGGAGCCGTGGTAGCACTATTAAAAAGGCGTGGCAAAAGAATAGGAAGTAAGATAATTGAGTCGTAATAACTCAGTTTCCATTGAAGCAATCGACAACAACTAATGTGGAGAACCATCTTCCGAACAAATATTTTAAGTTTACCAGATCGCTTTTTTAAGATGGCTTGAACAGAAGCTGATACTACTCAATTTTGCGAAAGTATGATTACTTAAATTTGAGTACGTCATCGCACATTACTCAAAGAAAACGAGTACGTCCATGTACTCATTTTTAAGCACATATTTTTACAGTGTAACTATTCCCCGATGAATATCTGTCTTTTTCTTAAAATCAATTACTCCAATAGAATTAACAATATCCACTGGCAAGTTGATATTTTTCGTCAAATACCCTATTATAAAAATAGTTCTTTCTCCTTTTTCATTTAAAATTAATTTGTTTAATTTAAACCCATAGGCTGCCCATGATTCCTCGTATGAAAATCTATTCCATAAAAAAATTAAAAAAGAAGTAGCAGTAGATGTTAAAGATAAATTTTTTCTGCATTTAAAAGATATTGATTGTCCCATATGTCTTACTGAGTGTTTGGAAAAACAATTAAATGATTTCTCTAATAACACTTTTAAAAATTGGTACTCAAAAATAAGTAAAATGCACTGATTTTTGAGTACATTCGATGATTATCATAGATCCGAATACATTATAATTCCTTAGACATGTACTCAAATTTAAATAAAAAAGAATAAAAAGAACAGTTGCTTGCCTATTTAAGCTGTCTTCATAAATCACGTCAATAAATATTGACAATTGCAACCGAGACCTAAGACCAATATCGAACCCAGATCTGCCAGCACCGCTGTCTAGAGTCTTATCTGCTAAGCTACCAGGATGAAGAAGTTATAAACAGAAGTAATTTTAAAAAGGCTTGGTAAAAGAATGGGAAGTAAGATAATTGAGTCGTAATAACAGTTTCCATTTAAGCAATTGACATCAAATAATGTGGAAAACCATCTTCCGAACAACTTTTTTAATATTGAAAGGTCGCTTTGTTAAGATGGATTATACAGACACTGAGATTAGCAATATTAAATCACACTGATCATTTTTGAAAAAATACGATTATTTAAATATGAGTACGTCATCGCTCATTGACGATGCAATTGTACTCAAAGAAAAACGAGTAAGTTTAGGTAATCATTTTTAAGTACTATTTTTTACAGTGAATGTTTCGCCGTCTTGGTAAGAAACTTTAAAAATCATTATCGCCACCCGTAATAAAAAAATAAAGTTTTATTTTTCAATTAAATTTTTACACTAGATTAATTTTTAAAAAATTATTTTCATGCAAAATGTAACCATTATATTCAATAAAAAAAATATTTAAAAAAATTTGAAATAACGAATTCTAAATTTAAAAAAAACACTATAATTTACAATAAAATTATGCATCTTAGTCAATTGTACTTAGACAACGAATTCTTCAAACAATTCTGAGTTTATTGTTTTAGAAAATAAATAGTTATATTAAAAATAGTTAAAAATAAATCCTTTAAAATCTCATACCTTGAAACTTGAGAGTCCTTACAGTTTTCCGAGAGTTACCTGAAGTTTTACATTTTGAAAATTATAAAAATAAAATAATAATTTCGTTAGAAAATTAACCCTAACAACAAAGATCTTTTGAGAGGAGCTAAATTAAAACAAGTCCGTGTTAGAGAAGAATAAGGAATTTTGATTAAATATCCTCATGTTTGTCCCAAGACATGCTTCTTGTCTTAAGAAAGACTTTGAATGTTTGTTCCAGAACTTTCTTAAATAAAATGTAATTATCTAATATTTTTTCGGCGTTATGCTAAATATGAAGTCTTATTTGCATATCTAAAATAGTGTTAACAAAAGACTCATTTAATATATTATAAATATTTAAATTGCTCATTAAATTTCAGAATAAATTACAAAATAAATTGTTTTAAAAGCTAGTAGGGATTCCGAATAATATTAAGACTTTGCAAAACCATTAACTATATAGTTGCAAAGATATGACGAATATAAAATCTTTAATCTTTAAATGCCTTATATATAAATATATATAAATATATATATATATATATATATATATATATATATATATATATATATATATATATATATATATATATATATATATATATATATATATATATATATATATATATATATATATATATATATATATATATATATATATATATATATATATATATATATATATATATATTATTTATTCGATCTTCAAAAGCTGCTTGACAGTTTGTAATTGAGGCAATTAAATTTGAAATTGAAAATTGTGTTTTTCGTTTATTAAAAAAAATCAGTAATGGAATACTGTTTTCAGTCGGTTATGCAGTCGTTAAATAGAATACTGTTATTAGTTTATTGTTATATCGATTATTAAATTTTATTACATAGTGAATGCTTGGATTTATTTCAAAATCTCTTAATACGTTGTTTATATAATTTTATCTTGATTGATTTCAAAACTCAAGAATAATATCAAATCATAAAAATGGGTTCATTTTTTAGTTTTAATAATAATTTGAAAAGTATAATATTCTTAGTATTCTTATTACTTATACATTCCTTAGAATTTCAGAGAAATTTGCATTTGAACTTCCTTAAATACGTTTGTTAATTTATTTAAATTTTGTATTATTAACAAGAACTATCGCTTTTCAATATTTAATTCATATTTTGACAAAGTTCGTCGGAAGAAAGTTATTACACTATTCATAGCAATATCAACTGTTTAACATTAACAGATTTTCCTATTCCTTGCAAACAAAGCATTTACAAAAAAGCGTGGCTATAAACACAAAAATTACCTAACACATTATAAACGCAAATTACATCGCAGAATAAACATATAGAATTAATTAGCAAATAGTTTCTAAAGACTTCTTTGATGAATTAATTTACAGGCAATAACAAATCGTTTGCAGTCAAGTATTCTCAGTAGAACTTATTAATTTTCTCAAGTAGAAATGTCTTCTTATTAGCATTCTTTCTTAAATCCACCAAAAGCTCGGAATTGCTATTACCATAATTAGAGCTTCAATTTATTTCATGACGCTTCCATAGTAGAAATCTATAAAAATGCAAATGAAGATCGTGATAGAAAACGCAAATCTTAAAACTTTCGAACATAGAACTTTTTCATTTGCTTAACTGTATCCGTAATCGCGAACAAAGCGACAAGTGAGATTCGGATTCGGTAATGTGAATCGGAAACAATGCATGAACTTCAAAAGCCCCAGATATAAATTTTAATTCCGATGGCTTAGTTTACATTTCGTTCTTTTTTTATTATTTGAAGAGTAAACTGGGAGGGGTATTTAGCATCACTTGAAAAGAAAATAGTTAATTTGTTCTTGGAAGCGCCTGAGTTTAAATATTGATTATGAATATTTAACTGCTGTAAGTATTTTCTCATTAAGGTGATTAGGAGAATTATCTTTATAAAGTAAATATTTGAATTGTTTAGCAAGAAAATAATCAGAATACTTATTCAAACAACGTTATTATTGATTTTAATACTTTGCGTTGTTGACGTCTTTTGCATAGATCATTAAATTATAAATAAGCGAAGGAAATTTCGTCTGAGAATAATTTTATAACGGGAAGTTCCAGTTATATTTTTAGATCGTATGTCCCAAGGATAGTGGAAACTATATAAAAGGTGTGCTCGTTTTTCGCTTTTTGAAAGTGGGCAAGGAAAGCAACTATTTGACGTCATTTTTGCTCCGCCTTACTATGGGTTTTTGATCATTCTCATTGGCTGTGTGTTTCAAGCATTGCTACTTAGGTTCGAACCCCGGTTGGGTAACAACTGGTGATTTAATTTTTAATTAGCAAAATAATGTAAATATCTGTAAATAATTGTGTTCAGGTAGCTTCACTACTCATCCGTCCTTGTTTTGTTATGTCCCCGTATTTTACTTGATTGAAATTGTAACTCATTTAATATGTCTAATACAAATGCATTGACCTGATGGTTCCTAACCTCATTTTACTCTTTAAAAATTCATGGACATGCTCTCGTGGCAGGTAATATTATTTTAATACGCTTAATTTATTAAGTAACTCTTTTGCAATTTTTACATACTAAATGCAATCCTTAAAATATATTTTAAACTCTTTAAAAAAAAACGAATACATGGCAGCACGTCACGAACCATTGGTTCAAATTGGCTGCAATTAACATCGAGATATTTTAATAACTAAACTACTCTAAAAATCGATTCAAATTGTTTTTTAAAGCAAATTTTAACTGTTTTCTTTTATATAAAATCGTGATTAGTTACAAACAAGAAATCTTGTTAAATTAAGTTTGCTCTGTAGACCCTAAAACGACTGTATAAACGAGAGCATTAGACACGCCCACAGAAGGCGAAGGTAGGCGTCACTATGACGTCAAATAGTTACTTTCCCCGCCTTACGTCAGACAGTGCGAGAACAAGCACACCTTATATATATATATATATATATATATATATATATATATATATATATATATATATATATATATATATATATATATATATATATATATATATATATATATATATATGGTCCTCACTATCCTTGCGTATGCCCAATATACACGCAACAGTTACAATCTAAGACTAGTTATTATTTTGCAAAATTCGTCAAACCCTCTCTTATGTGTATCACCTCAAGATCATAGTTATCAGTTATTCCTCTGCGACCTGTACAGGCTTTACATTATTTCCAGGTTTTACACGCATTGGTGATTAATTTTCTAACATAAGTTCAAATTTATGTAAATCGTGCTGTTTGTCTCGGAGTTATAGTGTTGGAAGAGGACCTTTAAAAGCTTAAAATGGTTTCGATTCCTACTCCTGGTTTTAAAGACGTTTCACGTCAAAACATATACTTTTAAAAGAAACCGTTATTAATTTTTTAGGGCAATATTATTACGCTTTTGATGCCGTGATTTATCTGTGATAAACAAAAATATTCTATAAACACAGAAATTAAAAAAAAAAAATTGTCACGTGACGCAAAAACTGGTGAATAGAAGCAGTTTTGAATTTCACAGACGTTATATGTTAAGCCTTTTATTTGCATACTTAAAATTACGAGTAATACCTAAAAGGTTTGGTGGCAGCCTTACTGTAAACCTGTTTTTCATTTTTTTTAATTCTGAAATCTCGTTAGTTGATTTCTTAACTGGTTATTTACTTTCTAGAAAACTATTTAAGATTTCAAAAAAAACGAGAAGAACATAATAGGTAATCACAAACTATTTCAAAGTTGGTAACAATAAAAATATCTAATGACAAGCCATGGTTGCATACTTTCTTCTGTTAAAGAACAGGTTAATTGACGGTTCATTAATTTATTGATAAATTTTCTTCTTAAAAGTATTTAATAAGACGAAAACAACGGTAGAACAAAAAGGCGCGACTTATTGAGAATTTTGTTAACTGTTAATTTTTAGCACCTTAAAATAGGTACCTTAGGTAAATAGAAGCAATGCTTTGCACGAAAAATGATTAAATATTAATAAAAATTCACAATAAATTAACGAAAAATTATAAAAAAATATATATTTACAGATTATAAAAGCTAAGTTTGGGTGTGTTCGAGTCAAAAGTCCAGAAACCTATATTGTAAACAAGTGTTGTAAATGAGGTCCCTCTAATCAGTAATGCCGGGAGGACATTTTATTAGCTGTGCATATAAACTACCTTTGACGTCACAGCTTGCGCCATTTTTAGTACAAGGACGAATTTATTTGATTTTCGAATGACAGAGATTAAATAGTATTTTTTAAAAATAATTTTTATTCACTAGATTAACGCTATAAAAGCCACTACAACTATTTTCGCAAAAAAAAACTGATTCTATTGACCCTTCTGTTTCTATGCACCTGGTTTTAATTTACGTATAAAACTTTTATAATGAAAAATTTTCATGTACAATCAAAGCAAAAATATGTTATAAGAAATAAAACATCCTTAATTTTAATATTTTGATGAAAATAATGTCTACGCATCAATATGAAATAAGTAAGTACTACTAATAGGCTTAAAACAGCTAACAATTTTTTTTTAAAAAAAGAATAACTTTCAAGAGTAGAAAGAAGAAATAGCTAATTTATTTCGAACTAGCAGTCTTGCATTCCTTTCATTTCATTCCTTTCTTGGAAGGTCATTAAAATATTTCAGAGATACGAAGAAAGAGGATCCATTGTAAACCATTGGCGCGAAATGATTAGAATTTCTTGAGAAGGCTTCCATATGAATGAGATGGCGAGGTTTTAATATATTGATGATTAGGCAGTCGGTACACAAAAGAAACAGCCATGATAAGGAAGTTAATTTGAGGGATTTTATTATTTTCAGCCATTTTGATGTATTATTTTTTTCTGTTATTTCTATACTGTCGACTTTGCCAATTTTTTGAAGATTTTTTTTTTTGGAAAAATGAATTAAAACCCCTGTCTGGGCTACCTAGAGTACTTGGTTCAACCTTCACAGATGCAACCTTTGTGTTACTGATTTTTGACGTCACAGTAGGGATAACTTATCAAGTTTGGTTTGGTTTGGTTTTGTTAATTAACGTCGCACTAGAGCTGCACAGTGGGCTATTGGCGACAGTTCGGGGTCAATCTCGAAGGAAAGACCCGGGAACACATACACACACACATTCATATACCTCGTTATTTTAGAACCATGGTGAGATGACGAGGAAACACCTGAACTGGCACCCAACGCCTTCAATAGACGTCGGGACTTTGGACCCCGATCAGATGTATCGTGCACCAGTCCCGTATACACGCCAGTATAATTTGTTGGATATTCTGGACGACTTTCTAGTATTTTTGTAGCGAAGCTGGCAACCCTCCGATCGCAAGACCACTACTTTTTTACTTTTCTATGTCAAGTCCATTTCACGGATTCGAACCACCAATCCTCTGATTAGTAGCTGAACGCCTTACCAACTGAGCAACTGGGGCTCCAACCTTCACAGATGCAACCTTTGTGTTACTGTTTTTTGACGTCACAGTAGGGATAACTTATCAAGTTTGGTTTGGTTTGGTTTTGTTAATTAACGTCGCACTAGAGCTGCACAGTGGGCTATTGGCGACAGTTCGGGGTCAATCTCGAAGGAAAGACCCGGGAACACATACACACACACATTCATATACCTCGTTATTTTAGAACCATGGTGAGATGACGAGGAAACACCTGAACTGGCACCCAACGCCTTCAATAGACGTCGGGACTTTGGACCCCGATCAGATGTATCGTGCACCAGTCCCGTATACACGCCAGTATAATTTGTTGGATATTCTGGACGACTTTCTAGTATTTTTGTAGCGAAGCTGGCAACCCTCCGATCGCAAGACCACTACTTTTTTACTTTTCTATGTCAAGTCCATTTCACGGATTCGAACCACCAATCCTCTGATTAGTAGCTGAACGCCTTACCAACTGAGCAACTGGGGCTCCAACCTTCACAGATGCAACCTTTGTGTTACTGATTTTTGACGTCACAGTAGGGATAACTTATCAATTCAAACTTAATATATTTTGCTGGTTGGTTGGTTGGTTAATAAACGTCGCACTAGAGCTGCACAGTGGGCTATTGGCGACGGTTCGGGGTCAATCTCGAAGGAAAGACCCGGGAACACATACACATTCATACATGCACCTCGTTATTTTAGAACCATCGTCAGATGACGAGGAAACACCTGAACTGGCACCCAACGCCTTCAATAGACGTCGGGACTTTGGACCCCGATCAGATGTATCGTGCACCAGTCCCGTATACACGCCAGTATAATTTGTTGGATATTCTGGACGACTTTCTAGTATTTTTGTAGCGAAGCTGGCAACCCTCCGATCGCAAGACCACTACTTTTTTACTTTTCTATGTCAAGTCCATTTCACGGATTCGAACCACCAATCCTCTGATTAGTAGCTGAACGCCTTACCAACTGAGCAACTGGGGCTCCAACCTTCACAGATGCAACCTTTGTGTTACTGTTTTTTGACGTCACAGTAGGGATAACTTATCAAGTTTGGTTTGGTTTGGTTTTGTTAATTAACGTCGCACTAGAGCTGCACAGTGGGCTATTGGCGACAGTTCGGGGTCAATCTCGAAGGAAAGACCCGGGAACACATACACACACACATTCATATACCTCGTTATTTTAGAACCATGGTGAGATGACGAGGAAACACCTGAACTGGCACCCAACGCCTTCAATAGACGTCGGGACTTTGGACCCCGATCAGATGTATCGTGCACCAGTCCCGTATACACGCCAGTATAATTTGTTGGATATTCTGGACGACTTTCTAGTATTTTTGTAGCGAAGCTGGCAACCCTCCGATCGCAAGACCACTACTTTTTTACTTTTCTATGTCAAGTCCATTTCACGGATTCGAACCACCAATCCTCTGATTAGTAGCTGAACGCCTTACCAACTGAGCAACTGGGGCTCCAACCTTCACAGATGCAACCTTTGTGTTACTGATTTTTGACGTCACAGTAGGGATAACTTATCAATTCAAACTTAATATATTTTGCTGGTTGGTTGGTTGGTTAATAAACGTCGCACTAGAGCTGCACAGTGGGCTATTGGCGACGGTTCGGGGTCAATCTCGAAGGAAAGACCCGGGAACACATACACATTCATACATGCACCTCGTTATTTTAGAACCATGGTCAAATGACGAGGACAACACCTGAGCTAGCACCCAACGCCTTCAATAGACGTCGGGACTTTGGACCCCGATTAGATGTATCGTGCACCAGTCCCGATACACGCCGATAATTTTTGTGGATGTTCTGGACGACATTCTAGTATTTTGGTACCGAAGTTGGCAACCCTCCGATCGCAATATCACTACTTTTTTTACTATTCTTTAGTCTAGTCCTCGCAGAGGTTGGAACCGTGAATCCTTTGATTCACAGCCAACGCCTTTATCCACTGGGCTATCCGGCCCCCTAAGATATTTTGCTAAGACCTCTAAACAAGCAAATTTTGATGTAGTTGAAATTCCAGAAAACTTTTCGATGAATTTTTTTTTCTTCAAAGTAAAGTATAAATAAAATGAGCCAGATAGATCACTTTCAAAACTTTTTTCAAGTGAAACAAAAAACTAAATAATATGATATATATATAGATATATATAGATTTATATATATATATATATATATATAGATTTATATATATATATATATATATAGATTTATATATATATATCAATAAGAGTGAAAAGTTCATCCAGCCGGGAGTCGAACTCGTGACCCCTTGTTTACCGCACAAGTGTTCTACCACTGAGCTATCCGAACGACACCAACTTTCAGAAACTTTTCACTCAGAACACAGATCGGAAGAGGAGACACATATAGACACACCACATAACACAAACTCCTATGAAGCGCTTAAACTGCATTAACACAAGGAACCGTGAATATATTTAATAACATCAATCATGAAACAAACACACAGAATAAATCATACATATCCCTGCGAAGCGCTTAAAGCTGCATTAACACAAGGAACTGCAATACTTATTTAAATCAATAAGAGCGAAAAGTTCATCAAGCCGGGAGACGAACCCGGTAGAGCACTTGTAGGCTAAAAAGAGGTCCCGGGTTCGACTCCCTCGATATATATATATATATATATATATATATATATATTTATATATAGGTCTTAACCAAATTTTAGCTATGTGTAACTATTACTTTGATGGATAGAGGAAAAAAGCTTTTGGATTTATCTGGTTTTGCACCAAGCTATGGGATCTACCTGGTTTTGCAAGTAAGCTATAGGATGTAGCTCGACTACTGCGCTGCGATCGGTGCGCAGTAGCCTACGCGCATCCTTTACTTATCTGGTTATGCAACCAACCGCTACTTCCACACAACAAAATGAATAGTATATAGGTGCTGTGGAATGTTATGATATCGAATACTGATATAGCTCTGTAGGAAAACTAAAAATAAATGACATATGAAAATCGAAAAAATGGACCTACCTGGTTATGAAACAAGACAACTCAAATGTGAATAAAAGCGCGATATTGATCAAAATAGAGCGGTAAAAAAAACTTGCAATGGTTCTATGGTTTTTAAGATATTAAAATGAAGAATGTTTATTTCGGAATTAATTTTAGAAGAATTCTCAAGGAGCTTTGAAGAACTTTTGATTAAAAGTTAAAACAAAAACACGGAATAAAAGCATATAAGCTCCAAAGCAGCAATCAATGTAGAGGATGAGATATGGCTTCTTTAAATCCCATGGTTTATCCCCTCTCTGTCCTGAAAGAAATTGATGTGTCAGGATCAGCATTTGTCTTTAAGAAAACTGTGAGATTTGTCTTACCTTAATCGGCAATTGAATATATAGGTCTAAAGAAATCGAAAATCCATACGAAATAATATAGCGTTTTATATTTGAAGTTACATTTGGCCCCTCTGATTTAAAATAAATTTTTAGAGTTTAATTGCTATAGAACTAAATTTTTTATTTGTTAAGGTCTAAATTAACGGCACAATAAAAATACTCATAAAACTCGGCATTCATTTTCCAGCTATTAAATTTGTTTCGCATTTTCATTGTTAAAAATAGGTATTCAAAAATAAGTAAAATGTGCTCATTTTTGAGTACATTCGATGCTTATCAATTATTGCTTCAATTGATGCTTCAAAATTATTATCATGGTTCGGAATACAAAAATTTCAATTTTGAAAAAGACATGCACTCAAAAATGAGTACAATGAGCAAAACTAGCAGATAGTAACCTATTTAGGCTGCCTTCATAAAACACTTTTAATAAATATCGACAATTACAACCAAGGCTTACCTGGAATAGAACCCAGATCTTCAGTCACCGCGGTCCAGAGCTTTATCCGTTAAACTACCATGGCGACTTAAAGAAGTTATAAACAGAAGATATGTTAAAAGGTGTGTCAAAATAATCGGAACTACGATAATTGAGCTTTAAAGAACTCAGTTTGCATTTCAGCAATCGACATCAAACAATGTGGAAAACCATCTTCTGAACACCTATTTTAAGTTTGCCAGGTCGCTTTATTAAAATGACTTGAACAGAAGTTGAGAGATTAGCAATAGTAAATCACACTGTTCATTTTTGAGAAAGTGCGGTTACTTAAATTTCAATACGTCATCGCTTAATTACAATGCAATTATACTCCAACGAGTACGTTCAGGTACTTATTTTTAAGTATCTTTTTTTTATATTGTTCTTTAAGATAAAAGAATTGCTATTTGAATTTTGATTAAATTATATTGCTATTCTTTCTGTAAAATTATGTATTCAAAGTTAAACAGTAAGGGTGACTCGTCAAAAAAAATATTTGCACTATTGATTCTTAAAAGTATTTCAAAATAAAGTTGTAAAGCTTAGAAATCGGAGATTATAAGCTTCATAATTTTAAATTTTTGATTAAATTGTTGAAATATCTACTTTATTTAAACATAAATCGTATAAAACTATAACTGAACATTGGAAGTTCATCTTTGAATATTTTATTTTAATGTTAACATTGCAGTCTTAGTACAGTAATTCGTAATAATATTTTGATGTCGTATTTTGTGTCCACAGATACATACAGATAAATTTTTAAAACGAATGTTTTGTCCACGGTGACCTTTAAAATATGTAGATAGAAAAAAATCAGATTCCAAAATGTTTTTCTGGAATATATAGTTTCAGTACTATATGTTTTATAAAAAATAAATTAAATAAGAAATATGAGCAATTTTAATGGCCATCAATTTTTTGCTTAATAAATTTTTAAAATCAAAGTTATAATTTATACTTTATTAATTTTTTTTATTATTGATTGATTTTATAGTGATATATTTATTATTGACTAGCTGAAATACCCGTTCTACGCACGGGAAGGAAATAAGTTACAAAATTGATACAAACACAATATTTATAGCGAAATAAAAACAATATTCTGAATTTGTCGCCCATCAGGGGGAACCACAGTATTAAAGGAACTAAATTGTAACGAAATTTCATTGGCAAGGTCCTGTAAGAACTGGAAAGATTGATAATATGGAGAAGTTGTCTATACAATAACGTGGATATATAAATGCTACTCCCGTTGATTACCATCCATATTTTAACCTTTAGTAACATCCCAAAGATTTAAAAAGGAAGAACTCCTATAAATGTTAATAAAAATTATCTGAAAAAGTTTTATTAGACACCAATGTCAACATTTGTCGTTAAGTTTCACAAATTGGTGAGAATATAAGAAGAAGAAAAACGAAAAAGGATTTTAAAAGGTTCATTTGCCAAATTCAAGATTTTAATATTTTTTCTTTTGTACGGTAAACCCTATCAATATGCGAGGGGGGACGGTTCCCCAGCACTTTTTTAGATTTTGCCCCCGCACTTTTTAAATATTTAACCTTTTTAAATAAAAAATAAATCATATTTTTTACTTCATTGCCAAATCAATTTTTAAAAAAAAATCGTATCCACCCCCTACCCACTACTACAAAAGATTTACGCAAACCCAATCCCCCTCTGACACTTGTACCACGTGGGGGAAGAGTCTACAACAACAGTTTTCGATTCCGCCACATAACTCCTCGTATAGGCATACCATCATATAAAGAAAGGTAGTCCGCGTCGATCAAGCTGATTATTAACCCATTCCGCCCGCTGACCGTGAGGAGAATGTCGCCCTTAACTGTAGACTATTTCGTTCACATTACTCCCAGGGGAATTGTGTTATGGGCTATAAATGACCTACCATGGTATAGGAAAGTGAGTCGCGTCGATCAGGTCATTTGCTAAACCATTGTACCCTCTGATCTTTATACCGCATGAAGGAAAATGTCACCTTTGGTGACAGGCAGTATACACTTCCACTCCACTAATTCTATGGGAAATCAGCTTTCGTGGATAAATGATATAACATGGAGTAGAGGAAGGTAGGCCGCGTCAATCAGATTGACTATTTATACACTCTCCCTCTGACCTTCCTACCACGTGGGGTCCAAAGTATTCATGAACCAATTATTACGATAACGAGTGGCTTGTACCTACCAGATAGCTTACTTTTCTAAGTAATATATAAGTAACAACTCTGTCAAAATTCATCTTCCTGAGTATACAGAAAGTTAGAAAATTAGTGATGATTTCACCATTTTCATTATAGTTTATAATTTTTTGACACTAATTTCGCCATTTTTATGTTATTTTTACAAATATGATCATATTTTAGTTCATTTGGCGATATTTGATTCATTTGGCGAAATTTTTTATTCATTCGGGGAAATTTTAATTTATTTGGCGATGTTTTTATTAACTTGGCGTAGGTTTTATTTATATGGCGATATTTAGTCATCAGCCAATCAGAATGCTCCCGGTTATATAATTTTAAAATTTTCCATTGTTTCAATTTTATATTTTACATTGTTACATGTTCTCCATGTTAATCCTATGGGAAGGTTTTTAAAAAATCGTTATTTTGGCATTTCGAGTTCGAATTTTAAAAAATCCTTTCTTAGTGCACCCCTAGGGCCCAAGATGAATCAGTGTTCTAAATTTCAGCACTCTAGGTCTTTTGGATCTGTTGATTCCCAAACTAACGTTGCTTCTAACGTCGAAAAAAGGGTTCTACACCCCATTAAATACGTTCGATCGGAACAAAAATAGCCTACTTTTCCTATTTAAGGTATAAGTAACAAATTTACCAAATTTTTTCTTCATAGGTATACGGGAAGTTGGAGAATTAGTGATGAGTGAATGAGTGGGGTTTTCGCATTTATATATATAGATTGGGAAAAGAATAAAATAGCTAAAATTCACGTAAACAGTTAATTCATAAATTTAAATGTCGATGCCATTTTACTCGCTGTATATTTTATTATTACGAAATAATGTTAATTTCTCGCGTTGACGTGACAAATCAACATTCCCCATCTGTTACATATCAACATTTAAAACCTCCACAAATATAATGAAATTCAACATATAAAATCTACATAAATTATCCTATCAGAACCATTTATTTCGAACATTAATATCAAAGACATAAGCCTACTTACATTTTAATGTATTCAGGCAAAGCACATTAAGAGTATGATATATGAAAAGATAAATAACTTCTAAGAATATTACCGCACTACGAACATTAACAATAAAGCCCCTTACGTAAATTCCAGGAAAAAAGCTTTTCTACAAACAAAATTCGCCATTGAAGAAGCCAGCTGCAGTGCAAACGATAAATGACCACGAAAATAAATTTAAGGTTTATGCTACAACGTATGTTAATTTAGAACGGACGTCGTTCTTATTTTTTGGTTGGTTATTTATAAATTCCGACTTTTAGAATACAAGGGATACAGAATATTCATAGTTTTATATTTTAGTTTGAGATAAAGAAAATGGTTGAAGATTTAACGGTAAATATAATAGTAAATATATTTACTGTATTTTAGTATAATAAAATAGTAAATCTTTAATAGTCTAATATTGCCATATATATTAAGGGGAAACGTTACCATCTATACTTTTAATTTGTTATTTGACTTTTTGAATCAAATTTTTAATGTATATTATTTAAATTTATATATGAGAACAATATATTCCGTACAAAAATTCAATAATTGATTGAATTTGTTTTCAAAATAAATGTAAACTTTTTCAATTTTGTAAAGCTTATTACGCTAAGGATTTTTTTAAAAAATATTTATATTTATTCACTTAAATGTTTACTCATATCACTTTGAACTATAATACATAAGAATTTGTATTAAACTTTTGTATTTTGCATGTATTTGTTATTTATATTATCCATAAAAACACAAAATATTTCATTTAAACTTAAAAAAAAAAATTATGCTTAAAAAATATACATTTCTCCATTAGTAATTAAAAAAAACTTTAACATATCGAAAAACTGAATGCCTATCAAGTAAAACCAAATACTGGGGAAAAATATTTAAAGTTCTCATTCCTTGAAAAGCATACCTGTTATCGAGCATAAAATCCCAAAATAACTCATTAAAAACGTAGTTACAGTAACAGAATATTTTGCAACCATATTTAGAATATTCCAATTTATAATTTTAGAAAATATTTTTTCAGTATTTTGGGTACTGTGTCTTCTTAAATATGCATTGGATACCAAAAATAATGAAATATCTAAGGCTTCAAATAAAAAAGAAAATATGAAACTTTTAAAACTTCAAATATTATAGAAGAGGACAAATATGATTATCATACAAATTTACTTGAAAAATGTATTCTTATATTTTGAATTTTTTTATGGAACTTGACGAAAAAATTTACGCAAATATTATCGAAATATTTTTAAAAAACTTTCAACAATCATTTTTTATTTTATTTATACTTCTCAAGTTTAGATTGATTGGCAGATAATTTTTGTCAATTATCTTAAATAACTTTAAATTGTCTAATTTTTATTACAGAAGCTTGCACTATTAAAAATAGGTATCCAAAAATAAATAAAATAATTTTTTAGTAAACAAATTTTAAGTCAAAAATAATTTTTAGTCAAAAGCTCATTTACGATGCAACTGTACTAAAAAGTACTGAACTAAAAAATCAATTTTAAAAATAACATGTACTTAAAAATGAGTACAATGGATAAAAATTATTAAAAAGAGTAGATGCTAGCCTACATAGGCTGTATTCATAAATCACTTTCAATAAATATCGACAATTACAACCAAGATTTTCCGGGAATCGAACCCAGATCTGCAGGCACCACTGTCCAGAGCCTTATCGTTACAATATTAGGGCGACGTGAAGAAGTTATAAACATAAGTAATATTAAAAAGGTGTCCCAAAAGAATGGGAAATAAGATAATTGAATTGTAATGACTCAGTTTCCATTTAAGAAATCGACGTCAAATAATGTGGAAAACCATCTTTTGAAGAACTATTTGAAGTTCGTCAGGTTGCTTTGTTAAGTTGTCTTGAACAGAAGCTGAGATAAGCATTATTGTCACATCGCTTATTTTTGCGAAAGTACGATTGCTTAAATTTGAGTACGTCATCGCTCATTTACGATGTAACTGTACTAACAAAAATGAGTACTTCATGTACTCATTTTTAGGCACCTTTTTTTATACAGTGGATTATTAAAAAATACATCATTGAAGAAAAGTAAACGTAGAATTAAATGCAACTCTGTTAAATACCCATTAAATGGGTATTTAACAAAGTTGTAATGCAAAAAGTGGTGGGTATTCGTTGGGGGTTTTGTTATTATTGCATAAACGTTTCAAAACACATAGAGCAAAAGAAAGAAGGGTTCTTTCATTTTCTTCCGAGAATAATTACTTTCGGGTACTAGTGGTTAATTGTTTTTTAAACCTTTATTATGAAAGTAAAAAAAAAACATGTTGAGATATGTTATTTTTCCACATCTTTTTAAGTGTTCTTATTTTCGGAAAAAGAACTTAAGCATGCACTTAATCGTAGTTTGATTGATACTTTACTTAATTTCCTACAAAATGAAAGAGATAATAAGTAGATTTTTTTCTATTAAAGGAAACTGCAGGTGGTACATGTTAATTAAAATTATCTTCTTTTATTTCTGCAATTTTTTGTTACATAAATTGTTCTTTGTTATTTTATTTTTTATTATATAGGATTTAAAACACCTTTGATATTTTATTTAATATGCAAGGTTTTGATGTTAAGTATATTTTGAATATTTAAAAAAAATTATTCACATTTGTTTATGTTAAAAGTTAAATTCATATAATATTTTAAACCAAACTTAGTTATGATGAATGCAACCTTAACAAAATAGTTTATTTTAATGACTTCAGTTTTATAATTTAGTTGGTTACAATATATACATTTTAATTAATATACAAAACACTATGTGTTATATGAACTACTGAACTCTTTCGAAAATGAAATATAAAAAAAAATATACTATTAAAAATATGTACTTAAAAATAAGTAAAATGTACTCAGTTTGAGTACATTCGATGCATATCATAGCTCCGAGTATATAAGTTTCATTTAAAAAAAAAGACATATACTTAAAAATGAGTATAATGGGTAAAAATGCATAAAAAGAACAGTTGCTTGCCTATCTAGGCTGCTTTCATAAATCACTTTTAATAAATATCGACAATTACAACCAATACTTACCAGTAATCGATATCAGATCTGCAGGCACCGCAGTGTAGTATCTTATCCGTTGTACTACCAGGGCGACATGAAGAAGTTATAAACCGAATAAATGTTAAAAAGGTGTGGCAAAAGAATGGGAAGCAAGATAATTGAGTAGTAATAACTCAGTTTGTATTTAAGCAATCGACATCAAATAGTGTGGAAAACCATTTTCTGAACAACTAATTTGAGTTTGTCAGGTCGCTTTGTGCAGATGGCTTGAACAGAAACTGAGATTAGTAATATTAAACTACACTGCTCATTTTTGAGAAAGTACGATTACTTCAATTTGAGTACGTCATTGCTCATTTACGATGCAATTGTACTCAAAGAAACGAATACGTTCATGTACTCTTTTTAAAGTACAATTTTTTTACAGTGCCCCCTCGCAATACTACTTTATAAAAACTAGGGAAGTCAAATTTTTTACTAATATTCCTGGGTTGTGTACAAAAAGAAACATTTAATACATTTTCCAATGAAAAAATTAGAATAATTTCTACTTTATTTGACTTAATTTTTAATGTTTTACAGATTGGAAAAAAATAGGTTTTAGAATTATTAATGCTAAAAAATAGGAAATTTGTAAAAAGTTAACAATTTTCGGAAAAATTGCAGTTTTTCTACAAAAAAATGAAATTTGAAACTTATAAATGACAAGAAAAATATATTTAACACGCTTTATATGTTAATATATTGAAGTTACAAACCTATTTTTTCAAATAAACTGTCGACAAAAGACGATGCTTCTCTATAAAAAAAAATGGACGCCAGTTACTTGTTTCATTAAAAGTAATATAACATGTTTTAAATGAAGTAAAAAATCGTCTGTGGAATAAATTAAAAATAACACCAGTACAGCAAAGTTTTGCGAATCAAAATAAATGAAAAATTTGCTGGCAGATATTCTTTTTCGAAGATAATATATTAAAAAAAGTAAGTTTCTCAAAATGACGGATTTCATGGAAAGGATTTAGAAAATGTAACAAAAAACCTTTCCGTAATTATCAAATGTACTGACGGTTGTTATTTATATTACTTTATCCAAGTTACTAATTTGACAATTTTTTTTTATTTTATAATGCCTTTTACAAGATAAATTCCACGAATAAAAAACAACAAAAAAAAAACAGTAGTTTACCATAAAAAATAATTATTAAGAACTTTTAAAAGCCTCTGAATTAAACAAACACATACGATTATGTTTACAATAAATAAGTGAGTAAGTAATAAAACAATTGTAATTTTACAATTTTTTTCCAGAGAGAAATTGGATTTAACTTAAAAAATGTCGAGTTTATAAACCAATTTTCTACCACCTATATTGCAAAAAAGCTCGAGCTTGGGCAAGAAATTCTAAAATTATAGTAAAAAATGTACACATTTTATTAAATTTTAAATTGGGCATAACATTGTGATTGCGTTCTTTGAATATGAACTTTGCCCTTTCTGTAACTTTTAAGTTTTCTTCTATAATTTTATTGTTGTTTTAAACAAGTTCTCAAATCGTATTAAATTAAAACAATATTTTGCTACTATATGTTATATTTACTCAAAAGCCTCAAGTCTTTTTTCGTACAAAAGCTATATTCATTGAACATAAAATAAAAAATATCGAATCGAATCCAATACTGTAAAGATAATTCTTTAATGATAAGTATTAAAATAAAATACTTTATTGAATCTACAATTTTCTAACTATAGTTCCATATTTATAAGGAGTAAAATGGTAACACTTCCAAAGAAGGAAAGCTATCGTAAAATATTAAAACACACAAAAAAAAATCCAACAAGCTGTGAAAATAAAAATTATTAAAAAAATTCTTTCAAATCCCTGTCGCAATATTAAATGTTTTAGAAAGATAAAATACAAACGTTAGTGCTACCCTAGCGAATACTTTGCTGAATGACTGAGAAAAGAACGAAAGCAAAATGGCCGGCAGATACACGTCAATTGAACATTTTTCATTTTAAAAAAAAATTCTTCTACGAAAAGCCGTAAAACACGAAAAATAATCTTCATTCGAACAAAATTTTCAACCCTACGTGGTATGTTCAGATTTAGAATGAAACCCACAAAAAAATTTCATTTTCTATTTCTTTCTTATTTTTTTTAAAGTTACGATAAGCCAGTTGTGTGCAAGAAATAGTTACATAGAACGAACGCCAACTTTTCAAAACCCTTAAACGATATTTTTTTCAAAATTGTTTGTTGTTAAATGTTATATATATTATTTTTTTTGTACAACTTTTTAAAAACATTTTTTAATATCATGATAAATTATATAGATTATTATACGAAGCAAATTTGGAATTTTTTTGTACAATTCGTTGTAATTATATTCAGACGATTTTCTTCATTTCATTTATTCTTTTTTTTCGTTAGACTATTTCTCATTTTTAGATCGTGTCGCGCAAAATTGATACATTAAAAAAAATTGCCAACTAAAAAATTCAACAAAAAGTTGTCTGCTTTTCTTAACCCGGACAGTTCATATTTAATTTATTATAAGTATAATTTAATTTGTTTAGAACAAAAAGTGTTGTAAATTATGTGCCAGTATAGTACATGTACTGTTTGATAAATTTGTGGTTCTTTTAGATCATGTACAGAAGGGTTTTATTTTCAGAAGTTATAGAAATATAGGAATTGATCACTAATGAAAACCTCGCCAACAGAAAATAAATAAACTAGAAGTTTCGTCTGAAATCGCTTTCCTGTAATTGCTTTGCTTTATTTCAGAATTTAACACGCCTTGCCTCCTCATATTCATCCAAATTTATGTTAATCGTTCTATTTGTCCCAGAGTTATAGTGATAAATCCCTCTGAAAGCGTAACATAGTGCTTCCACCCTGATACCTCATGCAGCTGATTTAAAGACGCTATACAAAAAAATTAAATACAAAAAAATTATACTTAATAATTGTTGTTTTATATAATTGTATAAGCATTATCAACGAATTTTTTTTAAAAAACAATTATTTTCTTTGAAGTCCAAGTATTTATTATATCGTAAAATGTAGTAGAACGAAAAAAATCACTAAAAATAAATGTTATAAAAGCTTATCTTGCATTAATTGAAATAAACCTTTCATCTTTTAAAAATCTGACTTTTTTTTAATATTTTAAATTTTGAATAATTTTGTTCGAATTACATATTATCGCGGTTAAGGCGAATTCTTAATTCCCTTTACCCAATTACCATAATAAAATAAAACAAACACGTGGCAGTATTTTTTTAAAAAAAATCCCTTTTCTTTAAAGAAAGATATAATCTTAAGCAAAATAAAAAGAACTGTATAATTTATGCCTTCTTTCTCTAGAGAAGAGTCGTTAACACGTTTCGTCATACATGATTAGTGTTCCAATAAAATTCTCAACACGCCATTTTAAAGTTCCAAAGCATTTTTCGCATTAAAGTAGAAAGCAAACGATTTCCCCAGGAAGGCGCAAATATTTCAGAATGCCTAATAACTACGGTATTAAAGGCGTTCCGTTGATTTATTTTATCGACGCGGTTCAGGTTTGCTAAAAATAGCCCCCACTCTTTTGTGATTTTGTATTTTCTGTCGCCAAAATTACTTCGGGTTTAAGTTTTCTAAAGAGTTTCATTATCAGACTTATTTTGGAACTGTTTTTATTGATCGAGGGAAAGTTATTTCTAAAGTTCTTAAAATGTTGTTCGGAACCATTGAAAATACTTTGTAAAGTTTATTTTTATTTTTAATATTTTATTAAGATTTTATTTTAATTTTTCGGATGTTTTTTTTTATTTTTGATAAATAAGAAAAATAAAGTTTCGGCTATATAGAAAATACGGCGATAGAAAATACTTTCTAGTTATAGTTAAGTTTACCACAAAGAATAACGACGAATTTATTTAAAACGTAGAAGATGAAGTAATAAGATACTGAAAGGATAGTAAGACAGAAATTATTTTAATAAGCTGATAGATTTTAAGCATACATAAAATATAATTATTTTATTATGAAAACATTTGATTACATGATTAAATTTTAATTTACGTTCAAAAACAAATTTTAATAAAAAAAAATTTTAAATCAAGTGTACGTACTTTATTTCTCTTACAAGTTTTATTACCAGTTCTTCGGTGATTAATGTAATCGTGTATTGTGTCGTTTTCGTTCATAAATATTATCGTTTCGTTCATTAATATTGTCGTTTCCGTTCATTAATATTGTCGTTTTCGTTCATTAATATTTTCGTTTCCGTTCATTAATATTGTCGTTTCCGTTCATTAATATTGTCGTTTTCGTTCATTGATATTGTCGTTTTTGTTCATTAACATTGTCGTTTCTATTTATTAATATTGTGTTTTTCGTTCATTAATATTATCATTTCCGTTCATGAATATTGTCGTGTCGTTTTTGTTCTTTAATATTGTCGTTTTTGTTCTTTAATATTTTCGTTTCCGTTCATCAATATTGACGTTTTCGTTCATTAATATTGTCGTTTTCGTTCATTAATATTGTCGCTTTCGTTCATTAATATTATCATTTCCGTTTTTTAATATTGCCGTTTTCGTTCATGAATATTTTCGTGTCGTTTTTGTTCATTTATATTGTCGTTTTCGTTCATTAATATTGTCGTTTTCGTTCATTAATATTATCGTTTTCGTTCATTAATATTGTCGTTTTCGTTCATCAATATTGACGTTTTCGTTCATTAATATTGTCGTTTGTGTTCATTAATATTGTCGTTTTCGTTCATTAATATTGTCATTTCCGTTTATTAATATTGCCGTTTTCGTTCATGAATATTTTCGTGTCGTTTTTGTTCATGTATATTGTCGTTTTCGTTCATTAATATTGTCGTTACTTGTCGTAAAATTGTCGTAAAATTAACAATTAATATTGTCGTAAAATTAACAATTAATATTGTCGTAAAATTAACATTATTTTTACAACTAAATGCCAAAATACATAATACTTACTAAAATAACGGTAGCTTGAAATAATCTATTATTATAAAAATTAAACTATTAAATTTGTATGATTTATTTAATTGTAATTAACAATTATTGAATAGTTTTACCGAAAATTTACCTATGATGTTCATGATAATTAAATGAATTCAGCTGAAGGTTTGAGAAATATTTGGAATGCATGAATAGAAGTATTGCAGTTTACAAGTACAATTTGATATTTGACTACAATGACAAAGCGTTCGAATTCTTATTTGTTCAATGGAATAATTGAGTGTTACGTACATTTGTGAAGGTAAATACTGCTTTAATCAATTCCGGTTTGTATTCCTTTCAAATAAATTTCATTGTTCTATTATTGTCAGTCACAATAGTTATTTCAATTAAATATTGCCAGCACTAGGCTTTGAAATATAATTATCGAAGAATTTGAAATAGAGTATTATAATTATTTAACTCGTCATTTGTTCGAATGTTTTTCGTAATTTTAAAGGAATTTTGCTTGATGCATTATTAACCCTTTTGTGTTGCAGTAACGTCGATAATATTTACGTTGTTTTAAAAGAACAGTTTTTCCCATTTTTGTTATTTTCTAAA
Source organism: Troglohyphantes excavatus (assembly GCA_963932185.1). Taxonomy (NCBI): domain Eukaryota; kingdom Metazoa; phylum Arthropoda; class Arachnida; order Araneae; family Linyphiidae; genus Troglohyphantes; species Troglohyphantes excavatus. The sequence continues at coordinate 10,297,296 of OZ010677.1, read as the reverse complement.
AAAGTTATAGTTTTGTTGTACAACAAAAATAATAAACTGTGTTTGAATTTGTGGGAGATCAAGCAAACGAATGACGTTTTTTAAACTCAAGAAAATGACGTTCTCTTTTCTGTTTTTAACAACATAGAACAGAACAAAAGATATTTTTTTTTGTCTCACCAGTTAGGTGGCAATAAATTAACTCACACTGTTTTTTATTCCTACTTTCACGAAGTTATTATTGCTTAAAAGTAAAAATTCGGTGGGTAGAATATTAGAGATCCATACACTGCCAAAAAAGGTACTTACAAATGAGTACCTGAACAAACTGGTTTTTCTTTGAGTACAATTGCATCGTAAATGGGGGATGATGTACTCAAATTTAAGCAACCGTACTTTCTCAACAATGAGCAGTGTGATTTGATATTGCTAATCTCATCTTCTGTTCAAGCCATCTTAACAAAACCCCCTGACAAACTTAAGATAGTTTTTCAGAAGATGGTTTTCCACATTATTTGACGTCGATAGCTTAAATCGAAATGGAGCTATTATCACTAGTACCCGAACCGCTAGTACCCGGAAGTAATTATTCTCGGAGGGAAATAAAAAAAAAACATTATTTATTTTGCTCTGTGTTTTGAAACGTTTACGCAATAGCAACAAAACCCTCAACGAATACCCACCACTTTGCATTACAACTTTGTTAAATACCCATTTAATGGGTATTTGACAAAGTTGCATTTAATTATACGTTTACTTTTCTTCGGTGGGGTATTTTTTAATAGTCCACTGCATAAAAAAAAAGGTGCTTAAAAATGAGTACATGAACGTACTCGTTTTTCTCTGAGTACAATTGCATCGTAAATAAGCGATGAAGTGCTCAAATTTAGGCAACCGCATACTTTCGCAAAAATGGGCAGTGTGATTTGATATTGCTGATCTCAGCTTCTGTTCAAGCCATCTTAACAAAACCCCCTGACAAACTTAAGATAGTTTTTCAGAAGATGGTTTTCCACATTATTTGATGTCGATTGCTTAAATCGAAACTGAGTTATCACAACTCAATTATCTTACTTCTAATTCTTTTAGCACACATTTTTAATATTTCTTCTGTTTATAACTTCTTCACGTCACCCTTGTAGTACAGCGGATACGGCACTAGACACGCGGTGCCTGCAGATCTGGGTTCGATTCCCGTTAAGTCTTGGTTGTAATTGTCGATATTTATTGAAAGTGATTTATGAAGGCAACCTACGTAGGCAAACAACTGCTCTTTTTATTTATTTTCACTCATTGTACTTATTTTTGAGTACATGTCTTTTTTTCAAAAATTGAAACATGTATTCGGTGCTATGATAAAGCAACGAATGTACTCAAAAATTAGTACATTTTACTAATTTTTACCTATTTTTCCGTAATTTTTTTTTAATAGTACATTTACTAATTTTTAACTATTTTTCCGTACCTATTTTTTCCTAAATGTACTAAAAAATGAGTAAATTTTACTAATTTTTGAGTACCTATTTTTAACAGTTTAAGCGTTGCCGACCACTTTACTCCTCTTCGAGCGAAGGTAGAAAAAATAGTCTTTTCGCATAGGTTTGCGTACATTGAAAAACGCATTTCTCAATTTCAAAAATTCATTAAATGTTACACATTTAAAGTTTCCATACTTACACTTTCTGCAAGAAAAATAAAAGTGAAAGAAACCGAAAAAAAAAGCTTTATACATTTTTGTGGACGTCACATGTGACGTCATAGTCAAGGACAAATATTTTCTCAACCTTTATTCCGAGTTGCGCGACACGATAAAGTACACTGTCTCTGAATAGGATTCCTCGCTGCAGTGCTCATTACAGTGGCGGTGATTGGGTGCTAAAAGTGAGGGGGCAAGATCGAAGAGGGGGGGGGGGAAAGACAATTGGGCTCAGGTTACCTTTAAACATTTTCTAATAACGAAAAACAATAATAATGTTTCATTTCCTCTAATAGAAAAATATAATAACAATTTTATGACAAAAGCATATGAAATCCTTTACAGGGCGGGTGGCCAATATTTCGGCCAGAATGTTAAATCCAACACCCGGCTTCTAAAGGTTTAATCTCGAGAGAGTACAACTGAACTAAAGTTGTTTTACTTCAACATTGTAAATCGAATAGCTGAAAATTTATAAATATATGTACAAAAAGTTTTCAAAATAGGTCAAAAAAATATCGTAGTTTTACTTTCAGTAGCTATTTAAACATTAGGCTAGAGAAACTGGACACTTCAAATCATGACCTAACCTTGTAACCTTTAGAAGGCGGGTGTTTGATTTTAGCATGGGAATCTGCCCGAAATATCGGCCACCCAAGTTGCCTATAACCGCCTCCCCCCCCCCCCTCCCCCCACCCGCTACTCTACTACAGAAGATAAACGCTTACTGAGTAAGTAAATGTGTTCATCGTCCATCGTAAGTAGTTAAAACCTTTATAGGACAGATGGCCGATATTTCGGCCAGAATCCCATATTAAAATCAAACACCTGCTTTCTGAAGGTTTTTTAAAAAAAATGCTGGGGCACTATCAAAAAAAGTGCGGGGGCGACCGCCCCCCCCCCCCCTTGCCCCCTCCCCCCCCCCCCCCGAATCGCCGCCACTGCTCATATATTACATTCTAGCTCAGTGGGCGAAACACACGTACACCAATACATCTACTTATTATTATCAGCCAGTCTCGGCCCAACTCTCCAGGGGTTTTCCAACCCCCAATGTTTGCGCCTTTTAGATGATTTCCCCACAAATAGGATTACGTAGAACACGTACATCGCTTGGATGTATTTGGTTGGCTATTTGAACACCCTCTTTGAATCAATCAATCATAAAAAAAAATCATCTAGTATGACCCGGGGGGTGTTTGAAAAATCAAAAAGCCCTATTATGACAGGGAGAGAGGTATTTAAATAATTAAGATATAACCGGATTTAAAATTTTAAATTGAACATGAGTCATTGACAAAAATCGATTCTGCAGGGTTATTTGGCTTAAAGAAGCACTGGAGGTATTGAATGAGATATTGGCAGGGCCGTCGCTAAAGGGGGGGGGGGGGGAGGATCCGCACCTAATGTTGATAAATTCCTGTAGATTTGTCAAAATTAGAAACTCAATTGGCAAATTTGTAGAAAACTTGGCTTTTTTTTATTAAGCTAATATTTGGTTTTCTTTTGTTTTGTTAATTAACGTCGTACTAGAGCTGCACAGTGGGCTATTGGCGACGGTTTGGGGCCTATCTCGAAGGAAAGACCCGGGAACGATGCCTCGTGTTTTTGAACCATGGTCAGATGATGAGGAAACACTTGAACTGGCACCCAACGCCTTCAATAGACGTGGGGACTTTGGATCCCGATCAGATGTATCGTGTACCAGTCCCGTATACACGTCGATAATTTTTGTGGATGTTCTGGACGACTTTCTAGTATTTTTGTAGTGAAGCTGGCAACCTTCCGATTACAAGTTTACTACTTTTTTACTTTTCTTAGTGAAGCAGTGTTTACTTTTCTTAGACCGTCGCACAGGATCGAACTAGGAATCCTCTGATTCCCAGCTGACGCCTTTATCCACTCGGCCACGGAGGCCACTTTCCTTAAAAGTATAAGATTTGTTAAATTCGAATAATCAATCAGCTGGTTGGTTAAATTAATATAGCATTAGAGCTACACATTCAGTTATTGATAACAGTTGGGTTGGTTAGTTAAATAACGTCGCACTAGAGCTGCACAGTGGGCTATTGGCGCCGGTTCTATCTCGATTTCGATGCCTCGTATTTTTGAACCATGGTCAGATGACTGACGAGGACAACACCTGAGCTGGTACCCGACGCAACCTCAATAGGCGTCAGGAGGACATTGGACCCCGATCAGATGTATCGTGCACCAGTCCCGTATACACGCCAGTATAATTTGTTGGATGTTCTGGATGACTTTCTAGTATTTTTGTAGCGAAGCTGACAACTCTCCGATCGCAAGATCACTACTTTTTTACTTTTCTTTGTCAAGTCCATCGCACGGATTCGAACCACCAATCCTCTGATTAGTAGCTGAACGCCTTACCAACTAACTGAGCAACTTGGGCTCCCTTAAAAGTATAAGATTTGTTAAATTCGAATAATCAATCAGCTGGTTGGTTAAATTAATATAGCATTAGAGCTACACATTCAGTTATTGATAACAGTTGGGTTGGTTAGTTAAATAACGTCGCACTAGAGCTGCACAGTGGGCTATTGGCGCCGGTTCTATCTCGATTTCGATGCCTCGTATTTTTGAACCATGGTCAGATGACTGACGAGGACAACACCTGAGCTGGTACCCGACGCAACCTCAATAGGCGTCAGGAGGACATTGGACCCCGATCAGATGTATCGTGCACCAGTCCCGTATATACGCCAGTATAATTTGTTGGATGTTCTGGATGACTTTCTAGTATTTTTGTAGCGAAGCTGGCAACTCTCCGATCGCAAGATCACTACTTTTTTACTTTTCTTTGTCAAGTCCATCGCACGGATTCGAACCACCAATCCTCTGATTAGTAGCTGAACGCCTTACCAACTAACTGAGCAACTTGGGCTCCCTTAAAAGCATAAGATTTGTTAAATTCGAACTGGTTGGTTAAATTAATTTCGCATTAGAGCTGCATATTTAGCTATTGATAACAGTTGCGAACATATCCCGATGAAAAGATCCGGGAACACTGCCTCGTAATTTTGAGCCACAGTCAGTTGACGGGGTCAATCAATCAACCCAAGAGCCAAAACGCACCACCTGAGCTTAAACGTAGACAAACTCCGTCTACACAGTGATGTTCGAATAGACAACGGGAGCCGAACCGGCAACTCACCGATTACGATCTCGCCACTCTCTCATCCAGGTTAGGCGAGCTTTATTTCGCATAAAAAGGTCAGAAAAGAACAATAAAACATCCAAATCCCAACAGCCATTGTTCGGTAAGGTTAAGAACATCTCGCAGAATCAGAGCAAACTAATAACAAAGCTCCTCTATGGCTTTGATGATAATACGACTTAACAAAGAACACCGAAGAAAAAAAAAACCTTAAAAATTCCATTCACAATTCTCAGTATATTTTACTGAATTCCGGAAATACTCGCCAAGTTGGCTCATCGGTCGCCACCTGGTGACTCAGTTCCATGGCAACCCCGAACAGCCGCTCGTATCGGTGGAAAATCACCCCGGCAGTTAAAATCCGAACACCGGTTATGAAGGGTTCCCGTCGGAACGGTACGAGAACTTTTCGGCGTTGAAAAAAACGTCAATAAAACGACAGAGAAATAATAATAATATTTAAAAAAAAATGAAGTCCGTTTCTGAGATAGGTTGAAATATTCTTTTTGGATTATATCTCGGAATTGTCGTCTGTATTTTTTTTCACCCGGTTTATTCGAATCATCCGTGGAACTTTTTTTTTTTAAATGGAATTTTACTCCGAACGTGATTTTCAATTAAAAATAATTTTAATGATGTGGGACTGTTCTTCTGTAGGTGGATTGTGAAGTTTGTGAATTTGTCTGTGTGTTTGTGTTGCGGTTATAGTTTGCCAGCAACATGTGTTTGTGCGGATATTCGGCGTTTGTTTGGATTTCGCTGTTTTCGTCTCTCTTCGTGGGAATATCGTCTGCGGCCGACGGGATTGCCACAACTGAGAAAGTTGATGCAAAATCGCAGAAAGGAAAAGATCTAGGTAATGATTTAATTCTGTTTGTTTGATTCTAGTTGTGTAGATCAGCGTTTATGGGAACCTTTGAATGATAATCCTTTTTGACTGACAGTTGCTTTTAAAAAAATTAGACGGATACTGTCAATGGTTCTCAAACTTTAATTTCTCGTGTACCCCTTGATAAAACTTTTCATTTATGAGTAAGGGGGTACTCATAAATTAAAAGTTTTATCAAGGGGTACACTCTAATAGCCATTGTCACCCAACCGTCTAACCAAAAAATAGTTTGTTTCTGTTAGACAGTAATGTTCTTAGATTAGCTGGCAAATTAAACGAACGACTCAAATTGATGATCCTAATAGGCTTGTATTTTTGCTTTTACTTATTACATGTATTTAATTTTTGATTTTACGTGTTTTTACTAATATTATTTTCGCGTACCCCAAACTGGACCGACAAGTACCCCAGGGGTACATGTACCACAGGTTGAGAACCGCTGATGTAGAGAAAGAAAGAATTTGTAGTAACAGGATTGGGGGATAAATGACCCGCTAAATGGACGACCCGCTAAGAGGACACGTCTCATCTTCTTAGGTTTTCAGGAGAGAAAAAAAATATATAAACCAATAAAAAATACGAACCAATAGGGTATAAATCAAGTAACAACTAGTTATTTAATATTAGAAGTACCAGAAATTAATATATGTGAAATACGATAATAAGGATTTTAATTGAAAAAATGTGAAGTTCGAAGAGGAAAAAAACTTTAAATATATATATTGTTAAAAATAGGTATTCAAAAATAAGTAAAATGTGCTCATTTTTGAGTACATTCGATGTTTATCATGACTCTGAACACATAAGTTTCAATTTTGAAAAAGACATGTACTCAAAAATGAATACAATGGGAAAAATGAATAAAAGAGCAGATGCTTGCCAGGCTGCCTTCATAAATCCCTTTCAATAAATATCGACAATTACAACCAAGACTTACACATATACACTTACACATATCGAACCTACATTTGCAGACCGCTGTCCAAATCCTTAACCGTTACGCTACCAGGGCGACGTGTTATAAAGAGAAGGAATGTTAAAAAGGTTTACTAAAAGAATGGGAAGTAAGATAATTTATAAGTTGTAATAACTCAGTTTCCATTTCAGCAATCGATCTCCAATTAAGCGGAAAACCATCTTTTGAACAATTATTTTAAGTGTGTCAGGTCGCTTTGCTAAGATGGCTTGAACAGAATCTGATATTAGCAATAATAAATCACACGGCTCATTTTGAGAAATTACGGTTACTTAAATTTGAGTACTTCATCGCTCATTTACGACGCAATTGTACTCAAACAAAAACGAATAGTCTCTGATAAGTACCTTTTTTTACAGTGTAGATTACAATGTTTTTAATACAATAATTTAAATTTTCACTTTTTACACAAAATTATCTCTTTTTTTTTTTTTTTAATTTCTGTTTATTTGGGGGGATTGAAACAAGAAATTTCCCAACTTAACGATTCGAAATTCTCAACTCAACTATTCGAAATTCCCTAACGCAACAGTGCGGAAAATTCCTAGTTCCAACTTATCGACATTTTTCAACTTTTATATATATATATATATATAGTTCTCTTACAAGCATTGATTTGTTGCACCCATATTCCAATCCAATGCAGTGTCCGTTCTGAGGTCTAAATTTAAAAGTAATCTTACAAGTTGGCCAATTTTTTTTTAATCTTACCTAGCTTTCATGTGTTAATAATATTACTTTTCTTCAGGCATAAATTTTCCCAAATCGGGGTTTTCAGAAGTTGAAATTCCCAACTTTCAGGGTTTCCAGATTATGGAGGGGGGGCATCGGTTCACCTTAAACCCCCCTGTTCGACGGGCCTGATTGGACCTTGTCCTGCTGCTGTTAATTCATGATTAAAAATCCATGACAAGGTTGCGTGACATATAATAATTCGTAATTCTCTCTGTGAAGTCATCCTCTCACACAAAACGTATTACCACAGCACACGTCATCAGCTATTAAGCAGTGGTTGAATACTGGGCTGCTACGCAATGGGCCCGGGTTCGAATTCCGGTTAAGACATGGATGTAAAGTGTCACAAAATTGCCACTGTTTTGGCATTGTGTGACTAAACTTATTATTATGCCAATAACGCCGTTTCAACATTTTCCGCTGTTCAGTTTTTCAATATAAAATTAAACTCATTGTTAACTAATTTAAACTATTAACAATTAATTATTATGATTAAAGGGATTTATGACTAAAGATTTATGTCATAGGGATTTCGAAAATAGCATTCCAATTTGCAAGTAGTTATGACATTTGCGATTGGTTAAAATATCATTACATGATTTGATGGTATAACCACGACAGAGTGAAATACAGACAAACCTGTTTTTGTACGGTGGATAAGGACCGCAAAAAAGACCGCATAAAAAATCGCACAAAACTTCACGAGTAGCTATAAAAAATAGTTTTCGCAACACAATTAAAAATTATTTTTTATGCGGTGAATAGGGACCGCATAAAAAAGTCTCACGTAGAAAATAGCTCAAAACCTTACGAAATAACTAGGAATTGCTTTTTTAAACGAAATCAAGACATGAGGCTTGGCAACTACTTGGAATCTCGCCAAACCTTTTGGAATCCGATTTAGAAAATACACATGCGAACATTTTTAATATTTTATTTACATATATACTTATTTTACACATTCAAAACTTTTCAAAACGTATAACCATTGTCCTTCGTAGTCTGACAATACGCGAACTTTCTTCTGGTAAACTGGTTCAAAATCGCTCTTTCGTCACTTGAAGATACTACCTCGCACTCGTTTAGAGATGACTTTTTTTCAGTTACCATGTAGTCAGTGATCAGTTTTTGCGACGACTGTTGTTTCTGTTGACGCTTGTATATGTCTCGGTAGCTAGATAATCAATTATGTTCAATTTGATTGAAATTTTCATATACCGCACAAAAAAAATCGCGCAAAAAATCGCATAAATAAAAAATCGCACAAAAAAAGACCACACAAAAACAGGTTTGAGTATATACAAAATTAGGTATTAATAAAATTAATATCTTGTTATATGAAATAACAGGTAGTCAATGAGTTCATACAGATAAATCAGTTTTGGGAGATTTCAACAAGAATTTTTTTCCCTGGCGTTTTACAATTTCCATATGAATGTCAAAACTTGATATAGTAGAACTGCAATTATCCGTATCAAACAAAGCGCTTCGCGAATTATTCGCATCCGGATCGCTTTGAGAAAAAAAAAGAAAGAAGAAAAATCCTCATTTGAAAAGTTTCTTATCGGTGAATGATATTGCTTTTAATAATTATCACAGGAATGAGATCTTCCGCTTTGCGTTGGAATTTCGTTTTTTTTTGTTGCTTTTTCTAAAATATTCCAATTTTTTGTTTTTTTAAAAATATTTCGCTTTTTTGCTTCTTCCAAAATATTCCAATTTTTTGCTTTTTTCAAAATATTCCAATATTTTGTTTTTTTCAAAATATTCGAATTTTTAACTTTTTCTAAAATATTCCGCTTTTTTGTAAATATTCCAATATTTTGTTTTTTCCAAATATTTAAATTTTTTGCTTCTTCCGAAATATTCCGCTTTTTTTCTTTTTTTTTAATATTCCAATTTTTTGCTGTTTCCAAAATCTTTCAATTTTTTTCTTTTTCTAAAATATTATAATTTTTTGCTTTTTCCAAAAAATTCCAATGTTTCGCTTTTTCCAAAATATTTTGCTTTTTCCAAAATATTTTGCTTTTTCTAAAATATTCCAATTTTTCACTGTTTCCAAAATATTTCAATTTTTTGCTTTTTTTTAAATGTTACGCCTTTTTGCTTTTTCCAAAATATTCCAATATTTTGCTTTTTCCAAAATATTCCAATATTTCGCTTTTTCCAAAATATTCGAATTATTTACTTTTTCCAAAATATTCCAATTGTTTGATTTTTTTTTAAATATTTCAATTTTTTGCTTTTTTCACAATATTTAAATTTTTTGCTTTTTTCACAATATTTAAATTTTTTGCTTTTTTCACAATATTTAAATTTTTTGCTTTTTTCACAATATTTAAATTTTTTGCTTTTTCCAAAATATTATAATTTTTTTTTTCCAAAATATTATAATTCTTTGCTTTTTTTAAAAATATTTCAATTTTTTTTTTCTAAAATATTCCATTTGTTTGCTTTTTCCAAAATATTAAATTTTTTTTGTTTCTTTCAAAATATTCTAATTTTTTGCTCTTTTCAAAGTATTCCAATGTTGTTGTTTTTTCGAATTTTTTTTTAAGTATTGAAATGAAGAAATCTAATATATTTTATATATTAGTGATAATAATCTTTATTTGGGTCTTCATAGGAAACTAAAATTTGTTACTATATTCAACCATAGAAGACTCTCAACTATTCTTAGCAAAATGCTCCTTACTTTATGAAGTGGCTACTTTATATTCTCTTGCATACTTTTGTATTGTTGAATGTGTTATTAAATGTCAGTAACACACTTGCTGAACAATTTTTCTATTTTTGTGGAGCTCCCCCATGTACTTATATATGCTACATGGGTTGGTTTTAGCAACTATTTTAAGTTTGTCGCGTCACTTTTTTACGTTTCATTTTTAAGCACATTTTTTACAGTATCACAGGAAAATGTTCAATGTTGGCAACATATTTCTAACTAAAATTATTTATATTTTCTGTTTTCGCTAAAATTTGGCGCCCTCCTAGTCCAGCGGTATCGCTTAGTCCTTAAGCCGCCCCCGATTGTGCAATTTCTTTTCGCTCATTTACGATGCTATTGTACTCAAAGAAAAACGTACGTCAACGAGTACGTTCAGGTCTCATTTTTAAGCACATTTTTTATAGTATCATAGGAAAATGTTCAATGTTGACAACACATTTCCAAATATTTTTTTTTATATTTTCTGTTTTTTTTCACTAAAATTTGGCCCCCCCTAGTCCAGCGGTATCGCTTAGTCCTTAAGCCGCCCCCGATTGTGCAATTTCTTTTCGCTCATTTACGATGCTATTGTACTCAAAGAAAAACGTACGTCAACGAGTACGTTCAGGTCTCATTTTTAAGCACATTTTTTATAGTATCATAGGAAAATTTTCAATGTTGACAACACATTTCCAAATAATTTTTTTTATATTTTCTGTTTTTTTTTTCACTAAAATTTGGCCCCCCCTAGTCCAGCGGTATCGCTTGGTCCTTAAGCCGCCCCCGATTGTGCAATTTCTTTTCACTCATTTACGATGCTATTGTACTCAAAGAAAAACGTACGTCAACGAGTACGTTCAGGTCTCATTTTTAAACACATTTTTTATAGTATCATAGGAAAATGTTCAATGTTGACAACACATTTCCAAATAATTTTTTTTATATTTTCTGTTTTTTTCACTAAAATTTGGCCCCCCCTAGTCCAGCGGTATCGCTTGGTCCTTAAGCCGCCCTCGATTGTGCAATTTCTTTTCACTCATTTACGATGCTATTGTACTCAAAGAAAAACGTACGTCAACGAGTACGTTCAGGTCTCATTTTTAAGCACATTTTTTATAGTATCATAGGAAAATGTTCAATGTTGACAACACATTTCCAAATAATTTTTTTTATATTTTCTGTTTTTTTTCACTAAAATTTGGCCCCCCCTAGTCCAGCGGTATCGCTTGGTCCTTAAGCCGCCCCCGATTGTGCAATTTCTTTTCACTCATTTACGATGCTATTGTACTCAAAGAAAAACGTACGTCAACGAGTACGTTCAGGTCTCATTTTTAAGCACATTTTTTACAGTATCTTAGGAAAACGTTCAATGCTGATAACACATTTCCAACTAAATTTATTTATATATTCTTTTTATTCACTAAAATTTGCTCCTCCCCTAGTCCAGCGGTATCACTTGGTCCTTAAGCCGCTACCGATTGTGCAATTTCTTTCCGTTCATTAAAGCCCCTAAACGTATTGGAAGACAGCGACGAAAAACAACAACAACAACCTAACACACTTTTGAGTGATGACTCTATCCAATGGCCAATAACACAAGAAAACCTTCTTCAATGTAATATAAGGCTTCCGGTACACGTTCTATTTTACGATGAAAGGGGGGAGAGGGTGAAAATCCCCTCTTCCCCCATGACGCCATATGGCTTCCTCTGTGTGTAGGGAGGGGCGATCGTCTGCTCGTGTAAAACAGCGTTGAAGCGCAACCTCGCGGAAATAACAAACGATTATCTGTCTACCTCTAAGCATGATGAGTCAGGTGTGTTAATGGGCGGGAATTGGTTCAAAAGCAGCGACGACTCATTTGTTTTTGGACGTCATGCAACAGGGACCGCGGTCTGTGATAGTTTGTTTCGATTAATCGATGGGTAATTTGGTTGGGTTGGAAATGCATCGATGACCTTTGTTGTAACCTTTCGGATTGTCGAGGCCATTGTTTTATGTATATTTTTTTTACAGTTTTATTATTAGCTTCTAGAACGTTTCCGGGCTTCCGTGGCCGAGCGGTTAAAGGCGTCAGCTGGGAATACGAAGATTCCTGGTTCGATTCTAGGCGATGGACTTGACAAAGAAAAGTAAAAAAAGTAGTGATCTTGTGATCGGAGGGTTGTCAGCTTCGCTACAAAATACTAGAAAAGTCGTCCGGAACATCCGCAAAAATTAACGGCGTGTATGCGGGTCTGGTGCATGATAAATCTGATTGGGGACCAAAGTCCCGACGTCTATTGAAGGCGTTGGGTGCCTGTTCAGGTGTTTCCTCGTCATCTGACCACGGTTCTAAAATAACGAGGTGCATGTATGAATGTGTATGTCTTCCCGGGTCTTTCGTTCTAGATAAACCCCGAATCGTCACCAATAGCCCACTGTGCAGCTCTAGTGCAACGGTCATTAACCAAACCAAACCAAAACGTTCCCTTACTGAACCAATAGGATTGGTTTGGTTTAATTAAGGTCGCACTAGAGCTGCACAATGGGCTATTGGAGACGGTTCGGGGCCTATCTCGAAGTAAAGATGCCTCGTATTTCTCAACCATGGTCAGATGACGAGGGCAACACCTAAGCTGGCACCCAACGTCTTCAATAGACGTCCGGACTTTGGACCTCGATCATATTTATCGTGCACCAGTCCCGTATACACGTCGATAATTTTTTGTGATGATCTGGACGACTTTTCTAGTATTTTGTAGCGAAGCTGGCAACCCTCCGATCACAAGATCACTAGTTTTTTACTCTTCTTTGTCAAGTCCGGCGCGCAGAACTGAACCAGGAATCCTCTGATTCCCAGCTGACGCCTTTATCCACTGGGCCACGGATGACCTTCTGGACCAATAAGAGTGGTCGTTGTAACTAAAGATAGTTGTAGCGAGTAAAAACATTTAATGCATTAGAAAGTAACCAACCAATTGGGACTTAAGTGGTTGTTATATAAAAAAATAGTTATTTGATGTGTTTAATTAATTTATAGGATCTTGAAAACAATGAAATACGAATACTTTAAAATAAATTAATATATATTTTATTGTTTTAAACATATGAAAATTGGCGATAAAAAATTCCATTGGCGAACTCTCTCCGTCAATTATGCTTCAACGGGAAAACATAAAGAATTAATATGTCGTGTGTTTGGCGCAGCATGGCCAAAACTGGTCCTTGTGCCATTAAAAGAAAACCAAACCAATCAACGGGAAAACTAACGGAAAAGCTAATATTCGGAGATGTACCCGGAGATATCTGAAAAATAGACCGGTTATTTTCCCTTCGAGAAAATAAAAGAGAAGAGATAAACGGGGAGAAAGAACCGAAGGGTAAATTTTTTTTAACACATGTAAAGCCGCGTATAACAACTAGTTTTCAAATAAAATCCTTCAAAGTCTATCTAACACCATTACATTTATTACTCCCTCTTCCTTTTCCACTTTATGTGGAGGATGTTCTTTATTCTTTCACATAAAATAGCCGGAAGAATTTGAAAGTTCTTCCATACGGGCAGCAGCCCGCATCCCGATCTGATTTAGATAAATAGACCTTTTCAAGATTGACACCTATAAATACAAAAGTGACGGGTATTGTTTCATTGACGCGGTGTCAACGCTCATTGCAGGATGTTGAACAACGGTTTCCATCCTTTAAAAGTTTGACAAAGCGTTCAAATTAAAAGTTTGACAAAGCGTTCAAATTAAAAGTTTGACAAAGCGTTCAAATTAAAAGTTTGACAAAGCGTTCAAATTAAAAATTTGACAAAGCGTTTACCACCACTTTCTAATTGTCTATGGCAGGGGTCGGCAACCTATTGAAACGGAAGAGCCAAAAGTTGCAATTTACAAAATTTCCAAATTTTTAAAGAGCCACTAAAAATTTTCGTCTCAATATTATAGTATTTGTTTATATATATTTGATTTTTGATTTAAAATAAACGGCTTTAAATACGGAATACTATTTATTCATATAAAAACACAAATGTAGATTGTTACATAAATGGGAGCATTGCCTTTTGAAAGTTTGATTAAATCTGGCTTATAACTTGTTGTTTTAAGTTTCAAGCACAACTCCAGATTTTTATTTGTTAGTTGACTTCTAACTTTACTATTTATTATATTCATGCAAGAGAACGCGTGCTCGCACGAATATGTCGACTTGAAGATCGTCAGCACTCCATATGCCAACTTCTTCACCTCACTGTAGCATTCTGGAAGACTATTCCATGCGCCGAATATGAGGGCCACAACTCGCGGAATTTCTTTTAGAGCTGTTCACTTGTGCTGCGCGATGTTCATGCATTTCTGGACCTCCAACTCTTCCAACTTGCTCTTAAGTTCTGTGAACTTGCCACTCCACAAGTCTTTGGTTTTCAAATATAGCAATTGCATTTGGAGCGATCCAGCATCAATTTCAAATGGCTCAATGTTGATCTTATTTGTATTTGTGTTGAGAGGATTTACTATGAACGCGAGAGTACTTTTGTTTGTTTTGAATTGCTCGAATCTCTCAGCGAATCATGTTTTTTAAAGTTATGCTGAAGTCATTCGTGTCAATAGCTGCATTGGGGTTTCATTGCGATATTGCTTCAGATTTTTAAAATGAAGTAATTTACCGCTCTCCATGTCTTCAACAAAAAGAAGTAATTTTTTTTCGAAACAAACTACTTCTTCAAGCAAGGCGTAGGCTAGGTTGCCCTTTCCTTGCAGTTTTAGATTTAGTTCATATAGTTTCATTGTGGTATCTACCGATACCACAATGAAACTATTTGTGGCGATTTGTAATTAACGATTATGAAAATAGAAGCTATTGAGAAATTAGGTACTTAAAAATGTATTTTCTTATTTTTTAAGGGTTTTGATAATAAATTATTAATTTTTTCGTGTGGAACTGGAGAGCCGCAACTTTACATCACAAGAGCCGCAGGTTGCCGACCCCTGGTCTATGGTAATAAAACAAAGATGTTTGTCTGTGATCGCAAAACAGCTACTTGCTCTCTTTTAAAACAAAGGATTACAAAATTATATATAAGTACTGTTTATCCGTAAGATGGGCACCTGAGAATTATAAAATTCTTATTAGTTAAAAAAATTAAACTAGCATGCCCGTGCCCCACCCCCTCCCCCCTCCCTCCCCCCTCTCTCCTTAACCCATTCGGGTTAAATATATTAGCGAATTTTTTATGGTAAAAAAAATAAAAAAGTTTAATTGTTTGTTAGTTAAATCAAAAACTTTATCCACGGCGTGTTTCAGAAAACCCCGTAAAAATGAATTATTTTAAACATATATATATATATATATATATATATATATATATATATATATATATATATATATATATATTATATATATATATATATATATATATATATATATATATATATATATATATATATATATATATATACATACATATATATATATATATATATATATATATATATATATATATATATATATATATATATATATATATGTATGTATGTTTAAAATAATTCAATTCTTCTTTCGGGTGTAATATATATATAATATATATATTCGGGGTGTAATATATATATATATATATATATATATATATATATATATATATATATATATATATATATATATATATATATATATATATATATATATATATATATATATATATATATATATATATATATATATATATATATATATAACGGGGCGTTCTGGTGCCTCTCTTTAGGAAAAATCAAAAATTACGATTCCAGACTTGGGTTTGATGGCTGATGCATCGCACTTCTACACCCCACGGAAGGTTACAGTTCCGGTACCCCTATTTCAAGAAATCGAGCATTGTATATATACACGCACACGCACGCACACATACACACTACTTTGTTTCATGTGGATATCTGCAACCGTTCAAAAGTTATAGAACTTTTTCTATTTTCCTATACGTTCCCTTCATAACATTATTGTTAAAAAACACCTTGGGCACCAACTATATTTTTCGACAATATTGACTGCTTTTTACTAATGCGATTTTTCTTTGAAAAATACATTTATTAAGCAGCATATTATAGGAATCCGTCGCTAATAAAATCCTCGCCAACTGAAATAGGAAGATAAAACAGCTGTTTCTCCTAACGCCGTGGGTATCCATTCATTTCCCGAACATTGCTTTATTAAAGATACAATTCTGTAATATTAAATATTAATATTATATAATAATTCCCGATAGATATCGGACTTTTATATTAGCATGGAACAACTTGATTACTAAACATTGTATTTTAAATTTACATACAAACAAAACAGTGTTAATGCTAAAAAAAAGCTCAATAGAACGAAAATTCCATCAATATTTTTAAAACGATTTTCGTATACGCTCCTTCACATTTAGCAAAGAAAATTTTAAAATAGGGTCGAACAAATTCCTTCACTCATTTCGAGCCAAAAACTCCCAAAAGACTAATCCTAACCCCAAACTCTCAAAATGACCTCCTGTCGCGTAAGATAAACACGATCCCCAGAATTCAAGGAAATCGATGCCCCTCTAAGATGACCTCCTCTTCACCTGAGATCACTCCCCCCCCCCTGAATGCCACTGGACCCCCCCCCCCCCTCCTCTTCCCATTGATGGAATATTGCCTCGAAATGAGTGCTGTCCGACCGAATTCCATGCCACCCAGGAATGGGCAATGGTCTGGAAAAAGTCACCAAGTAAAAAGAATAGGAAAAGACACTGGGCCTATTTGCTTAAGCAAGGGCGGTTTTTCTTTCCCTTTGGTGGAGTTGCGATCGAAAGCGGGGTTGGTTTTTTTGGTAGGCAAAGCTTTTTTTATTGTGTTTGGAATGTTGATATTAATATTGGTAATATATGAAGGGGGTCCCGGGGATAAATGACGAACGTTCACTTTTTGTTGTAATTAATATATTAACGTTTTAGGTTAGTAACAGGCAAGGATAGTGAAGACTATATATAGAAGGTGAGCTCGTTTTTCGCTTTTTGAAAGTGGGCAAGAAAGGCAACTATTTGACGTCATTTTGGCTCCGCCTTACTATGTGTTTTTGATCATTCTCATTGGCTGTGTGTTTCAAGCATTGATACTTAGGTTCGATCCCCGGTTGGGTAACAACTGGTGATTTAATTTTTAATTAGCAAAATAATCTAAATATCTGTAAATAGTTGTGTTCAGGTAGCTTCACTACTCATCTCTCCTTGTTTTGTTATGTCCCCGTATTTTACTTGATTGAAATTGTAACGCATTTAATATGTCCAATACAAATGCATTGATCTGATGGTTCCTAACTTCATTTTACTCTTTCAAAATTCATGGACATGCCCTCGTGGCAGCTAATATTTTTTTTAATACGCTTAATTTATTAAGCAACTCTTTCGCAATTTTTACATACTAAATGCAATCCTTAAAATATAATTTAAACTCTTAAAATTCAGCAAAATTCTAAATTAAAATAGCGAATATCATTTTTAAATAGTTCAGAAAAAAACGAATAGATGGCAGCACGTCACGAACCATTGGTTCAAATTGCTGCAATTAACATCGAGATATTTTAATAACTAAACTACTCTGAAAATCGATTCAAATTGTTTTTTTAAGCAAATTTTAACTGTTTTCTTTTAAATAAATTCATGATTAGTTACAAACAAGAATTCTTGGTAAATTAAATTTGCTCTGTAGACTCTAAAACGACTGTAAAAACGAGAGCATTAGACACGCCCACAGAAAACGAAGGTAGGCGTGACTATGACGTCAAATAGTTGCTTTCCCCGCCTTCCGTCAGACAGAGCGAGTACGAGCACACCTTATATATATATATATATAGTCTTCACTATCCTTCAGTAACAGGGCTGTATGTATGATCTCGGTATTGATATCGATGTCGCCATGCCACCATTTATTGTAGCCATCACCCGTTTAATGTAATCGCTTTGTTTAGAAGGCTTGAACAGTAGCTGAGATTAGCAATATTAATTCACACTGCTCATTTTTGCGAAAGAACGATTACTCAAATTTGAGTACCTCGTTGCTCATTTATGATGCAATTGTGCTCATGTAAAAATAGAGTAGTTTCAGGTACTCAGTTTTAAGTACCTTTTTTTTGCAGTGTGGGAAGTATGATAATTGGGTCGTAATAACTCAGTTTCCATTTAAGCAATCGAAATCGAATAATGTGGAAAACCATCTTCAGAACAAATATTTTAATTTTGTCAAGTCGCTTTGGTAAGATAGCTTGAACAGAAGCTAAGATTAGCAATATTAATTCACACTGCTCATTTTTGCGAAAGAACGATTACTCAAATTTGAGTACCCCGTTGCTCATTTATGATGCAATTGTGCTCATGTAAAAATAGAGTAGTTTCAGGTACTCAGTTTTAAGTACCTTTTTTTTGCAGTGTGGGAAGTATGATAATTGGGTCGTAATAACTCAGTTTCCATTTAAGCAATCGAAATCGAATAATGTGGAAAACCATCTTCAGAACAAATATTTTAATTTTGTCAAGTCGCTTTGGTAAGATAGCTTGAACAGAAGCTAAGATTAGCAATATTAATTCACACTGCTCATTTTTGCGAAAGAACGATTACTCAAATTTGAGTACCCCGTTGCTCATTTATGATGCAATTGTGCTCATGTAAAAATAGAGTAGTTTCAGGTACTCAGTTTTAAGTACCTTTTTTTTGCAGTGTGGGAAGTATGATAATTGGGTCGTAATAACTCAGTTTCCATTTAAGCAATCGAAATCGAATAATGTGGAAAACCATCTTCAGAACAAATATTTTAATTTTGTCAAGTCGCTTTGGTAAGATAGCTTGAACAGATGCTAATATTAGCAATATTAATTCACACGTTCATTTTTGCGAAAGAACGATTACTCAAATTTGAGTACCCCGTTGCTCATTTATGATGCAATTGTGCTCATGTAAAAATAGAGTAGTTTCAGGTACTCAGTTTTAAGTACCTTTTTTTTGCAGTGTGGGAAGTATGATAATTGGGTCGTAATAACTCAGTTTCCATTTAAGCAATCGAAATCGAATAATGTGGAAAACCATCTTCAGAACAAATATTTTAATTTTGTCAAGTCGCTTTGGTAAGATAGCTTGAACAGATGCTAATATTAGCAATATTAATTCACACGTTCATTTTTGAGAAAGTACGGTTACTTAAATTTGAGTACGTCACCGTTCATTTACGATGCAATTATTGTACTCAAAGAAAAAAGAGTAGGTTCAGCAGTGGCGGCCTGTGGTCGAAAATGTTAATGCAGCCACAACCATACATGAACGGAAATTCTTTATTATTTACTACTCAAATCAAAGTTTCCTTTCAATTTTTACAAAATGATAACATGCGAAAAAAAATAGAAAACACTTGCTTATTTTTTGAAAATTAAAGCAATTCTCCTTTCTTCTAAACATGCGAATCGTACAATTTTTATATTAATTTAAATAACGAAACAACACCACACAGTAAATTTATCATGAAAACTATTTCCATTTGAAAATATTCTCGGAAATTCTCGGTTCTCCCACCCACCCCTGCGATTCACCCACCCACGAGCCATTCAGTTTATCGAATACCAAGTGCATCCCAAATCAGAAAATTTATTTCGGGCTGTAACTTACCACACATGCAGTGCATTAGCAGGGGCGGAAAATCCCCATACTACGTAGAGGTTGCCATGGCAACGATGTAGCCGATTTCGAACTTCGCTTTTTGGTTGCAGTTTTGATTGAATGGAATTATCCCCCCCCCCCCCCATCCTGGATTGTGCATTACAACAACAGGCTTTCTATTTACCGAAGATTTTGTTTATTACCGTAGATATTTCATTTTCAATTCTAATCTTCATTGAAGAACGTTAGTAAAATATCTGATTTTAGTTTTAAAATACACTAATACATGCAGATGCAGCCCGGCTGTACTTGCTGTAGTCCATGAGGCCGCCACTGAGGTTCAGGTACTCATTTTTAAGTACCTTTAAGTACTCATTTTTAAGTACCCCCTCCCCAGACTGAACATCTCCTAAAGGTATAAACAGAAAAAAAAGAAGAAAAATATCAAAAATTCTCGAACAAAATTATAAAAAGACGAATTGACGATAATTTCTCATTTAATCCAGATAAAAAAGAACGGGAAAACGCCTACAACCCGGAAATCCATATAACAAAAATACCCATTTTCACGCCCTGTTGACTTTTATCGTTTTTTTTTTTGTATTAATGCTATCGGATGGGCAGTTTTTTCGCTTATACATATAAGTTACGGAAATTCAGAACGAAGTTGAACGACCGTTTAACAAAAGACCCCATTCTGGAAATCATCAGACGATAATTGAAAATACCCCCCGATGTCGTAGCATAAGCCACTTGTATTTATTTTCTTTTGGTAGCCCAAGGATAGTGAAGACTATATATAGAAGGTGCGCCCGTTTTTCGCTTTTTGAAAGTGGGCAAGGAACGGCAACTAAAGACGTCATTTTAGCACCGCCTTACTATTGACGTCATGTTAGCTCGGCCTTACTATCGGTTTTTGATCATTCTCATTGGCTGTGTGTTTCGATGTAAGATTGCGTATTTCAGTAATTTTTTTTTTCGATAGCCATTTTGGCCATAACGGTAATCTCATTTTTGATTTAAAAATTAAACTTAATTGTTTGCTTTGAAACCACTTTTTTATTATTCAGAATTAGGTTTTTAGCACTCGGCTAAATTTTTGCTTCATTCGGAGCATTTTTAGTGAGCTTTTTCAGTGATTTTGTTACCGTTTGGTGCTTTGTTTACATCCGGTGTTGCGTTTACAGCCACCTTTAAACCACTGTTTTTGAGGTTTTTTCTTTATAAATATTAATAATAATTGACCGGAACCTAGGTTTATATTGTTACATATAAATTTTTAATGCTTTTAGCACTCTTTTAGTGCTTATTCCGCAAATTTGTTACTAGGTTCATTTAACATTGGGCGCATTACGATTAGTGCTCCCATAGGATTAACATAGGGAAATTTTGGAATGTGACTTTTATTTAAATTTAATTTCTCGGGGACCAAACCTGGTTTTTATTGTTTATTAACTTGTTCTCAGTCACACCCTATCTTTTTGCTTCATTTGAAGCACTTTTACCTGTTTTATAAGAGTTTTCGTAAAGTTTTGGTTCTTTGTTGATATTTTGCGTAAGTCTTGTAACTCTCAGTTAACTACTTTTAATGGCTCTAGTTCAGCCTTGCCATTGGTTCAAACAAGAGCATTAGACACGCCCACAGTAGGCGAAGGAAGGCGTCACTAAGACGTCAAATAGTTGCTCTCTCCGCCTACCGTCAGGCAGCTCGAGTACGAGCACACCTTATATATATATATATGGTCTTCACTATCCTTGGGTACAGCCTACCCTTTTTATGTAAGTTTATTTATTTATCGCCCATATATAATATATTGCTTATTTTTTGTGTGTAAATTCGTCTCGATTTAAAATGGATTTTTGGGATAAGTTGGAATAAGAAGATCTTTAAAGGTTTAGAGAGACGCAAAATCATAAAGATATCTAAAAACATTTTATTCTTTTTAAAAATAGTTCATTTTATCTTGAATCTAATGACATCAAAATTATATTTCTACGTTGTTAAGTACATCTAATTATTTTATGCGAATCAATATCAAGCTTTGGTACAAGATTGCTTGAATATGTAATTTAATTTTGAACTTGGATTTCTCAGTGATGACTTTTTTTCATGTTTGATCAAGTTTAAATTGATATAAGTTCTGATCTATTAGAAGAAACTGCTACAAATCTGCTACGTTGTGTTTTAAAATATATTAATTTAATATGTCTTTATGGATTAGTAATATGTACAATATAGTTATTTTTAGTATTTTTTTTTGAAAAAAAAAAAGTTTGATTAGTAAAATTAGTGATATTTTTTTTCAATTATTTCTCAAACAATCTTTCGCAAATAACAAAAATCTGTAAAGACGATTTTTTAAACACATTCTTTTGATTATAAAAATGTAAAATTAAAGTTTTACAGAAATTATTTTCTTTATTTATATCAAATATAAAAAAAATACATTTTTTCTAATTTTTTTATTAAAAAAAATGTTTCAACATCTAATAAAGTTAATATGCTTTGAACACTTATGTAAAATACAGTTACAAACAAAATTTGCAAAATTAAAGAAAAATGTGAAATGTGTCCCATTATTCTTACATTTTAAACTATTGCTGAATGTTTTAGAATCAGCGCTTTTTTATTATGTTTGGTGATTACAATGTTTTTGGTATAACTCGGATTGTCCGAATAGATATGCCGAATACCACCTGATTGCAAATAGGGAACACTAAGCACTATAGCATTGTATTTAAAATCCAGCTGTCAACTATTGGACATGCAAATAAACTGTTTAGTTGCATGCAACTCAAATTGTATCTGCTAAATGAACAAATTTTTAATTGGGCCACTAATTTTCCACTCTAGCAATAATTGCATTGCAACTTTAGCAAAAATTACATCGTCACTCTAGCAACAATTGCAACGAAACTCTATGAACAATTATATTGTCACTCTAGCAACAATCGCATTGCAACTCCAGCAACAATACATTGTATTCCTAAGCAAAATTTCATTGCAAATCTAGCAACAATTACATCGCCACTCTAGCAACAATTGCATTGCAACTCTATCAACAATTACACCGCCACTCTAGCAACAATTGTATTGCAACTCTATCAACAATTACGTCGCCACTATAGCAACAATTGCATTGCAACTCTACCAACAATTACATCCCCACTCTAGTCTCTAGCAACAATTGCGTTGCAACTCTAGCAATAATACATTGCAATGCTAAGCAACAATTTCATTGCAATTCTAGCAAAATTACATCACCACTCCAGCAACAATTGCATTGCAACTCCAGCAACAATTAGATAGCCACTCTAGCTACAATTGTATTACAAATCTAGCAACAATACATTGCAATACTAAGCAACAATTTCATTGCAACTCTAGCAACAAATGAATTGATACTCTAGTAACTTTAAGGGATTATTTAATTG
Source organism: Troglohyphantes excavatus (assembly GCA_963932185.1). Taxonomy (NCBI): domain Eukaryota; kingdom Metazoa; phylum Arthropoda; class Arachnida; order Araneae; family Linyphiidae; genus Troglohyphantes; species Troglohyphantes excavatus. The sequence continues at coordinate 10,274,063 of OZ010677.1, read as the reverse complement.
CAACCAACTCAGGGCTGCCAGGTTTCAGATGTCGTAATCGTCAAAAGTGAAGGTGAAAATCACCAAACTCAGATTACCACAATCCTTACAAAATCTCCAAATTGTCGAATATTTGTCAAAGCTATTAACACGGTAGCCAGCGAATGAATATGTTGTGGGCAATTAAAATGTTGCCCGGTGAGCAGATACAATTTGAATTTTCCGATTGCGGGTAACTAAATAGTTTACTTACATGTCTGATAGTTACGGGGTTAGCCTCAGGTTTTTTATAAGAACTCTGCAGTATTTCCACTAAAATGTTTAGATTTATGTTTATTTTTAATTTTTGTTGCCAACGTTTAAAAAAAAAATGTTTGCTTTAAAGTAAACTGAAGGAACTTCAAAGAATTGGTCCATTAATTCCAGTAAATCAGTCCAGTAAATTGCTGATTCTAATCGTAAACGTTTTATTTTTTGTAAAACGCATTTTTTTTTTACTTTACCTGAATGTAGAAACTTGATTTTATCCAGTGTTTTTACATAAAAAGCAAATGAGGTTTTTTACATGCATCAACTTCGAACCCTAAAAAGTTTTGGTAATTCTGTCAATTAACGTACACATTTATTTAAAAAAAAAACGGATTAAATTGTCAGTACACAAATTGCCTTTGTCTAGAAAGTCATTCCAGTTTCTGGTTTAGTGTTAGCATACAAGGAATTGTGTTAATTGTATGTAGCTTTCTTTCTAAACATTGGAGAAGTGCATGTGTAACAATTGAATTGGAGAAATCTCTGTTATATCTGATAAGAGGCAGAGTGATATTAAACATAATTTCTATGCGTTTACAAGGAATGTAATATAGACTTTATAATGTCAAACGTGGTGAAATGTATGCTCTGTTGACAACTTTAAAAAAATATTTATAACTATAACTAGCTGTTACCCGCGGTTTCACACATGTTATTTTTTTTACTCCATTAGTTTGTTTTCTCCGTATATTCCACCTCTTTCATTTTCTCGAAAGCAAAATAACTTGTCTATTGTTTAGATATCTTCGAATGTTAGCTTTTCCGTTAGTTTTTTTTCCCGTTGAAGTATTAAGTGTCATAAAGAGTTATCTCGCCAAAGCAAGTTTTGATCGCCAACTTTCGATTGTTTATAACAATAAATTTTTATTAATTTAGTTTAAAGTATTTCATTGTTGTCAAGACTTATGATTTTATAACACTGTAGATAATATATATTTTTAAAACGACCATTTAAAAAATAGCTTCAAAAACCCTTATACACGAGAAAGTAAACGGAATTTTAAAATTTCAAACCTGAGGTGCACAATTAGAGGTTAAATAATATATATATATATATATATATATATATATACATGTCCTAGCAGAGGAATTTAGTGTTTTGCATGACACACATATACTTTCTTTTATTATTATAGATTTTTCTTTAGCAGTTACATTATTTTACACTTTATCAAGTTTTACATATAATTTTTTTTTTTTTTTTAAAGAATATTTTTTTAAAGTTATTTTAAAGAAATTTTTTTAAAATTTAGTGTAATATATTTTAGGTCATATTGATCTTTGTTTTGATGAAAATTTTATTCAAATTAATTAGTACTCTTTCACGAAGCGTATGTAAAATAAATTCAATGAAAAATTAAGTAAATAGCTGTTTTGTGTTATAAAAAATATAATAATGAATCAATGTACATTTAAAAATAACTATTTTAAAACAAACCGTAAAGGGATAATTTGTTTTCAAAAGTGTTCAATTGTGTTCTGTTAATTTTTTTTTTTTAATTTCGAGTATAATAGTAAAAAAATTACACTCGGCATCTGAACTTCAAAGGAATACATAAATTATTAACGTATTTTAACGAGATAATAAAGATTAGTAAAAAGAAAACCCAAGTAATTTATACGTGTTATTTGAAACTGGAATTTCTATTAATATTCATATTCAAGTTTATTACCATTTGCATTTAAATTGTCTCATACAATCCCATTTGGGAAATACACAAGTTATACTATCAAGAAATTTAAACATATTATTTTTAAAAAAAAGGTATGCCTCTTTTGAAAACTGATATTTTTTCAATAAATAATTTTATTTTATATTATCAGATTTAATATATAATTCCTTTTAATATGATAATTACTTGTAGTATTTTTCTTTCAGAACTGTTTTAAATTTTAGCACGGAATTTTACATAAAAATCTATTAAAATGTTATATTTCGTTTTTATTATATCGATTAATATACTAATTATATTTATTTTTATTATATCGATTATTATACTAAATATATTTATTTTTTATTATATCGATTATTATACTAATTATATTTATTTTTATTATCGATTAAATGTATCGATTATTATTATATCGATTATATTATTATCGATTATTATTATGACGATTATATTATTATTGATTATTATAATGTCGATTATATTCTTATTGAATATTATTATGTCGATTATATTATTATCGATTATTATTATGACGACTATATTATTATTGATTATTATAATGTCGATTATATTCTTATTGATTATTATTATGTCGATTATATTATTATCGATTACATTATATTATCGACTAAGATTTTTACGACACACGTATTTGAAAGCTTTTCTATGTAACCGAAACGTTCAATGAGAATATTAGAATTATTATATGTGTAAATCTTACTTTAAAAAAAAGACGTGGTTGTGTGGGATCATGGCTAGAAGAGTGTTATGTGAAACATCATAGAAACGTTCAATAAATATTATGGAAATAACTTAAGGTTTGCCTTTCCAGATATTTTCGCAAGTGCAATTAAATGACATGTATCATTGAAATCTATTGTATCAAACAAATTTTGAACAAAATTTGAGAAGCTAAAAATTTCCTTAAACGCCCTCTGCCAATGTATCTTATTTTAAAGCTATTTCACATAAAAACTGTGATACACTGTTAAAAATAGGTACTCAAAAATAAGTTTAATATACTTATTTTTGAGTACAATGAGAAAAAATGAATAAAATAAAAAGAACAGCTACTTGCCTACGTAAGGTGCCTTTATAAATCACTTTCAATAAATATCAACAATTACAACTAAAACTTACCGGGAATCGATCCCATGTCCTAAGACCTGTCCAGTGTCTTGTCCGTTGTACTACCAGGGCGACGTGAAGAAGTTATAAACAGAAGAAATGTTTAAAAGGTGTTCCAAAAGAATGAGAAGTAAGATAATTGAGTTGTAATAACTCAGTTTCCATTTAAGCAGTCGACCTCAAATAATGAAGAAAACCATCTTCTGTATTTTAAGTTTGTCAGGTCACTTTGTTAAGATGTCTTGAACAGAAGCTGAGAATATAGGTATTAAATCACACTGCTCATTTTTGAAAAAGTACGGTTACTTAAATGTGAGTGCGCCATCGCTCATTTGCGATAAAATTGTATTAAAAGAAAAACACGTGGGTTCAGGTACTCATTTTTAATTACCTTTCTTACAGTGTATTTGTAAATAAAAGACACACTGATTGGCGAGACTCAACAGTTATTTTCCACGCCACTGATACGGAAGATTGTCTACACATAAACATCCACTTCTAAAAAGGGACAAAAGTCCAACTATCTATTTATACTTTCCGTGAAACTAAAAAAAAAAATATTTTTACAGTAACTTAGATTCTGTTATTGTTCTACATTTACAAACAACCGAGTTTCAAGTTCAGAAGTTTTTTTTTATCTTTTAAATAAACGTGTCGTTCGAGTTTTACTGTACAATAGGAAAGATAAGATAAACTATAAGAGAGTAGAGCTCGTCAACTTCCTTGGGCTATTGTGACACTGTCTGTCGCAAACAATTACTGGAAAGGCAAATAAACTTGTTTAAAAAGATATGCTACGTCACATAAGTATTTGTTAACTTGAGTGAGAATCCTCGTGTTGAAAATCATTTTACTTCTGAATCCTCGTGTTAAGCACTTTACTCCAGAATCCTCGTGTTGAAAAGCATTTTACTCCAGAATCCTCGTGTTAAAAAACATTTTACTCCAGAATTCTCGCGTTGAAACAGATTTTACTTCAGAATCCTCGTGTTGAAAAGCATTTTATTTCAGAATCCTCATGTTAAAAAGCACTTTACTACAGAATCCTCGTGTTAAAAAGCATTTTACTTCAGAATCCTCGCGTTGAAAAGCATTTTACTCCAGAATCCTCGCGTTGAAAAGCATTTTACTTCAGAATCCTCGTGTTAAAAAACATTTTACTCCAGAATTCTCGCGTTGAAACAGATTTTACTTCAGAATCCTCGTGTTGAAAAGCATTTTATTTCAGAATCCTCATGTTAAAAAGCACTTTACTACAGAATCCTCGTGTTAAAAAGCATTTTACTTCAGAATCCTCGCGTTGAAAAGCATTTTACTCCAGAATCCTCGCGTTGAAAAGCATTTTACTTCAGAATCCTCGTGTTGAAAAGCATTTTACTCCAGAATCCTCGCGTTGAAAAGCATTTTACTCCAGAATCCTCGTGTTAAAAAACATTTTACTCCAGAATCCTCGTGTTGAAAACCATTTTACTCCAGAATCCTCGCGTTGAAAAGCATTTTACTCCAGAATCCTCGTGTTAAAAAACATTTTACTCCAGAATCCTCGTGTTGAAAACCATTTTACTCCAGAATCCTCGTGTTGAAAAGCATTTTACTCCAGAATCCTCGTGTTAAAAAACATTTTACTCCAGAATCCTCGTGTTGAAAACCATTTTACTCCAGAATCCTCGTGTTGAAAAGCATTTTACTCCAGAATCCTCGTGTTGAAAAGCATTTTATTTCAGAATCCTCATGTTAAAAAGCACTTTACTACAGAATCCTCGTGTTAAAAAGCATTTTACTTCAGAATCCTCGCGTTGAAAAGCATTTTACTCCAGAATCCTCGCGTTGAAAAGCATTTTACTTCAGAATCCTCTTGTTAAAAAACATTTTACTCCAGAATTCTCGCGTTGAAACAGATTTTACTTCAGAATCCTCGTGTTGAAAAGCATTTTATTTCAGAATCCTCATGTTAAAAAGCACTTTACTACAGAATCCTCGTGTTAAAAAGCACTTTACTACAGAATCCTCGTGTTAAAAAGCATTTTACTTCAGAATCCTCGCGTTGAAAAGCATTTTACTCCAGAATCCTCGCGTTGAAAAGCATTTTACTTCAGAATCCTCGTGTTAAAAAACATTTTACTCCAGAATTCTCGCGTTGAAACAGATTTTACTTCAGAATCCTCGTGTTGAAAAGCATTTTATTTCAGAATCCTCATGTTAAAAAGCACTTTACTACAGAATCCTCGTGTTAAAAAGCATTTTACTTCAGAATCCTCGCGTTGAAAAGCATTTTACTCCAGAATCCTCGCGTTGAAAAGCATTTTACTTCAGAATCCTCGTGTTGAAAAGCATTTTACTCCAGAATCCTCGCGTTGAAAAGCATTTTACTCCAGAATCCTCGTGTTAAAAAACATTTTACTCCAGAATCCTCGTGTTGAAAACCATTTTACTCCAGAATCCTCGCGTTGAAAAGCATTTTACTCCAGAATCCTCGTGTTAAAAAACATTTTACTCCAGAATCCTCGTGTTGAAAACCATTTTACTCCAGAATCCTCGTGTTGAAAAGCATTTTACTCCAGAATCCTCGTGTTAAAAAACATTTTACTCCAGAATCCTCGTGTTGAAAACCATTTTACTCCAGAATCCTCGTGTTGAAAAGCATTTTACTCCAGAATCCTCGCGTTGAAAAGCATTTTACTCCAGAATCCTCGTGTTAAAAAACATTTTACTCCAGAATCCTCGTGTTGAAAACCATTTTACTCCAGAATCCTCGTGTTGAAAAGCATTTTACTCCAGAATCCTTGTGTTGAAAAGCATTTTATTCCAGAATCCTCGTGTTAAAAAGCAATTTTGATAAAGTGCAACAACATTCCTACTCAATTGTGTGCGGGTTTCGCTAAGGGCTAACTAACATAAAAAGCATCTAACTTTTAATAAAATGTACTTAAAAGTGAGCACCTGAGCAAACTAGGTTTGCTTTTGAGTACAATTGTATTGTAAATGAAAGATGACGTACTCAAATTTAAGCAACCGTACTTTTTCAAAAAACGAGCAGTGAGGTTTAATAATACTAATATCAGCTCATGTTCAAGACGTCTTAACAAAGTGACATGACACAAATAAAATAGTTGTTCAGAAGACGGTTTTCCACATTATTTTATGTCGATTGCTGCAATGGAAACTGAGTTATTACAACTCAATTATCTTGCTTCCCATTCTTTTGGCACACCTTTTTAACATTTTTTCTGTTTATGACTTCTTCAATCGCCCTTGTAGTTTAATGGATAAGTCACTGAACTGCGGTGCCTGAGGATCTATGTTCGATTCCCGGTATGTCTTGGTGTCGATATTTATTGAAAGTGATTTATGAATGTAGCCTATGTAGGCTAGCATATACCCTTTTTTTATTCATTGAACTCCTTTTTGAGTACATGTCTTTTTCAAAATTGAAACTTATTTTTTCGGAGCCATGAAAAGCATCGAATGTACTACGAAATGAGCATAGTTTACTTATTTCTGAATTCCTATTTTTAACAGTGTAGTTTAACAGTGTATTTAACAGTGTAGTTTTAAAATAAATTATTAAAATTTTAAAAACCGGTTCGTTAAGAATTTTCTACATGAAAAAATTATAATCGTTTCTACGCAAGTTTTTTGGCAAAACTTTTTTAAAATTTAGGGCTCAACACTTACAGTATGTATTATATGTAAATACCAATGTCGTATGAAAAAAATATAAAAGCACATTATCCTTTATTGTTCACACATTTTTGCATGTAAGGATATCATATTACGAGATTTTCACCATTTGAGCATTTCACTGTCAGATTAGCCTTACGCCCCTCCCCCATATCACGTCACGATAACCAAATTTTACCAAACATGTCATTAGGAAGATAATGATTTATGCCAAAGTTTGTGTAAGAAATATCGGCATTTTTTTACTTCAAAGTTTTGCATTCAACCACTGAGACCACTCTTCCCTATCAGTGGCGGCTCGTCTACTACCGCAAGTACAGCCGGGCTGCACCTAAATTTATTAGTGTATTTTAAAACTAAAATCAGATATTTTACTAATTTTCTTAAATGAAGATTAGAATTGAAAATGAAATTTCTACGGTAGTAAACAAAATCTCCGTTAAATAGCAAGCCTGTTACCGTAATTCGCAATTCAGGAGGGGAAAAAACTCCATTCAATCAAAACTACAGCCAAAAAGCGAAATTCGAAATCGGCTGCATCGTTGCCATGGCAACCTCTACGTAGTATGGAGAATCCCCCCCTTGCTAATGCACTGCATTTGTGAAAAGGTACAGCCCTAAATGAATTTTCTTGCTTTAACTGCACTTGAGGTTCGATAAGCTGATTGGCTCTTTCGTGGATGAAACGAGAACTTACGAGAATATCTCCAAACGGAAATGGTTTTCGTGATAAATTTACTGTGTGCTGTGTTTCAGGACATGGTCCTGCTGTTGTTTCGCTATGTAAGTTAATATTAAAATTGACTGATTCGCATATTTAAATGACATGAGGATTGCTTTAAATTTCAAAAAATAAGTAAGTGTTTTCTATTTTTTTCACGTGTTATCATTTCGTAAAAATTTAAAGGAAACTTTGATTTGCGTAGTAAATAATAAAGAATTTCCGTTCATGTACGGTTTGTGGAAAATAAAGGGGGGGGGGGGGGGGGGGGGATTCACATGATTTCGGGTGCACTAACATTTTCAGCCGACACTGTTCCCTATGTCACACCACAGTCACGCATGATAGACCAGGGTGCGTGACGAAATAAATAAACGGCCCCTAAAATATAATAAGCTTTAAGATGTGACATTTATTCATTACAACGTCGCGAATGTAGCCAATTCCGTACAGCCAGACATTCATTAAATAAAACTCTTTCGCAAACTTCTATTCCAAAGCTCATTTGTATCTTTCAGAATATTACTCCGACCCAAATTTCACGGAGTCAAGACAACGCAAAACACTCGACCTTTTCACAGCATCCCTAAATTTCCCGAAAGGGTTGCCAACCGACGTTTCACAATAGGTATTCATTAGATTTGTTGCCAGATGCGTGACCCCGTGAGGCCGGACTGGTGCTGTTCCGGACGGAACTAGGTCGAGGTTTTATCTTTAATTCCCGAGAATTACTAAATGATGCAGATTATTTAATTGTCGGGAGATTTCGCCGACGACGCGAAATTGGCTTAGCGATTTTCGTCTTTCGTTATTCTGTTCCGTCGAAATATGTAATGTGCTGTTCGTCGTGAGGGTTTATTATACATTGGAATTTTTATTTACTACTTAAATAAGGATATATTTTTCCTACACTTTTAAAAAAAGGTATTCAAAAATAAGTAAAATGTACTCAGTTTTGAATACGTTCGATGCTTATCATGGCTCCGAATACATAAGTTTCGATTTAAAAAAAGACGTGTACTTAAAAATGAGTACAGTGGGTAAAAATGAATAAAAAGAGCATATGCTATCTGTAAGCTTTGTCCCAGCTCAAATCTTCGTTCGTTGATACTCTTGAAACCCCCGGACAATTCAGAACAACACCGGACACTTGATAACACCAGACACTTGATAACACCGGACAATTGATAACACCGGACACTTGATAACACCGGACAATTGATAACACCGGACACTTGATAACACCGGACACTTGATAACACCGGACAATTGATGACACCGGACACTTGATACCACCGGACAATTGATAACACCGGACACTTGATAACACCGGACAATTGATGACACCGGACACTTGATACCACCGGACAATTGATAACACCGGACACTTGATAACACCGGACAATTGATGACACCGGACACTTGATACCACCGGACAATTGATAACACCGGACACTTGATACCACCGGACAATTGATAACACCGGACACATGATAACACCGGACAATTGATGACACCGGACACTTGATACCACCGGACAATTGATAACACCGGACACTTGATAACACCGGACAATTGATAACACCGGACACTTGATACCACCGGACAATTGATAACACCGGACACTTGATACCACCGGACAATTGATAACACCGGACACTTGATACCACCGGACAATTGATAACACCGGACAATTGATAACACCGGACACTTGATACCACCGGACAATTGATAACACCGGACACTTGATACCACCGGACAATTGATAACACCGGACACTTGATACCACCGGACAATTGATAACACCGGACACTTGATACCACCGGACAATTGATAACACCGGACACTTGATACCACCGGACAATTGATAACACCGGACACTTGATACCACCGGACAATTGATAACACCGGACACTTGATACCACCGGACAATTGATAACACCGGACACTTGATACCACCGGACAATTGATAACACCGGACACTTGATACCACCGGACAATTGATAACACCGGACACTTGATACCACCGGACAATTGATAACACCGGACACTTGATAACACCGGACAATTGATGACACCGGACACTTGATACCACCGGACAATTGATAACACCGGACACTTGATACCACCGGACAATTGATAACACCGGACACTTGATACCACCGGACAATTGATAACACCGGACACTTGTTACTTTTGCTTTTTCGAATCCGCGTCCGGTCCTCGCTTTCTTTTTTCTCTCCCTCCAAAACAACCGAACGCTCTCTCCCACGCATTCCGTCACTTCCGGTACACCAGCGCCACTCTGCGAGAGCAACCTCTCACACCTTCCCTCCAGTTTCCACTGCATGACTATAGTCCTGCAGTGAAACTATTACTAGCTTTGTCCGCGTACACTTCAATGTCCAATTATAGAAAGTACCTTCAGTGTGTGTTAGTGTTTGTGTCCCATAATTGCTTTTCATGCATGAGCTTACAATTAAACATTCAACATATCCATTATTACATATAAACAAATCAATAAAATAATAAACATATTAATTTACTGAAGTACATAAACACATACATTTACATTTTTTTTTCTTCCAAAATTTACATTTACTACATAAACATTGCATTAATCCTCATACTCGATGCGAGACAGAGCATCAGCGTCCGTGTTAACAGCACCTGGTCTATGGGCAACTTTAACATTAAACCTTGCAAGGGCTAATGCCCATCTCTGTAATCGAGCATTCTTCGGGATTCCCTCAGTAAGAAATTTTAAGGGATTATGATCAGTATGAAGTAAAATTGGTTTCCCATAAGTCCAAACTTCAAACTTGTTTAGCGCCCACATTTCAGCAAAAGCTTCACGTTCTATTGTACTCCAGTTTGTCTGCGTATTTGTCAGTTTCTGACTAGCAAACGTTATCGGCCTAGCTCTTCCCGTAGAATCTCTCTGAATTAAACATGCGCCTATTGCCGTCAATGAGGCATCTGTATGAATTTCAAACGGTCGTGCTAAATCAGGTGTGTACAGCGAAACCGCTCTACATAAAGCATCTTTTAATTCATTAAATGCACATTCTGCTTCTTCGGTCCAGGGGACATCGTTAGGAATGGATTTCTTTGTCAAATCAGTTAAGGGTTTAGCTATTCTAGCATATCCTGGTACATATTCCCTGTAGTAGTTAAATAGTCCCAATGCTGACCTCAAAGATTTTTTTGTTTTAGGTACTTTTAAGTTTTTGATAGTCTTAATTTTGTCCGGATCGGGCCCATGCTTTCCCGAACCTACAATGTGACCTAAATATTTTACCTCTGGTTTGCCGAAGGAACACTTATCCAAGTTTGCAGTAAAATTTAAGGATTGAAGCGTCTTAAGAACGGCTGTAATGTGTTTTAAGTGATCCTCCCAGTTTACCGAATAGATTACTATGTCGTCAATAAAACTTTCTGCATAACCACTATGCGATTTTAGAGCTTGGTTCATTGCCCTCTGAAAAGTTGCCGGAGCCCCAGCTAATCCAAAAGGCATCACTTTCCATTGATATTGACCTTTCGGTGAAACAAAGCTAGTCAGTATTTTACTTCCCTCTTCCATTGGAATTTCCCAATAGCCTTTCAAAATGTCTAGTGTGGTCAAAAAATAGGCAGCTCCCGCTCTATAGCGTAATTCCTCTGCATTCTGCATTGGAAACGACATTATCTGACTTTCTGCATTTAAGCCGCGATAGTCCACACAAAGTCTAATGGTACCGTCCTTTTTTGCTACACACACTATAGGGTATGCTATTTCAGCCACCGAAGGCTCTACCAACCCCCTTTGCAATAATTCTGAAATTTGTTTCTCCACTTGCGATTTTAATAATTCAGGGACTTTGTAAATGTAGGGTTGTTTCCTTTGAATGTCCGGTTTCAAAATTATTCTATGTGACCCAACTTTGGCGCATTTAATTTCTCCATCAAAAAACATATGATAATCCCTTATTACTCTAGTTAATTGTTCCCGTTGAACCCCGTCTAAATGGTCCCAGTCTTTTGAACTGGTAAGCTTACTCAGCCATACTCCTACTGCTGAACATTTTTCAATCGGTGCATGTTGAATTTCACCAAAGTCTCTGTCCGCCTCGTATATAATTCCTATAGTATTAACTGGTTGTATGTATTTCCTTAATTTGTTACTATGTAGATGACGAGCGCTTTGATCTGGCAACTTTACCAAATAAGAATGCGGGGATTTAACTTCCGCTACTTCACCCGGCCCCATCCATTTGGAACAAAGTTTGTTAGTAGAATCAGGTATCAGCACCACGACTTCGTCACCAACACTGAATTGTTGTTCCTTTGACCTTAGATTGTGGTAATGGACATATTTTTGCTGCTGGATGTTTCCATGCTGAGTAGCAAATATTTCAGCATCTTTCAACCGGTCGCGGAGTGCCCTCAAATATTCGCTTACAGATTCTCCCACCCCTTGCGGTAAAACTGCATCATCTTCCCAGCTGGATTTCAAGATAGCTAAAGGTCCCACTGGTATTCGGCCGTATACTAGTAAAAATGGAGGGACACCAGTTGTAGCGTTTGGAACTTCTCGATAAGCCCACAACAAATATGGCAATTGCTTATCCCATCCTTTGCCTTGAGATTTCACGCAATGATGCAACATTCTTTTCATTGTACCAATGAATCTTTCGCAAAGTCCATTGGCCTGAGGATAACCCGGAGTTGAAAATTTTGGAGACGATTCTAAGCGTTTTAAAAACTCCTCTGTCAGCTTTGCAGCAAAATTTGTCCCATTATCCATCCATATCATTCTTGGTATACCTGTCCTCATAAATATTTCCATAAACGCTTCACAAGTAGCTTTCGCAGTTAATGATTTAATTGGAACTGCTTCTGGCCATCTACTGTGTTGGTCCATTACACACAATATATATTTATGTCCCCGTGAAGATTTGGGCTCAATTGGTCCAAATAGATCAGCATTCATAACCTGAAATGGAAGTTCTGGTCTCCCTACTGCTTCAATTGGCGCCCTATCGTGAACCCTCTTTTGGCGTCGAAGTTGACAATCATGACAAGATTCACAAAATCGTTTGACATCTTTTGTCAACCCCTCCCACCAAAAAGAAAGTCTAATGCGCTCTCCAGTCTTCTTTGACGCCATATGCCCTCCAGTTAAAGTTTCATGAGCCAATTTTAAAATGTCTTTCCTCCTACTCTGAGGTATAACCAATTGACTGCATTTCTGCCCATTAAACTTACCAGTGTGGTAAAGGATTCCCGATTCTAACCAATAACCATTCTTATTGTTCCTTGCTTCCATAAAAACCCTTTTTAATGATTCGCAATTTGCTTGGTCTTTGCGAAATTTCTGTGCTTGCGATAGCGGTGGATCGATATCCCGTTCATGACTATCTCTATCTTGTTGGTTTTGCACTATGTTATCATGTGCCTGTTGGCTTTGCACTATGTCTATAGGGATGCTTTTCGCAGCCTGCTCATCGTCAGGTAAATCCTCCATATCATTTTGTTCTTCACTCCCTTCTTTCCCAGTGACATTTTCAGTTTCTACCTGCATTCCCAAGATTGCAGCCCCCATATCCTCCGATCTATCCTCCCCCAAATACTTTCTCATTTGCTCTCTTAGTAGTTTAAACACTATGGGGGTGATCAATGCATCCTCACTTAACCTCTCTACAACTGCTACTTGAACATTTACGTAAGGTGTAACCCCACCTTTCTCCGTCCCAATGCTCAGAGGAACGGAAATCATCGCAGCCTCAATCAGGGTGCCACATGCCGAACGCAGGAATAATTTTCCCCCAGATTCTAAATATTTACTTGGCACCACTGATTTTCTCAGCACACTTATCTGTGCGCCCGTATCTATAACCCCTTGAAACAAAGATCCATCGATCACGAAATCCATCCTCGGAAGGTCCGACTCCGTTAACCCCAAAGGTATATCCTCTAAGCAGTAACCATTCCGATCGAAACCGGAGAAATCTACACAAACCTTATTTATGCCCATTTCCTCCAATTCCGAATTTCCCATGTCACTTGTCTGCTTCGGGACCTTATTAACCCTAGGGCAAAATCGTTTTATATGTCCCTCTTCCTTACATGCGTAACATTGAACGAGTTTTTTCTCAGGATCAAATTTGTCTTTGTAGTTTTCACCTCCAACCTGTGTACTAGACCAGTTTCTGTTTTCATTTTTACCTTCCCGCGTCTCATACTTCTGTCTACCTTCCCCAAGAAAATTGCCTCTGCCTCTATAACCTTGATTACAATAGTTCCTTGACATTGCAATCACAAAATTATCAATTTCTTGTGTTAATTCCCTAACCGCTAACCAACATTCTGTCTCTTTGAGGTAAACGTGAGATTTCACATTTTGAGGTAGACTATCTTTTATCTTATCCGCTATTATTAATTTCGTTGATACTCTTGAAACCCCCGGACAATTCAGAACAACACCGGACACTTGATAACACCAGACACTTGATAACACCGGACAATTGATAACACCGGACACTTGATAACACCGGACAATTGATAACACCGGACACTTGATAACACCGGACAATTGATGACACCGGACACTTGATAACACCGGACACTTGTTAACACCGGACACTTGATACCACCGGACAATTGATAACACCGGACACTTGATAACACCGGACAATTGATGACACCGGACACTTGATACCACCGGACAATTGATAACACCGGACACTTGATAACACCGGACAATTGATGACACCGGACACTTGATACCACCGGATAATTGATAACACCGGACACTTGTTAACACCGGACACTTGATACCACCGGACAATTAATAACACCGGACACTTGTTACTTTTGCTTTTTCGAATCCGCGTCCGGTCCTCGCTTTCTTTTTTCCCTCCCTCCAAAACAACCGAACGCTCTCTCCCACGCCTTCCGTCACTTCCGGTACACCAGCGCCACTCTGCGAGAGCAACCTCTCACACTATCCTACATAGGCTGCTTTCATAAATCCTTTAAAAAAAATTCAACACTTGCAACCAGGACTTTCTGGGAATCGAAACCCAGTGTTCACTCTAGAAATAAAAAAGGGCAGGGCGCTGTTGGCTGTAAAAGGGCACCCCGTTTTTGAAAAGGCATTTCTTGTTTTTAAAAGGGCACTTTTTTAAAAAAAAGTTTGAGATGGGCTTGGCCACCCGTTGATATATCAGACCCGTGACCAAAAAAAAATCCGATTTGTTGAATGATATTGTGCAAGAGCTGCATATTGATGACGATTCGGGGCTTATTTTGAAGGAAAGACCCGTACAAAATTGATGTCTCTTTATGAAGATACTATATAAAATCCTAAATTTGACACTTAAAAATTAATGTTTTCGCTAAAAACAAATTCTGTAAGAAGCCCTAATCATACCCCTTACAAAACTGATGAAAAGGCCACTTAAATCTAAAATTTGGTTATAAAAGGTATAATATTGAAATCATCTTCACGTTAAAAAAGACCATAGCATTTCATATGCGGGAACAGGCAACCAATAGGATTCGTGGAAAACCCCGTGCTCGAAATAACCACGGAATCATCGCGATTATACAACACGCGTAGTTAAAAATAGTTTGTTTTCCTACTGTATAATTCACTTAATTCCAATTTACATACACATTTTTTTAATCGATACCTTTTTTAAAGACGGCTAGGGAAGCAAAAACGCTTGTACTTGACTGAAAAGGGCAAGAGGGGCGGAATATTTTCAAAAGAGGGCGGCATTTTTGAAAAAAGGGGCATGAGGGCGCTATTGAGATGAAAAAAGGGCGGGCAGGGCGGACCGCCCTTCAAAAAACGCCTAGAGTGAACACTGCGAAACCACCTCTACAGAGACCGTTGTCCAGAAACTCATCCGTTAAGCTACCAGGGCGACGTGAAGTTATCAACAGAAGTAATGTTAAAAAGTAGTTCCGAAAGAATAAGAAGAAAGAAAATTTAATTATAATAACCCAGTTTACATTTAAGCAATTGACATAAAAATGTGAAAAACCATCTTCTGAACAACAATTTTAAGTTTGACAGGTCGCTTTGTTAAGATGACTTGTACAGAAACTGAGATTAGCAACATTAAATCACACTGCTCATTTTTGAAAAAGTTTAGTTACTTAAATTTGAGACGTCGTCCCTCATTTACGATTCAATTGTTCTCAAAGAAAAACAAGTACGTCCATGTACTCATTTTTAAGCACATTTTTTACAATCAATTACATTACAATTTATTGCAACTAAATTATCTTACTATCCATTTTTTGGCACACTTTTTTAACACTTCTTCTGTTTATAACTTCTTCACCTCGCCCTGGTAGTACAGCTGCTCTGCGGTGCCTGGGGATCTGGGTTCGATTCCCGGTAAGTCTTGGTTGTAAATGTTAATATTTGTTGAAAATTATTTATGAATGCAGCCTATGTAGGCAATCAACTTATTCATTTGTTCTAATTGTGCTCATTTTTGCGTACATGTCCTTTTCAAAAATGAAACTTATGTATTCGGAGCTATGATAAGCACCCAATGTAATCAAAAACGAGTACAGTTTACTTATTTTTGAGTACCTATTTTTTAACAGAAAACACCTAAATCCAGGAAATCTGCCCGAGTGGATTAATGCGTCAGTTGGGATTTCGAGGGTTCCCGGTTCGAACCTGTGCGATGGACTAGACTAAGCATAGTAAAAAAAAGTAGTGATATTGTGATCGGAGGGTTGCCAACTTCTCTATCAAAATACTAGAATGTCGTCCAGAACATCCACAAAAAATTAACGTCGTGTATACGAGACTGGTGCACGTTAAATCTGATCGGGTTCTGAAGTCACGACGTCTATTGAAGGCGTTGGGTACCAGGTCAGGTGTTGTCCTCGTCATCTGACCAGGCACGTAGGTAAGGGGGTGGTTCAGGGGGTTCAAACCCCTCCCATTGAAAGTCAGGGAAAAAAAAAAAAAATCGAATTATTGTAAAAATCATGAAAATTCTTTAAAAAACTAGAATAATTTCAATTTCTAGTATAATACTTCTTGTTGAGTTGCATGAGGAAAAACCTGGTATTTTCCGGGGGTCCTATCCCGGAAAATAGTTTTCAAAAGGCTTCAAAAACATGTTTTGAGGATATTTTTTCTCAAAATAAGTATAACATGACGGCATCGTGTTTCATTATATAACATTTGAATTTCGGCGACGAAAGAAAAAGATTTTAATACGGAATCCATATATTATTTTAAACAAAGAATCTGAAAATGTACATTTGTTCTCTAAATTTATTTTATAATTAAGGAGTGATATTTACTAATTTTAAAAATAAATTAATAACTGATATTGGTAAATATTTCATGAAAAATAAATTATAAATGTAGTTGTTTCGATACTTATATGCCAACGTATTCCTGTTTACTTGAATAAAAATTATGAAGTTAAAAAAAAATTGCGGAGGATAAGTTATTCAGTCACTAAACCACCCCCATGAAAAATCTATACCTACGTGCCTGCATCTGACCATGGTTCAAAAGTACGAGGCATCGTTCCCGGGTCTTTCCTTCGAGATAGGCCCCGAACCGTCGCCAATAGCCCACTGTGCATCTCTAATACGACTTTAATTAACCAAACCAAACCAGGCAATCTGCATCCCTAAAAAACCCATGCATTAATAGGACCCTGATCCCCCCCCCCCCCCCCAAACAGCCTCAATCTCTGTAGCACATGCACCAACCGTGAAATGGGACGACCGATTCACCAAAGGCCCCTTTCTGTCTTTTGATCAATACAACTCCCCATCCATCGTCATTGAATGGACATCTATTAAGTTGGCTGCGTGGAGGAGGATGTGTTCACGGGGGCCGTGGGATGGGCAGACTCATGTAAACCAAACCACGGGTCGTCCTGTTAAATGTAGGAATGAATGTCCATTTCGAGTGGATGGGATGTCTAATTTCGCAGGGGTAGTTAGTTAATGGATCGGGTTTCAATGGTTCGGATTGGCTGAGTGGGCTTGATGATGTTAAATTAGAATGTGGAATTATTGCTGGATTTAATATATGTAGTGTAGTCATAAATTATTGGGTGATGGCTGTTGTTTGGGATTCCTCCAAAGTAAAAACAGAGAGTTGTGTGAGCCAGCTCATCCATAAATCTGTCTAGTTTTTTTTTTTTATTTTTTATTGTTATTTTAAATATTCCTTAAATTTAAAGCCCAAACGATAAACGGAGTCGAAAAGAAAGGAAAAAAAGGGGGGAAATACTACTTCATTCCATTCATTTTGTAAATGCTCATAAACGCAAACAAATAAATAGACCAGTAACATCAAGTCCTTATAATACTATACTAACAAATAATAAACATGTCCAGTTAATGTACTTTATTAAGTGTGGGTCCATGCTCAACCGATCAGAGTCGGGTGGAAAAAGGCGTTGGAGACATGCAGATAAGTTAGCAGTCCGGGGTCGTAACCTGAAAACCATCGGGACAGACCAGGGGCCCCGCACGGCAGTCAACTGTCAATTTTAGGGCAATTGGGCTGTACAATGTACATAATATGCTGAGCAATTCAGCACTTGTCAGCTTTCAGAGCAAATGAACAGTCATAAATTTACGGAGCGATTGGACAATTGTCAATTTTCTTAACAATTGAGCTGTCGTCCACTTTCGCAGAAATTGGACAGTCGACAATTTTCTGAGCAATTGGGCAGGTATCACATTTTGGAGCAGTTAGCCAGCTGTCAATTTTCGGATCAATTCACCACTCGTCAGTTTTCGGAGCAGTTGAGTAGTCGTCAAATTTCGGAAAAATTGGACAGTCGTCAACTTTTGAGCAATTCGGCAGTCATCGCTTTTCGGTGCAATTAACCAGCTGTCAATTTTCAGAGCAATTCGGCACACGTCAGTTTTAGTCAGTTTAGTAGTCGTCAAATTTCGGAAAAATTGGACAGTCGTAACTTTTTTTAGCAATCGGGCAGTCATCACTTTTCGGTGCAATTAGCCAGCTGTCAATTTTCGGAGCAATTCAGCACTCGTCAGTTTTCGGAGCAATTGGGCTGTAGTCAACACGCGGAGCAATTTAGCTTTCGCTAATTTTCGGAACAATTGGGCAGTCGCAAATTTTCGGAGCAATTGCGCAATTGGCGAAAACAATTTTGATTTGAATATACCCTGAGTAGAAAAATGAGATTGAGGTACATATCCCCATCACCGAGTCGCCACGCCACTGCTTACCCCAACAAATCAAAAAATAAATAAATTATTTTTCCATGTCACCCATTGATCCACCACTCAAAAACCCCACCCAATGGATCCTCCACAAATCCGAACCCCCCACCCGCACTCGAAAAAACAAATTCTTCCCTCTTCCAGAAATCAGAGGACAAGATTAGCCACTTTGCTTAGAGAAGCAACGTGAAAAGCCAATTAAAATTCTCAACCGTTTCATTCTTCTCATCCCTCCCCCCTTCCTCCACCCCCTTCACTTTTACAGAAAGAAACCGTGGTTCATTAATTGTAACCGAAACTGGAGACTCAAGATGAACGAAACGGGGAAGGGAGTTTAATTGCCGCGGGTAAAATTCGAAGGAAGCGATCTCAAAATGGGGGGGGGGGGGGGGGGGGGGGGGTACTGGCTGTTCTGTGACTTGCTTCCTTTGCAATTAGCCCTAAAGTGTTTACGTGGATTTTTAACTATTCTTTAAAAGCAAGGGCCATTTATTATTTAATTTATCGACCATATACACTGTTAAAAATAGGTACTTACAAATAAGTAAAATGTACTCATTTTTGAATACATTCGATTCTTATAAGCTCCGAATACAGAAGTTTCATTTTTGAAAAAGACATGTGCTCAATAATGAGTAAAATGAATAAAAAGAACAGTAGCTTGTATACATAGGCTGCCTTCATAAATCCCTTTTAATAACTTTCAACAATTACAACCAGGACTTATCGGGAATCGAACCCACTCCGTCTACCTGGTGTCGGCCGCATTGAAGTCCAGGGCCACATCCGTTGTATTACCAGAAGTTATAAACAGTAGTAATGTTAAAAAGGGGCGGCAAAAGAATGGGAAGTAATATAATTGAGTCGTAATAACTCAGTTTCCGCTTAAGCAATCGACATTAAATAATGCAGAAAACCATCTTTTGAAGAATTATTTTAATATTGTCAGGACGCTTTGTGAAGATGGCTTGAACAGAAGCTGAGATTAGCAATGTTAAATCACACTACACATTTTTGCGAAAGTACGGTTACTTCAATTTGAGTACGTCATCGCTCATTTACAATGCAATTGTACCAAAGAAAAACCATGTACTCATTTAAGTACATTTTTTGCAGTGTAGTTAGTTATTAAAAGTAATTCGAGCTTAGGACTTAATTCGCTAAATGAATTTCCAACATTTGATATACGTTTCCAGAAATGATAGCCTGGTTGGCACGACGACGGTTTATTGTCCGGCGACTTAGAATGCAATGGTATAATAGTAATTGCACCGTAAAAAAAGGTACTTAAAAATGAGTACATGAATGAAATCGTTTTTCTTTGAGTACACTTGCATCGTAAATGAGCGATGAGGTACTCAAATTTAAGTAATAGTACTTTAAAAAAAATGTGCAATGAGATTTTATATTGCTAATATCAACTTCTATTTCAGCCATCTTTACAAAGCGACCTGACACACTTAAAATATTTCTTCAGAAGATGGTTTTCTGCATTATTTGATGTCGATTGCTTAAACGGAAACTGAGTTATTTCAATTCAGTTATCTTACTTCCCATTTTTTTGACACCCCTTTTTAGCATTTCTTCTGTTTATAACGTCTTCAAGTCGCCTGGTAGTTTAACGGATAAGGTTCTGGACTACGGTGTCTGAGGATCTGCGTTCGATCCCCTGTGAGTCGTGGTTGTAATTGGGGAGGTTTATTGAAAGTGATTTATGAAGGCAGCTTATATAGGATGGCAATACCCCGATTGCGGCCGAAGGGAGCCGGGTTTATCATATTCTCAAAGAAGAAAACAATTGTTTATCGCCCAGACAATATGTTGGCATGGGCCGCAATTGGAACTTTCCGTATATAATAGCATATGCTCTTTTTATTCATTTTTACCCACTGTACTCATTTTTAAGTACACGGCTTTTTTTTAAATTGAAACGTTTGTATTCGGAGCCATGATAAGCATCGAATGTACTCAAAAATGAGTACATTTTACATATTTTTAAGGACCTATTTTTTAACAGTGCAGGCAGAAGCTTCTTTTGATCTTAATTGACTGGACTAATCTCTGATTTATTTTAATATATCACAATATATATGATACAGGAAACATACAAAATCCAATTTTGAAATGAATCGGTACGGTTGCTTGAGTTAAAACTGCCGAATTGAAATATCTTCTGGAAATGGATTTTCATAAAACCTTTCTTTGTGCGAAGGGGAGGTAACAGAAAGTTTATGCCATACGTGATGTTTCTCTCATTTTAAAACTATTTCTTGCTAAAATAATATTTTTGCAATGGTTACGACGTGAAAAGTATGCGAGGGAACCGTCATTAGCCAGGTTATGTTAAGAGAGCGATGGTTGTATTTCAGATTACACACGTTTCAACGGTGAAGCAATTCAAGATTTTGAAACTTTGATGATACAGTCAGAGAGTCAGTCATGTATTATTCTTCGCCTATTTTGCCGTTAAAGGAAACTCACTTAACATGGGAGAAAAAAATAAAAATCGCTTTCCCCCGAAATGAAATAATTTTTTAATTTTAAAATAATCACAGGGTTTTATTCTGTTATGAATGATGCGGTTTTATCACTTTGAATCAGTTACGGTTTTATCCTAAAATTTCCAGTTTCTTTTAACGGAATGTTTAATGTGTTATTATTGTACAGAGTACTCTGAAAGTTTTACTGATATTGATCTATTTCTGGGGGCAGGCCAGCATTTTGCATCATATTAATGATTATTTTTTATAAAAATCCCAGAATAAAAAATAAAAAAATAACCTTAAGAACTTTTTTTTGGTTTAATGGAATAAAATATTCTATTTAATTTAAGAACATATAAATTATTTTTAGTATTTTTATATTTAATTCGAATAGGTCCCCCCCCCCTCCCCAAATGATATGCTGTAATAATCTATATTTGCTTTTCCCCTTAAATGTCTCGAATTTAAAACCAACTCTTACCTTTATACAGATGATTTATTTGATAGTGAAAAGTTACGTTACAAATTAACTAGAACATAAATTGTTCGCTTGGGACTCGTAAAGCAAACGTTATTTTCAGGTTGGGAGTATGTTCAGTTGACGCAATACAGTCGTTAAATATTCCGACTTCCAAGTTAAGTACTGCTCAATCTACTTTCCGCACTCCCTTTAGTCGCAAAGATTATTTTATTCACGAAAAAACTTGTAAATGGCGTCTTATTTCAGTTCTCTCTTTTAACACCTTTAAAATAGTTTTATTTTAAATTTACTGACTTATTTTTTTGTATTGTGTTTCTCAACATTGTTGAAAATTGGTATTCAAAAATAAGTAAAATGTACTCATTTTTGAATATATTCGATGCTTATCATGCCTCCGAATACATTAGTTTCAATTTTGAAAAAGACATATACTTAAAAAAGATTGCAATGGGAAAAATTAATTCAAAGAGCAGATGCTAGCCTATATAGGCTGCCTTCATAAATATAGTTTTCAATAAATATCGACAATTACAACCAAGATTTACCGGGAATCAAACCCACATCTGCATGCACCGCTGTCCACAGCCTTATCCGTTAATCTACCAGGACGACGGGACGAAGTTATAAACAGAAGTAATGTTAAAAAGGTGTGCCAAAAGAGCGGGAAGTAAGATAAATGAACTGCATGAACTCAGTTTCAATTTAAGTAATCGACATCAAATAATGTGGAAAACCATCTTCTGAACTGAAACTAAGACTAGCAATATTAAACCACACTGCTCATTTTTGCGAAAGTACGATTACTTAAATTTGAGTATGTCATCGCCCATTTGCGATCCAATTGTACTAAATAAAAAGAGTACGTTCATGTACTCATTTTCAAGCACCTTTTTTCTACAGTGAATCTATATTGTATATGTTTAATTTCTTTTTATACATTTTAGTAGGTTTTTAGACCTCGATTTCGAAAAATAGTATTATTTGTATCTCTAATCAGAAACTTGAATGCAAAACATCAAAAGAACTACAAGGGCCTCTTAACAATACTGCTTTCTTAATTCAACAATTTGATTTAACGTTTCTAATTGATATTAAAAATATTTAATTACAATTTTTATTTAAATTAAATAAAAATGAATGAATGAATGAATAAATAAATAAATAAATTTTACGAACAAGTTTAATTATTTTAAAAATTTAGTTTAAAAATTTAATTATTTATTATATCAATTTTATACTCATCACAACTTTTTGAAGTTAGTGCCAATCGTCAAAAAACATATATAAATTTTGGAGCCGATTTCAAAACGTTGTAATAAGTATAAATTTGATAATAAAAAATTAAATTTTTCAATTAAAATTTTACTTTTTATCGCATTTTTATTAAAGACTATTTATTTAAAAAAATATTATTTTATATTTAATCAAAGATCAATAAATATAACAAAAGATTAAAGAGTGTTTAAGTGATTAATGATAGTTCATTTACATTTTACGTTGTTTTCTTGGCGATTTATTTCAAGAAAACCATAAAAAATACATCAAATCTATTCTTTGTAAATGAAAATACAATGATAAATACTGTCTTATTCTTTTATATCCAATTGAGAAGCTTGAATGTAATTTGTTTTGTTTTTTTTCAAATATTTTTCTTTTTACCGAAACAATTTCTTTGATGACGAAAATGTTAATTTCATTTCTGTCATAGTTTCTTTTCTTAAGAGCAATCGTTCAAAATGATGTGTTATCGAATAACAAAAGCTTGGCTAATGACTTATCTAAACGCATAAAATTATATAAAAAATCGTAACTGTCAGATGAAACAAATTGATGCTCTTTTTTAATATTCAGTAGATTTCAGTTATTTTCAAATAAATTAATATGTATGAAGACGTCTTACAAGATAAAAAATATATAAAAGCAGTAAATCAGGAAAAAGCTGTAATGGCGCTTCTTATTAAGTTGATGTCATGTTTAAAGGTTTTGTGGTTTTTGAGTTAAGAATAACTCACTTCTTATAAATAATTAGTATCATTAAGTTATTATTTTATGTTTAATTAAAAAATCTTTATTTGGGACTCCGTATAATTTTTTTTTAATATTTTTAATAACCCATATTTAATTACAACCAAGACTTACCGGGAATCAAACCCAGATCGGTTTGCACCGCTGTCCAGAGTCTTGTCAGTTAAGCTACCCGGGCGACGTGAAGAAGTTATAAACAGTAGTGATGTTAAAAAGGTGTGCCAACAGAATGGGAAGTAAGATAATTAAATTGTAATAACTCAGTTTCCATTGAAGCAATCGACGTCACATAATGTGGAAAACCATCTTCTGTACACATATTTTAAGCGTGTCAGGTCGCTTTGTTAAGATGGCTTGAACAGAATCGGAGATTAGCAATATTAAATCATACTGAAAATTTTTGCGAATGTACGATTACTTAAATTCGAGTAAATCATCGCTTATTTACGTTGCAATAACACTCAAAGAAAAATAAGTATGTTCATGTACTCATTTTTAAGTAATATTTTTTTACAATGTATACCATACATGCTCAGAAAACGGGGGACTTCCATGCGCATGTGTGAAAAAGGGGTCCTTGGTCCTATTGTAGTTTTAGCTACACTGTTAAAAAAATGGCTACTGAAAATTAAGTAAAATGTACTCATTTTTGATTATTTTCGATGCTTATCATAGCTCCGAATACATAAGTTTAATTTTGGAAAAAGGGATGTACTCAAAAATGAGTAAAATGAATAAAAAAAGCAGTTGCTTACCTACATAGACTGCCTTCATAAATCACTTTCAACAATTACAACCATTACTTGCCGGGAATCGAACCAATCCGTCTACCTGATGTCGTCCGCACCGAAGTCCAGGACCATATCGGTTGTACCACCACAGCGATGTGAAGAAGTTATAAACAGAAGTAATGTTAAAAGGCGTGGTAAATAAGATAATTGTAATAACTCAGTTTCCATTTAAGCAATCGACATCAAATGATGTGGAAAACCATCTTCTGAACAACTATTTTAAGTGTGCCAGGTCGCTTTGTTAAGATGACTTGAACAGTAGCTGAGATTAGCAACATTAAATCACACTGCTCATTTTTCAGAATCTACGATTACTTAAATTCGAGAAAATCATCGTTCATTTACGATGCAATTATACTCAAAGAAAAATAAGTAGTTCATGTACTCATTTTTAAGTAAATTTTTTTACTGTGTTATACAATACATGCTCAGAAAACGGGGGACTTCCATGCGCATATGTGATAAAGGGGTCTCTGGACCTGTTTTAGTTTTACCTTGGGGTCCGTGACTTAATTCTAATTGTAAACCTCTGGTCTGAAGCAACCTCTGGTAAACTGCAAAGCTGTTAATAGTAAAAAGAATCGAAACTTCATTTTCTCTGTAGTATCACCCTAGCTGTTCCGCATTTCTTTGAATGCAATTTCTTTCTTTACTTCGTTGTATCGATCTTACCTTTTCAATTCCATCGCAAAAACAAAACTCTTATCTCTGTAGTTTCATCTGGACGGGATTCATCTAAAAACCTTCAGAATTTTGAAAGAGAGAGAGAAAAATCCTAACCAGTTTTCAGTTGACTTCTTTGTCGGGATTTTATCTATGATCCCCCCTCCCCTTCTGTTCTATTATGTCTGTTTCATTTTATCTTATTATTTTTTTTCGTTTTTCTCTGAGGATTCAGGTAAACCGCCACGTGAGAGTTGTCTTTGTTCTCCTCCCCCCCCCCCCCTTTCCCCAATACAAAAGATCTTACAGGAGCCTTAAGAAAGAAAAGTGCGAGTGGATTTGCGTATCCAAATGCGCCACCTGGTGGGAGGATTTGAATTAATAGATTAGAATAAAAGGTTAATCTATCTATATATATTCAAAAATAATTAAGTGTACACATTTTTGAATACATTCGATGCTTATCATGGCCCGGAATATATAAGTTTCATTTTTGAAAAAGACGTGTACTTAAAAATGAGTACAATTGGTAAAAATGAATAAAAAAAGCAAATGCTAGCCTACGTGGGCTGCCTTCATAAATAACTTTCAATAAATATCGACAATTACAACCAAGACTTACCGGCAATCGAATCCAGATCTGCAGGCACTGCTGTCCAGAGTCTTATCCGTTAAGCTACCAGGGCGACGTGAAGAAGTTATAAACAGACCTTTTCCACCTCTTGGTTTTCTTAACCCCTTTGACTTCTTAGATAAATCTAATTTTAATACTGCAATATTTCAACATTGTAACATATGTTGCATAGTTAGCTATAAGGATCGATAAACGATGCGTTCGGATTGGCTAATGAAGAAATATCGCCAATATACTAACAAAATGTCATTTAACGAATAAATGCATCGCCAACTGATTAAAAAATGTCTCCAAATCAATAAAAATATCGCCAAATCAATAAAAATATCGCCAAATCAATAAAAATATCGCCAAATCTATAAATATATTTGGGAAAATAATAAATAAATCACCAACTGAACTAAAATATGATCATATGTGTGAAAATAACATCAATTTTTCCTCCGGGCAACGCTTGGCACTTCCGCTAGTTATTTATTTAAAAAAAATCAGTTTTGGCTGTGGTATTGTAGCAAGGCTAAAAGGGTTTTACGCGCAACGTCTTTTCAGCTGATTATATAAATAGGAATTGGTCGCCAAGAAAAATCTCGCTAAAACAGGGAAGTTCTCGCTTTATGTTGTCCTCGTTATCTTATAGCTTATTTGAAACATTTATACAACCAGTATATGTTTGTCTAGTGGTTGAATGATTAGCCCTTAATTTTATCGTTTTCCCGGGTCTTTCTTTCGAGATATATCTTAGACCGTTGATGATAACTAATTGTGTAGTTCGAGTGCAACCTTCATTAAAATAGTCAACCATACTTTAGCGTAAATTGAATACACAGCGTTATAAAAGTAGATTTTTATTTTATCTACAAAATAGTTCAGTTCGTAGTTTTATAAATTGGAACCATATATTTTTACTTAAGTCACTAAATTAATAGTAACTTAAGCAAACAATTACAAAATTACTACTTAAATGAAAACGTAACTACCATTTTCTTTTACGCTAGTAAACATGTTTTTTTACATTTTTGTGGTCGAAGTTAATATAAAAATCACTGCCAAAGAGTACATTCTTTTAAATTGAGAAAAAGTTTAAATTCTAATTCTAACTTTAAAAAAGTAAAACGCTTGCGGCAAAGCAAGCAAGTAGTCGATTTCTTCTAAACTTTTAATCACGATTTTTTCTCCCTTTGTTACAGATTGAAAAAAAATCAAGTTCTCGAACAAGAATTTAGTCACGATCGTAACCATGGTTACCGCATTAAAGATTCTTCTGCGTCAAGTCATTTAGAATTTTCTCTCGAAAAATAAATTATTTATTGCATGAGTAGAGTTGTTTGCTTAATTCTGCTTTAATTCTTTTTTGGAATTAAAAAAAAATCCCCCTTTTGAGAGTTTTTTCGTCTTTCTCCTTGGAACTCAAGAGGTTTTTTAAAAATTTCTTTGGAATAGTTGGAACTGACTCCTAAGATCTAAATTAGTTGCAACTTGGGAAAAATCCGTAATTAATTAGCGAATTTTAAGATTCACAGTAAGGTATTTTGAATAATTATTCACTTAAAATCTTTTTTTATTAACTCAGAAATTGTGTATTAAGACATTTTAAGTTTCATCACTATATAGACTTAATTTTTTCCATTTTGTAATTTAATTTTAAAAAACCATCGATTTTATGACTAAATCTCTGAAACAAGTATTTTTATAAAGTAAAAAAGGGAAATAATTATTTAAATATGTATTCAGCACTTCATTTTGAGTATATATATAACTCAGTTTAAAACATTTTTTTTTAGTGTATATTACTTTCTTGTTCAAGTTACTTTTCTTATTTGGCTATTCAAAATTTAAGTACTTCCAATGCTAAAAATAGGTACTTGAAAATTTAAGTACTTACAATGTTAAAATTAGGTACTTGAAAATTTAAGTACTTACAATTTTACAAATAGGTACTTGAAAATAAGTAATATGTATTCATTTTTAATTTCATTCGATGCTTACCATGGCTCCAAATACATGATACCTACCTTCATAAATCACTTTCAATAATTTCAACGAGGATTTATCGGGAATAGAACCCAATCCGTCTACCTGATGTCGTATCCAGGGCCTTATCTGTTGTACCACCACAGTGATGCGAAGAATTTATAAACAGAAGTAATATTAAAAAGGCGTGGCAAAAGAATGGGAAGTAAGACAGTTGAGTCGGAATAACTCTTTTTTTCATTTAAGCAATCGACCTCAAATAATGTGAAAAACCATCTTCTGAGCAACTATTTTAAATTTGCCATGTCGCTTTGTTAAGATGATTTAAATATAAGCTGAAATTAGCAATATTAATTCAGATTGCTCGTTTTTGCTAAAGTACGATTGCTTAAATTAGAGTACGTCATCGCTCATTTACGATGCAATTGTACTCAAAGAAAAACGAGTACGTCTATGTACTCATTTTTAAGTACATTTTTATTTACAGTGTACCAAATGTTTCTAAGTACTAAAGAATTAAGTTATTTTAAGGTTTTTGAACGGTAAGACATTATGCTTAACGTGAAGGATAGTTATTCGACTTAAAGATAAACCCCTTCTTAGCTTTTACATCATTTTTCAAAGATTTTTTTTCTTTTTTAAAAGGAAAGGTTTATCGTAACAAAATGCTTTTGAGCATTAGGTTTTTCTCATAGGAAATATTCGCGTTCTTGGGCTTATCTCGTATCCCGTAGGGAATTCATTGCAGTTTTATGTTGGCTTTTAAAAGTCACCTTAAGGAAAATATATAGTTTGTATTATCGGTCAAATTTTAGGGATTTACGTAAGAATGTATTTTTGTAAAGGTTTCCAGTTTTTTTTTATGTGAGTTTCTGTTCATTTTTCTCGAAATAGAAGTTTTAAACAGAAATATCTGATTTTTAAGCATTTTCACCATAAGGCAGTGGCGGATCTAGCTATAAACATAGTAGTATAGGGGCAATTGCCCAGTCTGAGATTTTCTAAGTTATATTACCTAAAATGTATATACTTTTGTTTTAGAAGGAATTAAAAAAAGTCAAATAATTCAACTCCCTATGCCTATTATAACTATCATTGGAAGAACTTATGAAAATACCTTCGAGCATGGATCCTTTATAGTAGAGGAGTCATGACGTCACTCGCTAACATCAAAGTGAAGCCAACATGTATGACCTCAGACACGTTTTTAATTATGTCATTCCATTCATAAATTTTCACTGTTACACATTTTCTAATTCACCAGACAATCGCGAGTATTTTTTCATTCTCTGGGATGTGGGCTTCACGATTATGACGTCATATTCTCTCTACTATAGACCATTTATGTTCGAAATAAAATACTGCCTCCTAATTTAAAGTCAGTGACAAAGTATATTAACAATACTTAATACTTGCGGCGGATCTAGCATGTATATGTATATATTATATATATATATATATATATATGTATATTATATATATATATATATATATATATATATATATATATATAATATTTATATCTCTTCAAAAATAGGGAATTATATGCTATTAAAGATGGACTTAAAAATCATTCGTTTTGTACCATTTGCACCATAATTATACCCCTAAAATATGAATAATCTAATAGATATGCCTTAATCAACGATAAAAATAATAATAGTAAAATTTAATGGTGGTTTTTATTAGTAACTAGCAATGTGGTCTGGTGTTGCTCGTGGTCAATTTGCGAAGTTAGAGCTGCGCGATTTTTTCATTTGTTAGAGTAGCCAGTCGCATATCATACTCTGTGCACTGTAAAAATAAACTTTATTATCAAAATCTAGTTTTATTTAATTACTTTGAGTAGTTTTCGAGATACCTAAAACCTAGTACTTTTTAATTTTCATGTTCTCGACTTTACATAATATTGCGACTACAAATTAAACTGATGTTTATGTTATTAAAAACTATATTTAAACTATTTTTTTATCGATTCCTACACTTTAAAAAGAAAAAGGTAATTAAAAATGAGTACCTGAACCTATTCATTTTTCTTTGAGTACAATTGCATCATATATCAGCAATGACGTACTCAAATTTAAGAAATCGTACTTTCTGAAAAAGGAACAGTGTGATTTAATATTGTTAATCTTAGCTTCTGTTTAAGCCATCTGAACAAAACGACTTGACAAACTGAAAATAGTTGTTCAGAAGATGGTTTCTACATTATTTGATGTCGATTGCTTAAATTGAGAGTTATTACAATTCAATTATTTTACTTCCCATTCTTTTGACACACATTTTTAACATTTTTTCTGTATATAACTTATTCAAGTCACTCTGGTAGTACAAGGGATAAGACACTGGACTGCAGTGTCTGAGAATCTGGTTCGATACCCGGTAAGTCTTGGTTGTAATTGTTGATATTTATTGAAAGTGATTTATGAAGACAACCTATGTAGGCAAACAACTGCTGTTTTTATTAGTTTTACTCATTTTGATTGCATGTCATTTTTAAAAATGAAACTTATGTATTCGGAGCTATGATAAGCATCGAATGTACTTAAAACTAATTACATTTTACTTATTTTTGAGAAACTATTTTTAACAGTTTAATTAAAAATATTCTGCAAGCTCTACATTCTACTGAAAGAATTCGAAGTCTAGTAAAACGCTTCACGTAGCATAAATTTTGAAGAAAAAAAATATATATATGTTGTACAATTATTTTTATAATTTATAGATTTATGTTAATTTTGATAAATGTAAAAGTACGTTAAAAACAAAAATTTTCTCATACTCTTTATATTACTATTTTAGTTTGTGATGCAAATGTATTTTCTCAAATCTTTTTAAGGGAACGCGATATTTTACATTCTAGAAGACAATTTTCTTTACAATGCACAAGCGTAATTCGGTATTTAATCGGAATTTCATATATGCATCAAATTTACTTCGCGCAACAGGTCGATTCAAGTTCAAACAGGTGGCCTTCAACAAAAAAAAATAATCTCTGGAACTGGATTATATTAAATTCCTCGCTTTCGCCGTAACTCGATTTCCCTACCAGTTTTCTTAATTTGGTAGATCAGACAAGAACTTTCCGTAGGTAAAAAAAGAACAAAAAAGGTAAGATATTAGATTTTTCAGAGATTGCTTTTTTTTCTTCATTTTAGCTCCCTTCCAAAAACTGTCACCATTTTTTTTCTTTCTTCAACTTCGAACATTTTTCTCGGTTGCCATAGGAACCTAGTTAATACGATCCTCATGGGTAAGTTTTCGTTTCTTGATGTGGCAACGACCTCTGTTTTCCCGAGTCGTATCGTTTGACGTCAGTTTCGGAAGTTTTATTTTATTAATTTTTTTACTAAACTAAGTTTTCCGACAAGTGAACCGAAATCTTTTCGCAATAACTTGAGTCAGTGAAATTTGATTCTTAGATTGGGAATTTGTTTGCTGACACTGAAGTTTTGGTGGTAATTTTATCAAGATCGTCTTAACCTTTTTCAAAATCAAGTTAGTTCTTATAAGAGGCAATCAAATACAGTCAACTACAATGTATTTAATTTTTTTTATATAATATAGTAATCTATCGCTTAATTTTTAACATTGTCATTTAATTTATAGATAAAACTTCTTGTATAAGTAAATTTTGTTTTTTACGCAATATAAAACCGCTACAACTTCGATTGTGGTAAAAGTTATTATTCTTTTGATATTATTGACTTTGGAACGAATGTGGAAGAATATCAAGACACATGAAACTGAAAAATATATTTGTTGAATATAACAATCAAAATTATGACATATTGTTTTTTTCTAAAAAAGGTTTTTTATTTTACAATAATAATTTCCTTATATGATATATCGTAGTATGTATTTACTTTATAAATACTTATTTTGTACTAATTCTCCGCCATTGAAGAAGATTTAATTCAGGTATTCTAAAAATATATATAAATTAAGAAGCCTCACTAACCTAATTAATAAGAAAATTATGTAAATTTTCTAAATTTTTGATAATGTTTATTGTTAGTGAGAAAATTGATTTATTGTAAACCTAAAAAATTCAGATTCTAGTTATTATAAATCATTGATTAGCTGTATGTATATTTAGAAACTAGTTGAGATTCCTCCCCACCTCGTATATTATTGTCTGCAGATTTGTTGTAAAAGTAAATAAATAGATTCATACCCTCAGGAATAACACTCTAATTCTTGGGAAATCTGCGATTGTCAAAACTAGTTTCGTCATATTTGACAATAGTTTCGTCAATAAATCAAGTGACATTTGATGAAACAAGAATCCTCAACTTTTGACCGAAAGTCATTTACCCTTTTTTGGCCCTTTTCTGCGTCACCAGCTCATGTTCGGTTCTTATACTGATATTGTCAGAATTTAATCGCGTCTGCGTGGCCGATTTGATTGAAAGTTGATTTCTGGAACGAGGGAACCGTGATTCTAAAAGTTCGCCTATAAAAATCGTCCTCATGTTTGAAGAAATAAATTTCATTAAAAAAACCCACAAATTGAATTTCCTCAGATTGACGGAATATTTAGTTTGGTTTGGTTTAGTTAACTAACGTCGTACTAGATTTGCACAGCGGGCTATTGGCGACGGTTTGGCGTCTATCTCGAAGGAAAGACCCGGGAACACATACACATTCATACATGCATCTCGTTATTTTAGAACCATGGTCAGATGACGAGGAAACACCTGAACTGGCACCCAACGCTTTCAATAGACGTCGGGATTTTGGACACCGATCAGATTTATCGTACATCAGTCCCGTATACACGCCGTTAACTTTTGCGATGTTCTGGCCGACTTCTCTTGTATTTTGTAGCGAAGCTGGCGAATTATTTAATTGGAGCATATAGTAGACATCTGTTTCGTCATAAACGACGTAACTTTCGTCAAATACGCGAATGCATTTCTGATAGCGCATACTTATTTATAATAATACATATTTTCATTGGCGGAGATTCGGGGGAGAAGGAGAGGGGGGGGGGGGGGCTGCTGCCTCCGCAATTTTTTTGGATGTTGCCCCAGCCTATTTTTTTTTAAAGTTGCCTCCTCACTTTTTAAATATAGCACTTTTTAATCAAATACAAATAGTTTTACTGTATTGCCGAAACTATGAAAAATTTTTAACCCCCCCCCCCTTTTCTTCGATCTTGCCCCCTCGCTTTTAGCAATCAACCGCCGCCACTGCTGCGTATTGTCATTACATGTCATACATAAATACCAAAAGTTTACAATACACACACAGATACTTTATAATCATATTCTCCTCGCACTACACCACTGATTGCTTTGCGGCGGAACATGAGCTCAATAATTAACCCTCTGACAGTGGCGAGTTCCCTAATCACTTGCATATCCCTCCGAACATTACAATCTAAAAATAGCACGTCCCTCGCTATTGGTCAGCGATCTGTATATGCTTGGAGTGTCTCGTCCTCTGCATGCAATATTGATGAGTATGTGTGACAACTCAACACTACTCGAATAATGAGACCCCCCCCCCACACACAAAGCGACCGCCCCTTTAAATACTAATATTTCTCGAGAGGGGGACATGTGTCATATGGATGACTCGCTTCGAGTATATGTATCAAAGGGATTGTTACTCCATGTTCGACGTCTGTCTAGAGAGCTCAGAGTAGTGGTTTCCGACCTTTAAGCCTTACACACTGTCGTTCCATCGGGCCAAACGGAATGCCGTCATTCCAGAAATTTATCGTGTGCACGGAGGAAAGGAGAAGGTGATTTTGGCGAGATTTTACTGGAAGTAATATAGCAACCTTAAAAGTGGGTGCAAACAAACTCATCTGGCAGTGCGTTTTCAACGAGGATTGCGTTAGTTAACACATAAATTTTAAAGTATAAAAAATCAAAATGTAACAGTTTGTGCAGCTGTGAGATTCGCTACAAGTTCCAAATCAATAAAGGATGCTTTTATCTCCAGTTCGTAGGTTAATTAAGTTATAAAATAAATTATCGTCAATAACTGATACAAAGTAATGCTTTGGAATAGCGCCAAATACTTCGCCAGTACCTACTTTTTAAACTATTGCTTACTTCACATTTCAAACTGGTTTTTGGACTTGATCACACCTCTATCTTCTTCTTTTCTCCTCGATCGTTAGGTTTAATTTGAGTGAAGCGGCGCTATGGATATCCAAACGGGTGAATATCCACCGTTCCGTCCCATCCACTGATCTTGTAACTTCTGGATTGGGCAAGGCAGTTTGTTGATTGGAAGCCAATTATAAAACTGTTAAGTTATAAAACTGTAGCCCAATTCCATTTCTTCCTGTAAATATCGTATATTGTTCATGCTAAAATATGCCGAATTCTAGTGCTTTTGGGTTATTTTTTTTAAAAAAACGTTTCCTTCAATCCCATTTTGAATGCTTATTATTTGAATTCCATTTTAACTAATAATTAGTGGAAAAAAATATTTTTGTCGATATACAAATTGATTCTCTATGTAGAAAATAAAATATCTAAACATATTTAACATTTCTTTAACGGTTTGACGAAAAAAAACACCACGAAATCACTTTTAAAAATTAGTTGGGGTACAGTATGGATTTCATACTTCCCATTGAGCTAAAATAACATAAACAGTGGAGTGAGGACTCCCGTTGGGAAGAAAGTGACTTTTCCGTGGCATAAACTTCCATCAACGTCATGCGGTGGCACGTTTAGTCTACTCTCCAGTTCTTTCCAGCTCAGTGCCATGTAAAATTGCTATTTTTTGTCCTACTCGCTCGAAAGTGTGCATTCCGGTCCCGCACGCTTAGTAATCACTCCAGTGATTATTTGAGCTCAATGAGACTTCCTCGGTTGTCGATTTTAGTACGTTATGACTCCATCAAACCCAAATTCTGATTACACCACTCTTCAGAACCAGAATTAGAGTTAGTGGGTCCGGTCCCTAAGCTGAATATGTGGTACGAGCCCCCTAATTACAGGGGGGAGGGGTATGGAGCCCCTAGAAAATCAAGAGGACAGGCGGGTTCATTCATTTTAAATGTATATTCCAGAACTGCAATTTAAATATTTTTTTAATATACGTTTTAAATTGGAATACACTGTTTTTTGTGAATTTCCAATACTATGTTGCAAAATGTTAACGATTTCAACAATCTCAAGGTACTATTGTATTCTGGAATCTAGGAGAATGATAATGTACTCGTCTATGTTATTACCCACAAATGACTCTAAATGTAAGAAAAATAAAAGCACCTGATTTCCAAAAAAAAGTAAAACAATGCCGTTGTAATTATCACTATTTAAACAAGTTTTTTAAAGAACATAAAAGTATTATATTATATTTACATTGTACAAATCTGCTAAGAAAAGTAGATTTTTTCTCCATCATAAAAAGGTTGTAGTATATTATTTTCATTAGGATTTGCATTATCATCTTTTCAAATAACTTTTTTCCGTAAGGTGACTTAAGTTTGTGTGTGTGTGTTGTATGGGCCCCTACACTGTATAAAAGGTACTTAAAACTGAGTACCTGAATCTACTAATTTTTCTTTGAGTTCAATTGCATCGTAAATGAGCGATGACGTACTCGAATTTAAGCAACCGTACTTTCTCTAAAATGAGCAGTGTGATTTGATATTGCTAATCTCAGCTTCTGTTCAAACCATCTTAACAAAGCCACCTGACGAACTTAAAATAGTTGTTTAGAAGATGGTTGTCCATGTCATTTGATGTCGATTACTTAAATGGAAAAACTGAGTTATTACAAATCAATTATCTTACTTTCCATTCTTTTGGCACACTTTTTAAACAAGTCTTCTGCTTATAACTTCTCGTCGCCCTGGTGGTACAACTGATGAGGAACTGGACTGCAGATTTAGGATATGGGTTCGATTCCTGTTAATTCTTGGTTGTAATTGTTGATATTTATTGAAAATGATTTTTGGACTTTTGGGTTGGTAGATTTAGTTATCGTTTGAATTGGGACTTTATAACTTACTCGTTTTTCTTTGAGTACAATTGCATTGTAAATGATCGATGACGTACTCGAATTTAAGCAACCGTACTTTCTCAAAAATGAGCAGTGTGATTTGATATTGCTAATATCAGTTTCTGTTCAAGCCATCTTAACAAAGCGACATGACAAACTCAAAATATTTGTTCAGAAGATGGTTTCCCACATGATTTGATGTGGAAACTCAGTTATTACGACTCAATTATCTTACTTTCCATTCTTTTGTCACGCATTTTTAGCATTACTTTTGTTTATAACTTCTTCACGTTGTTTTGGTGGTACAATGGATGAAGCCCTAGGCTACGGTGCGGACGACATCAGGTAGACGGCTTGGTTTCGATTCCCTTTAAGTCCTGGTTGTAATTATTGAAAGTTATTTAAAAAGGCAGCCTATGTAGGTTAGCATCTGCTCTTTTTATTCATTGTGCTTATTTTTGAGTACATGTCTTTTTCAAAACTAAAACTTATGTATTTGGAGCCATGATAAGCTTCGAATATAATCAAAAATGAGTAAATTTTATTTATTTTTGAGTACCTATTTTTAATAGTGTATGCCGTAGCCTATGTAGCCTATACCTAAAACCGGTCATTCCACTCTCAGTTTTGGAATAAACCACTATTAAGTACAATCTCACGACGAAATTAAGCTTCTTTTTATAGGACTTATTTATAAATTAGCATACACTGAATGGCAACATCATGTTCGATCAATAACAAAATTAGATTAACTACCCCGATACACGCAAACGAACATAAAACGGCGATGTAACATCTTTTATGCGGGAATGGCAACACTTCCACTTTTCCCTCGAACGAACGACAGGACAAAAATAATAAATGTCCTCCATTTTCGGGCAACTGCATTAGCCCGAAATAAACATTCAGCGCGTAAGAGTATTTGAAGTTGATGGAGTATTCGATTAACGGGAGTATTAGGAAGTTAAGTTGGAATGAATGTGTTCATGTGACTGAATTTTAGTCAAGTTTTAGGGCTTATTTTGGAGCCATTTTCGCTGAGTTAATTTCAAATGGAACATCGAGGTGGAAAATGGTGAAAGTTATTTTATATATGGATTTTGGGTTGGTAGATTTAGTTATCGTTTGTATTTGGACTTTATTGTTAGTCTGATTTATTTTATCGATGTGTTATGTGATTTATTTTTAACATGTTGAGTTTTACATGAATTATCTAAGTCAAGATTTAGGGCTTATTTTGGAGTCATTTTCGCGAATTCGAATGGAACATTGGGGTGGAAAGTGGTGAAAGTTATTTTATATATGGATTTTGGGTTGATAGATTTAGTTATCGTTTGAATTGGGACTTTATTGTTAGTCTGATTTATTTTACCGATGTGTTACGTGATTTATTTTTAACATGTTGAGTTTTACATGAATTATCTAAGTCATGGTTTAAGGCTTATTTTGGAGTCCTTTTCGCTGAGTTAATTCCGAATGGAACATTGGGGTGGAAAATGGTGAAAGTTATTTTATATATGTATGTTAAGTTGGTAGATTTAGTTGTCGTTTATATTAGGTTTTATTGTTATTCTAATTTATTTTACCGATGTGTTACGTGATTTATTTTAACATGTTGAGTTTTACATGAATTATCTAAGTCAAGATTTAAGGCTTATTTTGGAGTCATTTTCGCGAATTCGAATGGAGCATTTGGTGGAAAATGGAGAAAGTTATTTTATATCTGGATTTGGAGTTGGTAGATTTAGTTATCGTTTGTGTTGGAACTTTATTGTTATTCTGATTTATTTTACCGATGTGTATGTGATTTATTTTTAACATGTTGAGTTTTACATGAATTGTCCAAGTCAAGATTTAGGGCTTATTTTGGAGTCATTTTCGCGAATTCGAATGGAACGTTAGGGTGGCAAATGTTGAAAGTTATTTAATATATGTATGTTAAGTTGGTAGATTTAGTTGTAGTTTATATTGGGTTTTATTGTGAGTTTAATTTATTTTACCGATGTGTTACGTGATTTATTTTTAACATGTCGAGTTTTACATGAATCTTGACAAAATTTAAGGGACATTGACTTTATTACTAATAAAGGTGAATGTTTTTAACTATATTTAATATTTGTAAAGCAATATATCAAAGAAATATTAATATTTGTAAAGCAATATATCAAAGAAATATTATATTTGTAAAGCAGTATATCAAAGAAATATCTCAGTTTTTTTTTTTTTTAAAGTTGCTGCACTTAAATTTAAACCGATTTACGTATGAAAAATTGTATAGCATCAAAAATCAATATAAATACTAACTATTGGTACTATCACATTAATAATAAATCATCACACTCGATATACCCGCAGTTTCATATGATACTTTCATCGAAAAAACAACAACAACCTTGCTAAGAATTAATGAACTGTAATTAATTGTTAAGGTTGATTTTTATACTATTTTAGTTATATTTTTAATTAAATGCTTTTGCTGTATTTTACTCTATTTTGGTGGTTCGATCTTGAGCACACTTTCTATCACCACGTTGTTCTCGGCGGCAAATTTATGTTTAGGAATGATATTCAATAGTTCCTCCATCATTGAGATTGGTGGTCACTTGACATTTACTCCTAGATTCGAGCAATTATTTTAGCTCGACAGTAAATTATCAGCCTAGTTGCACACTGTCCTCACCAGTGGCGGCGATTGGGTGCTAAAAGTGCGGGAGCAAGATCAAGAGGAAAAAAGAAGGCGCGGGGGGGGGGGGGGGGTGAAGAGAGTAAATATTTTGACTATCCTTTTTAACGTTGAAATAAAAATTATAATAATCATTGTCTTAAAATTTTATTCGGGAATACTTTTGGGCCGCCGTATAAAGGTCAAAGGAGGGAGTGGATTAATGGCCAACTCGGTTGACGCGGCTCGCCTTCTTCTACACGATGGTAGGTTTTTTTTTATAAACAAAGGCTGAATTCCTGTGAGTTATTGGGGGAGGGCAGGAAGCGCATACTACAGTCAAAGGCAACAACCCCCTACAGACGGTGCAAAGCTCTAATAGGGGAATGAGTTACTAATCGGCATAGTCGATGCATCCCACTATTCTCTACACGATTGTATATTCCCATATCTTGATCTGCCATTAAACCCGTGGAGTTATGAAGGTGAAATTGTATTCTGCAGTTAAGAGCGACTTTCTACTCACAAAAGTCAGAGGGCGTAATTGGTTTATAATAGGTCAGGTTGACGCGGCTCACCGTCCTCTACATAATGGGATGCTATTTATCCCCAAAAATGATTCCCCGGAGATTTATGGGGGCGGAATCGTATACTGCAGTTGCCGACAACTCCTCCTTGCCCTTACGTGGTACAAAAACGTGAAAGGGGTGGAATGGGTTGGGGTTTTTGTTTATTTTTATGTTTTATTTTTAAAAAGTGCAATATTAAAAAAGTGAGGGGCAACATCCGAAAAAAGTACGGGGGCAGCCGCCCCCCCTTGCCCCCCCCCCCCCGAATCGCCGCTACTGGTCCTCACTATGCTCAAAACCTGGTGTACTCAAAACACACAGTTGTCAATATAGTCTCGGTTTATTCTTTTAGATCTGACCCCGAACAGTTTCTATAAACTCTTAATTGTAGCTCTACTGTAACTATAATTTTTAGTCAAACCTATATCCTCTCGAACAAAGATAGCACGGCCATATGGGCCCACTTGGGTTTATAACAATGTGGCCCCTGATGTGCAGCCCATA
The DNA here is from genome assembly GCA_963932185.1 of Troglohyphantes excavatus. Lineage (NCBI taxonomy): Eukaryota > Metazoa > Arthropoda > Arachnida > Araneae > Linyphiidae > Troglohyphantes > Troglohyphantes excavatus. Next base: position 10,234,574 of record OZ010677.1, on the reverse strand, counting down.
TGGATCCAGAAAGAAACTACCATTTTTATTCTGTACTGGTCCAGTTGGGATTTCCACACATAGGCCTTTCTGGGATTACTGAACTGGGCCATGTGGGGGTTACCCATTTGGGGCCGCGTGGGACAGTATAGAATTGGGCCAGTATAGAACAAAAGGGGGTCGTTTCTTTCTGGATGTCTACGGGCTGTCCATCCCCGAGACAAAAAGTTTCGTATGCCGCGTGTATGCCTTTCGTATGCCAGCCGATTGTTCGTATGCGAGAAATATGCCTGTTATGCCATTGAAATGATGACTTCGGAGGTGGTATGCCCGGTGTATGCGAACGGCATACGCTTCCTATTTCGATCCAATTTATTGTGACATGAATATTTAAAACTATAAAATTGTGTGAAATGATTTTTAAGTATCTCTCAGGGCCCATATAGACAACTTATATGGATTTGTAAGAGTTCACTACATGGATTCAGGTGGGTTTCTCCACACTGGCCCTTCTAGATCAAGACAATATACAAAATGTCAATGGACATGTATTTTAAGAATTCACTGTAGTCAATGCATTGAATAGAGTGAATTCTTTTCAGAGTTGTTCTTTTTATTCAGCGCATTGCAATGCGCTGAATAAAAAGAACAACTCCGAAAAAAAGAAAGTTCACTGCTCCTTCTAAACGTCCATTTTCTGCATTGATTTAACGCTACACGAAACGGGGCCAAAATACAATAGTTCCCTATAAAATATCCGAAATGCATACAGATCACGTGCTCTGATACGGAGTTCATGATATCGGCAAACACTCTTGAGAGGGGGGCCTTATTGCGTTTAGAACGGGCCTTTCCGTGCTTCCAGAGATTATGTTTATGCCTGCCAAAAGTCATTTCATGCATCGTAACGTTCCGTAATGCGATATTCGCGTGAATCTCCTTCTGCTGAAGTGTCTTCGAGATCTCTCTCGAACATCTGTGGCTTTTTGACTACGTTTACAGTGTGAAACTTTGGAAGAATACGTAACAATGGGTAGAGCCTGTGGTATATTTTATTTTGAAAAGGTGTTACAAAACGGCCCCTTATCGTGTTTTGGCAGTGTCTTTTTAATGTGTATATCGTAATGTGTTATAATTCATGGGTATTTATTACAAAAAAATAATATTTAAAAAAAAAGAAAAATAGAATTTAAGAAAAAATGCGCTAAAAAGTTTTTTAAATTTTTTTTTTTATAAAGTTATTATTAATTTTGAAAAAGTTTAAATATTTAATACCAATTTTATACTTATTAAAACTTTTTGATTCATGATATTGACAAACACTCTCGGCACCCAAGTTTATGTATGATTTTTAGCACCGCTGTCCAGAGCCTCGTCTGTTAAGCTACCAGGGCGACGTGAAGGAGTTATAAACAGAAAAATTGTTAAAGAGGTGTGCAAAAGCATGGGAAGTAAGATAATTGAGTTGTAATAACTCGGTTTTCATTTAAATAATGTGGAAAACCATCTTCCGAACAACTATTTTAAGTGTGTCAGGTCGCTTTGTTAAGATGGCTTGAGCAGAAGCTGATATTAGCAATATTACATCACACTGCTCATATTTTCGAAAGTACGGTTACTTAAATTTGTGTACGCCATTGCTTATATAGGATGCAATTGTACTCAAAGAAAAACGAGTACGTTCATGTACTCTTTTTTAAGCACCTAGTTTTACAGTGTATCAGCAAATAGAACGTCCATGTACTTATTTTTAAGCACCTATTTTTACAGTGTACCAGCAACTAAAACGTTCACGTACTCATTTTTAAGCACCTATTTTTACAGTGTACCAGCAAATAAAACGTTTATGTACTCATTTTGAAGCACTTATTATGTACCAGCAACTAGAACGTTCATGTACTCATTTTAAGCACTTATTTTTACAGTGTACCAGCAACTAGAACGTTCATGTACTTATTTTTAGGCACCTATTTTTACAGTGTACCAGCAACTAAAACGTTCACGTACTCATTTTTAAGCACCTATTTTTACAGTGTACCAGCAACTAGATGTTCATGTACTGATTTTTAGGCACGTATTTTTACAGTGTACCAGCAACTAGACGTTCATGTACTCATTTTTAGGCACGTATTTTTACAGTGTACCAGCAACTAGACGTTCATGTACTCATTTTTAGGCACCTATTTTTACAGTGTACTAGCAACTAGACGTTCATGTACTCATTTTTAGGCACGTATTTTTACAGTGTACCAGCAACTAAAACGTTCACGTACTCATTTTTAAGCACCTATTTTTACAGTGTACCAGCAACTAGACGTTCATGTACTCATTTTTAAGCACCTATTTTTACAGTGTACCAGCAACTAACACGGAATTTAGCGTATCTTTATTTTCTTGAGACAAATCAAGATTTCGCCTGAGGACCAATCCGTGTAGAAACTTTGAACGCTCGGGAACGAATTTTGGAACAAAAAGAATACTTCTATTACCTTATATTTTTATCTAGAATAATAGAAAATAAATAAACCAGTTTCCTTTTTCCCTTCATGACGTTTTTGTCTTTGGTCAAGGATGGATCGTTTAACACGAGTTGGGTTTGGGAGTATCAAGTGTGCGAATTTAAAAGTTGGGATGTATCGGATTTCAAGGACAGCGTGTGATGCGGACATGTGGTCAACATGGTTGGACAGTTTCTGATTTACTTTTGATACGCTGCCAGAGATTGATTGATAAAGCGCTGGAGCGAAATCATAGCAACTTTTCATTTTGAATTTGTTTCAAAAAGCCAATCTTCTTTAGAACGTTTCGTTTATTTGGATCGGTTAATTTAAAACCTTATCCTTTTTTTTAAGTTTCATTTTGAATTATTTTCAAAAAGCCAATCTTCTTTATAGCGTTTCATTTATTTGGAGATCGGTTAATTTAAAACCTTATCCTTTTTTTTAAGTTTCAATTTGAATTTGTTTCAAAATTCCAATCTTCTTTAGAGCGTTTCATTTATTTGGGGATCGGTTAATTTAAAACCTTATCCTTTTTTAAAGTTTCATTTTGAATTTCTTTCAAAAATCCAATCTTCTTTAGAGCGTTTCATTTATTTGGATCGGTTAATTTAAAACCTTATCCTTTTTTTTAAGTTTCATTTTGAATTCTTTTCAAAAATCCAATATTCCGTAGAGCGTTCCATTTATTTAGATCGGTTAATTTAAAACCTTATCCTTTTTTTAAGTTTCATTTTGAATTTGTTTCAAAAAGCCAATCTTCTTTGGAACGTTCCATTTATTTAGATCGGTTGATTTAAAACCTTATCCTTTTTTTAAGTTTCATTTTGAATTTGTTTCAAAAAGCCAATCTTCTTTAGAACGTTCCATTTATTTAGATCGGTTGATTTAAAACCTTATCCTTTTTTTAAAGTTGCGTTTATTTGTAAAAATATACACTTTGGACCTACGCGTTATCTAGGGTTTGTTTTTATCTTTGTTTTATTGTTTAATAAAGCAATAAACGTAGATAAAAGTCTTAAAAGATTATTAGTAATTTGTCATTTTTTAATTTTTACTGTATACACTATAAAAGAAGGGTACTTAAAAATGTGTACCTGAACCTACTGGTTTTCTTTGAGTACAATTGAGTGAATTGAGTACAATCAATGAGCGATGACGTACTTAAATTTAAGTAACCGTATTTTCTCAAAAAGGAGCAATGTGATTTAATATTGCTACTATCAGCTACTGCTCAAGCGATCTTAATGAAATCTGACTAACTTAAAATAGTTGTTCGAAAGAGGGTTTTCAACATTTTTTGAGTTCGATTGCTGAAATGGAAACTGAGTTATTACAACTCAATTATCTTACTTTCCATTGTTTTGGCACATCTTTTAAAAAAATAATCTGTTTTCAACTTCTTCAAGACGCCCTGGTAGTTTAACGGATAATTCACTGAACTGCGGTGCCTGAGGATCTGGGTTCGCTTCCCGGTACGTCTTGTTTGCAATTGTTGATATTTATTGAAAGTAATTTATGAATGCAGCCTATGTAGGCAAGCTATTGCTCTTTTTATTCATTTTTACCCATTATACCAATTTTTGAGTACATGTCCTTTTCAAAACTTATGTATTTGGAGCTGTGAAAAGCATCGATTGTTCTAAAAAATAAGTATATTTGACTTATTTTGAGTACCTATTTTAAGCAGGGAAAGCAACACTTTATTTTTTTATCTATATTATATATATATATATATATATATATATATATATATATATATATATATATATATATATATATATATATATATATATTAGGTAATATTAAACAGATCTCCACAAGCATTGATTTGTTGCACCCATATTCCAAATCAGTGTCCGTTCTGAGGTCTAATATAAATGTAATCTTACAAGTTGGGCGATTTCAAGCATAAATTTTTCCAACTCGAAGTGTTCAGAAGTTGAAATTCCCAACTTTCAGGGATTCCAGATTATTAGGGAGGGGACCCCCTCCCCCCCCCGGTGCGACGGGCCTGTACTCCTATACAGTAAATAACTTTACTTGTATCCTGGCCAAGAAAGTTAAAAGAGTATCAATAGGAACTCATCTGACCCAATTCTACAACTATTACCAAAGACATCGGCATCCGTTATTAATGACACTACATCACACATTAATCCCGGAAATGCTTTTAAGATCCTAACCAATCATAACTGTCTTCATCAATGGAAGCCACGCCCAGCGACATCGCCCCAAAATATTGGCCAAGATCTGATGGATATCGCCTTGAATTTTTAATGCGGCCCATTTTGGTGATTTGGTCCGTTAACGAAAACAACTGAGCTTGGCGCGACGGCGATGGAAATTACCGGAGAGGCCATTATTTGGCGATGGAATTCACACTCACAAAAATTTAAATTGATGGAGGAATAAGAATTTAAATAAGTTATGAGGAATAATGGGTTGTGCGTTAAAAAAAAGATTTTAAGTGTTTGTATGGAAGATAAAATGGTGTGGAATAAAGCTTAAGAAATGAGGTTTTTATGACAAAAATGCAAACTCTGAAATAGGATTAGATTTGGTGGGATTTTTAAAATAACTGTTCTTTATTGCTCCAATTAGAATTGTGCAGACTTTGTTACTTACATAGCTATTTAATGAATGTCGCCGCATAATTTAAAAACTTGTGAATTTTATACATTACTTTCCTATTTGTTTGGAATTCGATTTTAGAAGTACATGGATGATATTGTTATACACTGTAAAAAAATTCTTAAAAATGAGTACATGAACGTACTGGTTTTTCTAAAGCACTATTGCATCGTAAATGACCGATGACGTACTCAAATTTAAGTAATCGTATTTTTGCAAAAATTCAGTGTGATTTAATATTGCTAATCTCAGGTTCTGTTCAAGCCATCTTAATAAAATCTGACAAAGTTACGCTATATTATGGTGCAATCTAGGTTGAACCAAATAATCCTTATCGGAAAAAAGCGGGAGGTTTCACCGATAATTGGTTCAACCTCTTTAACTGCAACCGAAATATTCATTGTCGATTCATCGACAAACCGGGGAATTCCCTTCATGAAAGACAACGACAGGTCCCGGTTGCCCAGTGGATAAAGGCGTTCAGCTGGTAATCAGAGAATGGGTAGTTCAAGCCCGTGCGATGGACTTCTGAACGAAAAGAAGAAAAAAAAGTAGTGATTTTGTGATCGGAGGGTTGCCAGTGTCTCTACAAAAATTCTAGAAAGTCGTTCAGAACGTCCAACAAATTATATTAGCATCCAACCAAATTATAAAACTCGAATTTTCGTTCAATGTCTCGCCATAAAATGGTGAAGCGAAAATTAGAGTTCTGGTGCAACATTTTACCATAAAATTGGGAATAGAAAGCACCATAAAATGGTAAGCACAGGGCCTGATTACCGAACAGGCTCGTCAAGCCCAGGCTTACACTTTACATTTTTGAGGGGGCCCCAAATCACACATTTTATATAAATATTTAACACTCCTAACATAGTTTGTCAATAAATTTACCTTTAAAAAAGTTGCATTACAAACTTTAGTAAAACAAATTCCTACTTGTGTTAAATTTTTTGGATATTGGAAGAAAAAATTTATACAGAATATTTATTACTTATTAATATTTTTTTTGTTATATTATAATGTTTCGATTTAATGTCATCCAAGAGATAGAATTTTAGTGCATATAGCAATTTATTTTGATGTTCCAGGATCTATTTGAGAGCAATGGGGCCTCCATTTAAAGGCAGGCTTCCCTTTCTTCAATGTTTTCATCGGGTCCTGGGTAAGCACCAAATATTGGTTGCAGCTAAATGGGTACCGAATTTCGGTACAAGGGCGTAATAATTTTTAACATTGTAGTCTGAAGAACACACGGAATTGCAACATGTAATCTTTTTTAAGTAGGTAAATACCCCCCCGACAAAACTCCACAGGACGTTTCGAAATCAATTTGTAACAATGCCAGAACAAAAGCGTTTTGCTTGTGACTCCATTTCCACCATAAAACACGTCGTACTTGACCAACAAACAACTTTTATCCGAGGCAAAAAAAAAAACGTCGCAATTTATCCCCCCATTTGAAATACGATCTCTTTTTTTTCTGTCCTCTTTCCCCACACTGTCCCGACTTCCTGACACGCCGAAACAATGACATTTCAGGACGAAACAATGAAGGCAGTTTCCAGATTAACTGAAATGTTACACCTTCTTGAATGCCTTGACTGAATTTTGACCGAGAATGAACTCTGATTGTGAGTCAAAAGAATGTTCATTCGCAACAGTAAGCACTATGGGAATTGTAGTGCATAACAATTGTTGGATTTGGTTGAAATGTTAACACTGTAGGTCAGCGGTTGTTGGCGTATCCCTGGGGGTACGTGGCGGTCTGGTGGGGGGTACTCGAAAATAATATTAGTAAAGGCGGAAAACACCTAAAATAAAAATAATAAATGTAATAAGTAACTTCTAAAATAAAAGACTACACTGTTAAAAATAGGTATTCAAAAGTAAGTAAAATGTACTCATTTTTTTAGTACATTCATGACTCCAAATACATATTTTCACTTTTGAAAAAGACATGTGCTCAAAATTGAATACAAAGAATAAAAATGAATGAAAAGAGTAGTTGCTTGCCTACATAGGCTGCCTTCTTAAATCACTTTCAATACATATCGACAATTACAACCAAGACTTACGGGGAATCGAACCCAAAGCTTCAGTCACTGCAGCCCAGTGCCTTATCCGTTGTACGTACTATCAGGGCCACTTGAAGAAGTTATAAACAGAAGAAATGTTAAAAAGGGTGTGCCAAAAGAAGGAGAAAAAAGAGAATTGAGTTGTAATAACTCAGTTTTTATTTTAGCAATCGACATCAAATCATGTGGAAAACCATCTTCTGAACAACCATTTGAAGTTTGTCAGGTTGTTTTGTTAAGATGGCTTGAACAGAAGCTGAGAATAATAATATTAAATCACACTGCTCATTTTTGCGAAAGTACGGTTGTTTAAATTTGAGTACGTCGTCATTTACGATGCAATTGTACTCAAAGAAAAACAAATAGGTTTAGGTACTCATTTTTAAGTACCTATTTTTACAGTATAGTGTCGCAGACTCTTACATTTCAAAATACCTTCGATTATATCGATTGACTGTGGTTGAGTTCAAATATTTGGTCTCTCCAGTATAATTACAATTTATATAAAAATCTCGATCACAGATATTTTTTCAATCACATAGTAAACAAATCGATACATCGGGTAATATCAATATTTGGCTGGCGATATATTCAGATGTAGAAGTATCAATATTGCCCAAGCTTACTCTTCCATCATATTGGAATAAATTCATTTCTCATAACGGCGCCATATTAACGCCAACAAAAAGAAAGCCATCGACCCCAAGAGGCCTAAAACATCTAATAAAAATCCAATTTTCGCAAAGAACCCCATCCGCTTCTTCTCCGCCAAAAAAGGTCGCATCTTGGCGACTTTCTTACGGGTAAAACACCGAAAGCTCGAGTCAAGCCTAAACACTTAGGACAAAATGGAAATGAATGCTATCTGCTGTGCAGCCACAAGCAGATAAGGGGTCGGCATTATTCCGGTAGTAAAAGTTTATTTATGCGGGGTTCGCTTTTGTTGTTTTCATCCCATTTTGCTTCCACGTGCTTCGAATATCATATTTCCTCTGCGTGGGTGGAGTGGGCGGATGCATTCGATCGGGAAATATGACATTATGCCTCTTCTGAAAGATTTTTCCGATATTTGGTTTGGTGATTGGTTCTTTTACTTGGATGGTTTGTTTTGTTATTGGACTTGGGACGTTTGAGTTTGACCTTGGCAGTGTCCTTTTATTTGAGGTTATATATTCCCATTGAGTTTTTACTTGAAGTACCAAACCGGCCAGGTAGTGGAATTGCGTCATAAGGCATGGTAATGGTTTCTGTATTCATTAGAACTAGCATAACCATGCGAGAATTCTCGCATGAATAATTCTGTTTCGCCTCGCGTTGCTGGTGAACCCGTTAAGGAATATACATTAAATAAAATAAATTGGCACCATCGGGAATCCAACCCGTGACCTTTTGATCTGAAGCAAAGGCAGGCACGTAGGTAAGGGGGTGGTTCAGGGGGTTCAAACCCCTCCCAGTGAAATTCAAGACAAAAAAATATTAAAAATTAAACTACTGTACAAATCATAAAAATACTTTAAAAAACTAGAAAAATTTCAGTTCCTAGTATAATACTTCTTGTTGAGTTGCATGAGGGAAAATCTGGTATATGATTTGAGGACATTTTTATCTCAAACTAAGCTTAACATGACGTCATCCTGTTTCATTATAAAATTTAAATTTCGGTGACAATGGGAAAAGATCTCGAAACGGTGCCGTATAAACAAGTTGTAACCAAAGTAATATATTATTCTAAGCAAGGAATCTTAAAATTTAAATTTGTTCTCTAAGTTTATTTCGTAATTAGGGAGTGATATTTGCTCATTTAAAAAATATTTAGTGACTGATATTGGTAACGATTCATGAAAAATGAATGATAACTTTTGTTGTTTCGATATTTATATGCTAACGTATTTCTGTTTACTTGAATAAAAATTCATAAGTTTAAAAATATGGGTGGGTGAGTCTAGAGTTTGTTAAAGGGGGAGGGGGGGGAGAGCAATCCGTTGCTCAGTTACTGAACCACCCCCATGAAAATTCTATACCTACGTGCCTGATCACAAGGTATATTCTAAGATCTTGGAAATATATTTAAAGATGCTTTTTTTATCCAATAATTTTTTAATGCATTTTTTTTAAACAAACACTAGGACACTTTGTAGGAAATGAACGTGCGATTCGTTACTGCTTCGGGAAATTCTCTTTCTTTTGATACTTGACTTGTTACGATTCGTTGTGGAAAGGGATCTGTACTACAGAAATAATAAATATGATGATGTTTTATAAATGCGTTTTATACACATGGTGCTCGGATTTCCCCCTCCCCAAGTGAGGGGGGGGGTGAATAAGGTACTTAAAGAAATCCGTTGCTCAGTCACTGAACCCCCATGATAAATCTATACTTATCTTATTGTGCCTTACCAACATAGCTCATGTTCCGCTATCCCTTAATAGTCTCACCCATACAGTAATAATACAAATAGAGGGGAAAAAATGCTGATTTCCGTGTGTCCATCATTGAAACCACGTGATATGTGGAAATGCCAATTCATTCATGCGCCAATATTACTTGGCAGGCCTTGGCGACTTTAAGAACTAAGCGAGATCGAAGTATTGTAATATGGTTTTGTGTTTAATTTTGTATTTAAATATAGTTTTTTTTAACGAGTGGCACAATTTAAGGGAGTTTAACAGATATATTAAGGATATTTTTCTTACTTTGTAGTTTTGAAATAATTGCATTACGTTTTTATGTAAAAAATTTACCATAAGCGAAGTTCTTTCAATTGTTGTTTTGTATAGTTCAATAAGAAAATATAAACACTAAAACCTAAGAAATATAAAGAGTATTGAACAAAAAGAAAATTATATTTTCGTTTCGTTAATGAAGAGGAAATATGTAGCGCATATTGTTTGTAAATAAGTAAATACGTACATATATGTTAAGAGGTTGAATACGGACAGAACTCCTTATCACCAAAAAAGAAGAAAGTGCGCCAAATTTGAAACTCCTACAGATGTCTGAACGCCAAATGTGGCAGCGCTATAACCACGTGATGTGGGTTTTTCTTTTCAATGTTGACACCGCGGCCTTACGAGAGTCTGGTATTGAAGGCGCTCTCTATTTAATATCACAACTCTCTGGTCTCGCCTAATTAAACAAGAATTCCATGTGTATGCAGGTTAGGATATTCAGATGCTCATTATGGTGTACAGTAAATAATAGTGTACAGGTTGCGGGCGATAGTATATAATAATATTCTAAATATAGTGTAAAATATTCTAATGCATAATAATGATCCATATCATGTAATAGATATATATACATTCTTAAAAGTAGGTACTCAAAAATAAGTAAAATGTACTAATTCGTGGTTACATCCAATGCTTAACACTGTTAAAAGTAGGTACTCAAAATAAATAATATGTACTCATTTTTGATTACATTCGATGCTTATCATAGTTCCAAATACATAAGTTTCATTTTGGAAAAATATATGTACTCAAAAATGAGTACATTTAGTAAAAATAAATAAAAATAGCACATTGAGTAAAAATAAATAAAAAGAGCAGTTGCTTTCCTGCATGGTCTGCATTCATAAATCGCTTTCAATAAATATCGAAAATTTTCAACGAAGAATCGAACCCAGATCATCAGGTACTGAAGCCCAGTGTCTTATCCATTGTACTGCCAGGGCGGCGTGAAGTTGTTATAAAAAATAAAAATGTTAAAAGGTGTGCGAAAAGAATGGAAAGCAACATAATTGAGTTGTAACAATTCAGTTTCCATTTAAGCAATCGATATCAAATAATGTGGAAAACTATCCTCTGAATGACTATTCTAAGTTTGTCAGGTAGCTTTGTTAATATGGCTTAAACAAAAACTGAAATCATTAATTGTAACAGGACATCCGCAAAAATTAACGGCGTGTATACGGGACTGGTGCACGATACATCTGATCGGGGTCCAAAGTCCCGACGTCTATTGAAGGCGTTGGGTGCCAGTTCAGGTGTTTCCTCGTCATCTGACCATGGTTCTAAAATAACGATGTGCATGTATGGATGTGTGTGTGAATGTGTTCCCGAGTCTTTCCTTCTAGATTGACCCCGAACCGTCGCCAATAGCCCACTGTGCAGCTCTAGTGCGACGTTAATTAACCAAAACCAAACCATTAATTTTAAATCACACTGCTCAAATTTTAGAAAGTACGGTTGCTTAAATTTGAGTACGTCATCTCTCATTTACAATGCAATTACACCCAAAGAAAAACAAGAAGTTCAGGTACTCATTTTTAAGTAAATTTTGTGTTTTTACAGTGCAAAGTCCGCATACTCATCAGGAAAATTGTGTCGTTAAAAAAAAATATTAAAAGCAATCAAAACTGATTGAATTATTTAGTACCCATTTTTTGCACTTAATAATCCTAAAAGTTTTTAAGTGATTTTACATTAATTCTTTTACCAAACATTTGCCGATATTGCAGACACACCTTTTTTCATTTGGGTGTGTATTTAGAATATTCCCGAAGACGAAAAGACTCTTTTTAAACCGAAAAGAAAGCAATTACGAGTAAAACCCTCGTTTCCGGATCCTTTATTTACGAGAGTGTTTACAGCCCGAGTTGCCGGCATACATAAATCACCGTAATTGAGCGTTGGGCGGAGATTTGACTGTCAATGGACCATCCTTATGGTGATTGCAGTCATTGTTGTTACCCAATTGTATTCCTGGAACAATAGGAACGAAAGGGTGAATTAATTGTCCTTGCTTTCTTTTTTATGTTAGTCTTGAGAGAGGCCGTTTCTATTGACAGGTCATAATTCATAACCTTCTTCAATAAAAATCAGTCAATCTGGTAATTTTCTTTCTCACAAATTAGTCAGTTGCTATTTTCTTATAAATTAAATATTATTGGGTTAGTAAAGTAATTGAATGGGAACTAAGTAGACTTTGAATCACATAGGTACTCAAAAAAAAAAGGGTACTCAAAAATAAGTAAAATGTATTAATTTTTGAGTATATTCGATGTTTATCATACCTCAAAATACATAAGTTTCATTTTAGAAAAATACATTTACTCAAAAATGAGTACAATGAGTAAAAATTAATAAAATAAAGCAGTTGCGTTCTTACATAGACTACCTTCATAAATCACATTCAATAAAAATCAACAATTACAACCAACACTTACCGGGAATTGAACCGGGAATTCTGGGGTACCTTTTGAAAATTATTTTCCGCAGTACCTTTTGAAAATTATTTTCTGGGGTACCTTTTGAAAACTATTTTCTGGAGTACCTTTTGAAAATTATTTTCTGGAGTACCTTTTGAAAACTATTTTCTGGAGTACCTTTTGAAAATTATTTTCTGGGGTACCTTTGAAAACTATTTTCTGGAGTACCTTTTGAAAATTATTTTCTGGGGTACCTTTTGAAAACTATTTTCTGGAGTACCTTTTGAAAACTATTTTCTGGTTTACCTTTTGAAAACTATTTTCTGGGGTACCTTTTAAAAACTATTTTCTGGGGTACCTTTTGAAAACTATTTTCTGGAGTACCTTTTGAAAATTATTTTCTGGGGTACCTTTTGAAAACTATTTTCTAGAGTACCTTTTGAAAATTATTTTCTGATGACTATTTTTGAAAACTATTCTTTGAAGTAACTTTGGAAAACTATTTTCTGGAATACCTTCTGAAAACTATTTTCTGGAGTACCTTTTGAAAATTATTTTCTGGGGTACCTTTTGAAAACTATTTTCTGGAGTGCCTTTTGAAAATTATTTTCATTCACCTGAAACTATTTCTGGGGTACCTTTTGAAAACTATTTTCTGGAATAACTTTTGAAAACTATTTTCTGGGGTACCTTTCGAAAACTATTTTCTGCGGTACCTTTTGAAAACTATTTTCTGGGATACCTTTTGAAAATTATTTTCTGGAGTACCTTTTGAAAACTATTTTCTGGGGTAAATTTTGAAAACTATTTTCTGGAGTACCCTTTGAAAACTATTTTCTGGAGTACCTTTTGAAAACTATTTTCTGGGGTACCTTTTGAAAACTATTTTCTGGAGTACCTTTTAAAAATTATTTTCTGGGGTACCTTTCGAAAACTATTTTCTGGGGTACCTTTCGAAAACTATTTTCTGGGATACCTTTTGAAAATTATTTTCTGGGGTACCTTTTGAAAACTATTTTCTGCGGTACCTTTTGAAAACTATTTTCTGGGGTAAATTTTGAAAATTATTTTCTGGGGTACCTTTTGAAAACTATTTTCTGTGGTAGGACGCTCGGAAAACAGTTCTCAAAAGGCTTCAAAAAGATGTTATGAGGTCATTTTAATCTCAAACTAAACCTAATCTGACGTCCTCATGTTTCTATCTGCGCATAATCAATACCATCAATACCCCATGCTTACATGGGTACAGGTATTCTCCTCCATTCTCACTAAAAATATAGATACATTGTTATGATTTTTGCAGTAATTCGGTTTTTAATTTTTTACTTGACTTTCAATGGGAAGGGTTTGAAACCCCTGAATCCCCCTTACCTACGTACCTGCTTCCAATGGCTTTATTTTGTTCTGATTGCTAAATTTTATTCTTTCTCGATTTTTGATTATTAGCTAATCGTTGAAATTTGTTTTAAGGATTTTGTTCAAATCGCGATTACGGTTTATTTGTTGAAGTTTTTGTTTTTAAAACAAACCAATGAAATAATAATTACTTTGCAAAAGGTTAAATATTTCAGTTCGAGAAATATCCTTTTCTAAAACGAGCTATATTTCGAACTCACATTCGATTCGATTTTTACGCAATTTAAGTATTGAGTTTGAATCAAATCCATGCGAAAATTTGAATCGAATATTTGTGGTTCTAGAATTCTAGAGAATAATAATCTAGTTAAACACTTTTGACGCATGGAATTAATTTAGTTCAAAATAACAGTTGTGTGATATCACCACAGCACATTCCTTTCCTAATAGAAGTCCGGTAGTACTGTACAGGGTACATAAATGTTTATAAAAAAGTGCCAATGCCGACAATATGACTGGCCAAGTAGGTTATCCTTACAAAATAACTATTATTTCTTTAAGAAACTTTGTCCAATGAAATAAAAAAAAGCATTTTTCTACTTATTATATAAACCAAGATAAATGAAAAGAAAGGTTTCTTCTATTAGCAGTAATGGCTCTCAATAAATTATGTAACCCAGTAACCTACAAGAGTATATAAACAGTTTTTTACAACACAATGTCTCTACAGTCCCATTATAATAAATGCATGATTTGGCAGCATCTCAAACTGGCGTCTGACCAGGAAACTTTGGCGATGGAGTTTGGCGACCATCTGTCTTATTTTGACTTTTTCTTGGGGGCGTTACTTTTGTTTGAAATACGACCAGGTTTTGAATCCTTTTGCACCCATCAACATCTGAAAAGAGTTTCGTAATGGATATTTGATAGGAAAGGGGATAGTTTTTTCAAAGATTAAAATAGGTTACAGATTCCTTTCGATGTTTTTTGTGTTAATCCCATTCAAATAGGGATCTTTACATATATAATTTCGTTTGATTGATCGAAATGGAACGAAACCAACTGATATTTTTTTGGGGTGATTATTGGCTTAAATAAAGAGCTTTTTACTAATATGTCGGAAGACATATTATTAAAAATATCACTTTATGGGCGTGGATCGTAGCCAATAAAATCAAACGGCATAGCTATTCATCTTCTTTCCACTGTTAAAAATAGGTATTCAAAAATAAGTAAATTGTACTAATTTTTGAATATATTCGATGCTTATCATGGCTCCGAATACATAAATTTCATTTTTGAAAAAGACATGTACTGAAAAATCAATAAAAAGATTAGTAGCTTGCCTACATAGGCTGCCTTCATAAATCACTTTCGATAAATATCGACAATTACAAACAAGACTTACAGAGAATCGAACCCAGATCCTCAGGCACCGAAGCTCAGTGTCTTATCCGTTGTACTACCAGGGCGACGGGAAGATGTTATAAACAATAGAAATGTTCAAAAAGGTGTGCCAAAAGAATGGAAAGCAAGATAATTGAGTTGTAATAACTCAGTTTGCATTTAAGCAACCGACATAAAATAATTTGGAAAACCATCTTCTGAACAATTATTTTAAGTTGTCAGGTCGCTTTGTTAAGATGGCTGGAACAGAAGCTGAAATCAGTAATATTAAATCACACTGCTCATTTTTTCAGAAAGTACGGTTGCTTAGATTTGAGTACGTCATCGCTCATTTACGATGTAATTGTACTCAAAGAAAAACAAGTAAGTTCAGGTACTCATTTTTAAGTACTTTTTATTCGATGCTTATCATAGCTCTGAATACATAAGTTTAATTCTTGAAAAAGGCATGTGCTCAAAAATGAATAAAATGAGCAAAAATGAATAAAAAGAACAGTTGCTTACCTACATAAGCTGCCTTCATAAATAATTTTCAATAAATATCGATAATTACAACCAAGCCTTAACGGGAATCGAAACCATATCCTCAGGCACCGCAGTCCGGAGCCTTATCCGTTAAACTACCAGGGCAACTTGAAGAAGTTATAAACAGAAGAAATATTAAAATGGTGTGCCAAAAGAATGGGAAGTGAGATAATTGAGTCATAATAACTCAATTTCCATTTAAACAATCGACATAAAAAATGTGGAAAACCATCTTCTGAACAACTATTTTAAGTGTGTCAGGTCGCTTTGTTAAGATGGCTGGAACAGGAGCTGATATTAGCAATATTTCGATGGAACACTGTTAAAAATAGGTACTTAAAAATAAGTAAAATGTACTCATTTTTGATGACATTCGTTAGTTATCATAGCTTCGAATACATAAGTTTCATTTTTGAAAAAGACGTGTACTCAAAAATGAATTAGAAGAGCAGTTGCTTGCCTACATAGGCTGACTTCATAAATCACTTTCAATAAATCTCAACAATTACAAACAGGACTTACCGGGAATCGAATCAAATTCGTGTACCTGATGTTATCCGCACCGAAGTCCAGGGTTTTATCCGTTGTACTACCAGAACGGCGGGAAGACGTTATACTACTTGTTATACACAGAAGTAATGTTAAAAAGGCGTGGCAAAAGAATGGGAAGTAAGATAATTGAGTCATAATAACTCAGTTTCCATTTATGCTATCGACATCAAATAATGTGAAAAATCATCTTCTGAATAAATATTTTAAGTTTGTCAGGTCGCTTTGTTAAGATGGCTGGAACAGGAGCTGATATTAGCAATAATAAATCACACTACTCATATTTGTGACAATACAATAGTTAAATTTGAGTACGTCATCGCGCATTTACGAAGCAATTGTAGTCAAAGAAAGACAATTACGTCGATGTACTCAATTTTAAGCACATTTTTTTTTACAGTGTAAACAATGGTAATTTTTTTTTAATTTATTATTATTAGTTAGTGTTGATGGTAAAATCATTCGGAATTTTTGTTTCATCGTCTTATGTTATATACAGCATAAAATATCGTAAAAAAAAGACTAAACAAATCAAACATAGAATTGTATATTGAAGACATTTTGTATTGAAGTGCATAAATTATGCGCATTTATATGTGACGTTTTCATACCGCTGGCTCGACCCCCGTCTTTGACTTACATTCTGTGTCGCGAACTTTTCATTTTGTGTCATCGACACAATGGGCAATATCCACTGCACTCTGTCAACAGCGATAAAGAACTTAGTTCTGGCTTCCAGGAGGCTTTTGTGAAAACAACAAAACTATACTTTCACCAGTGGCAACTGTCCAAGACATTTATTGTTTACGATGAGAAACTGTTTTCTTGCAAGGAGACCATTTGTGTTAGGAGTTGAAGTATTCTTTTTAAAAACTAAACGCCCAGAAAAAGATTTATGGGTAACGTCTGCGACCTATATGTAATGAAAAGAAGTTTAGTAATTTATTTTAAGGTTTGTAAATATGTATTCCCATATGCCATTTCAAAACTTTCTGTATTTTATTTTAAGAACAATTTTACTACCTTGCACTGTAAACAAAATTGTACTTACAATTGAGTACCTAAACCTGCTTATTTATTTTTACAATTGCATCGTAAATGAGCGATGACGTATTCAAATTTAAGTAATCGAACTTTTTCACAGATGAGAAGTCTGATTTAATATTGCTAATATCAGTTTCTGTTCAAGCCATCTTAACAAAGGTGACCTGACACAATTAAAATAGTGGTTCAGAAGATGGTTTTCCACATTATTTGATGTCGATTGCTTAAATGGAAACTGAGTTATTACAATTAAATTATTTTACTTCCCATTGGCTGTATAACATTTTGTTACATTGGCAGAATTAAACATTATTTTTACCCAACTATCTTGCTTATATTTTAAACAAGTCGCTTAGGTTTAGTAACAAAGTAAGTAAGTAAAAGCATAGAAAAAGAATTTTTCAATTTCGTAGTCTCTATTTAGGATTTTTGTTACATCTTATAACAACCGATATTTTTTCATATCGGTATTTGTTACACGTTGGTTAAAATAAGTTTATTATTCATATATTGGGTTGGAGGGAAAGTTCTGTCGTATTTTAAATAGGCAGGTGATTTTTCTTGTAAATAAAAAGAACAACTGGCTAGTGCTAGTGAGTCAATAGGATTTTTTTTTGTTTTTTTAGCTGCTGTATAATATAAAAGGTGCCCTTTTTTTACCGTTCATCATTTACTTGTGATATTTAAAGTTAAAAACATGTCAGTAGATAAAGTGCATTTACTACACTGCATTTTATATGAATTCCAAAAAGGAAACAATTCATCGGTTGCATGTAGAAATTTATGTGCGGTATTTGGAAAAGATATTGTAAATGTTCGTACTTGTCAAAGATGGTTTAGCCAATTTCGTTCCGGGGTCTGAGCCTCAAAGAAAGTGATCGATCTGGACGACCATCCAAGATCGATAATGATGTTTTGCGATCCATGTTGGAAAAAAAATCCACATTTAACAAGTCGAGAAATTGCAGAATAGTTTGGCATTCCTCATACAACTGTTGGAAATCACATTAAACCTGTTGGGTTTGTGTTAAAGCAAAGTGTTTGGGTTCCACATGAATTAACGGAAAAGAATTTGTCTGATCGTGTAAGAATGTGTTCATCACATCTGATTAAACACAATGTGGAGCCGTTTTTGGACAGGCTGGTTACTGGAGATGAAAAGTGGATTCTTTACGAGAATATTAAGAGAAAAAAAAATCTTACTTCAAAATTATCTAACGGGAAAAAAATTCGCGTCTTTTGAAAGTGTCTCTAAGGCAGTTGCTGACTATTTTAACTCCAAAGATGAGAAAAAACAGGAAAAACAGGAATTCACAGGTTACCTGAAAGATGGCAACAGGTTTTAACAAATAACGGAGCATATATAATTGATTAATATTAAGCACATATTTTTATAAATGAATTCAAATATTTTCTTTAAAATACGACAGAACTTTCCCTCCAACCCAATATTAATGTCAAGTACTTTGTAAAAATTGGATTTTGTTTAAAGATATTTCTAAATCTATATAAATATCCTATAATTTTATTAGTAATGTAACTAAGTTTTTTTTAAATACTTTTTTTTAATCTTATAAATAAATAAATAAATGAGTATTAAATATTCCAATAAAACTTGATTTTACATTATACAAAATGATTCGCCAGCAATGGAAACGTTTTAAAAATAAAAATTATTAAACAGACGATTTCTATAAATTCTTAAAAATACTGTTATTCATTTACCCTCCCTTTGATTTAAATTCTATTTCTTCCGATTCCGTTTTAAATTATGTTTATTATTGCAAACGATTCTTTCCGATTTGAATTAAATGAACCCAAAGTACTTATCACTGTCTCATAGAAAAAGAAAATTATTCCATTTTTCGATTACTGACAGTTGAAGCGTATTATTGTTCGCAGCACTTTAATAAGATAAAAATTGTCTCTCATTTTCAGAATTCGTTTTAGATTGAATTTTTAATATTTAATCCATATTCCATTTCACTGTGTTATTTTTAAGATAATTTATTTTTATTAATTGATTGAAGTAGGCTTAGGTAGAAATTGTGCGTGCGAGGCGGAAAAGAACGTTATTTGTATGACTTTGGAATTTTCTGATATGGATTATAAACATTCGAATTAGTTTTCACCAACTAAAAATGTTCTTTTAATCCAAGGATAGTGAAAACCATATATATATATATATATATATATATATATATATATATATATATATATATATATATATATATATATATATATATATATATATATATATATATATATATATATATATATATATATATATATATATATATATATATATATATATATATATATATATATATATATATATATATATATATATATATATATATATATATATATATATATATATATATATATATATATATATATATATATATATATATATATATATATATATATATATATAAGGTGTGCTCGTGTTTCGCTTTTTGAAAGGGGCAAGGAAAGAATTCTTTTGACGTCATTTTAGCTCCGCCTTACTATGAGTTTTTGATCATTCTCATTGGCTGTATGTTTCAAGCATAGCTACTTAGGTTCGATCCTCGGTTGGGTGACAACTGGTGATTTAATTTTTAATTAGCAAAATAATGTAAATATCTGTAAATAATTGTGTTCAGGTAGCTTCACTGCTAATCCGTCCTTGTTTTGTTATGTCCCGTATTTTACTTGATTGAAATTGTAACTTATTTAATATGTCCAATACAAATGCATTGACATGACTCCCATTTTACTCTTTCAAAATTCATGGACATGCTCTCGTGGCAGCTAATATTATTTTAATACGCTTAATTTATTAAGCAACTATTTTGCAATTTTTACATACTAAATACAATCTTTAAAATATAATTTAAACTCTTAAAATTTAGCGAATTCTAAATAAAATTAACGATTATCACTTTTAAATAGGTCACAAAAAAACAAATAGATGGCAGCACGCCAAGAACCATTGGTTCAAATGGTTTCTGAATATTTTAATAACGAAACGGCTTTGGAAATCGATTCAAATTGTTTTTTGAAGCAAATTTTAACTGTTTTCTTTTAAATAAATTCATGATTAGTTAAAAACAAGAATTCTTGTTAAATTAAGTACTCCTTGACAATAGCGATAATTACTCTTAAAACGACTGTCGAGAGCATTAGACACGCCCACAGACAGTTGAAGGCGGAGGAAGGCGTCACTATGACGTCAAAAGAATCCTTTTCCCCGCCCTCCATCAGAAAGAGCGAGTACCAGCACACCTTTTATATATAGTCTCCACTATCCTTGCTTTTAATCTATGTTACGATAGACACCTAATCGTATTACCAATGAGGCTCAAAACAACTTTTTTTAAAAAATATTTACGTAATTTTAAAACCATTCTTGTTTTTAATTCCAGTTATTCAAACGTCTTCGAATTGCTTGGAGAACAAGAACATTGAATTATAAATGTATTTGAATTGATTTGTCTTTGATAAACGAAAGAGGCGTTTCATTTAAAATTCAACAAATTATTTCCTTAAATAAATTTTAAATATATGTTTTCCTATTTTTTTTTCTTGTATATATAAATACTATCTGAAGTGTACCTGGCTTTGGCCGTGCTTTACACAGAGTGTTGGTCGATTTCTACACCGACCAACACTTTTATTTATTTGTATCTTATTTTTTGTTTATTTGGCGATATTTTCATTCATTTGGCGATATTTTTTATTAATTTTGCGATATTATTATTATGTATTTTTTTGTTTTACGCATGTTTGCGCAAGATTTTTGTTCTAATTGGGATATTTAGAAAATTCACTTTTTTTGGATAGGGCATGTCTAAATTAGGCACCTTTTGAAGAAAAAAAATATTCGGTTATCTGACATTTAACTATGCGGAAATCTCCATGAACCGCACCGTTTGAAAAAAAAATATTCCGATTTCGAAAATTATTTTTTGACTGGATAGAGAAAATCCACTTTTGCAATTTTTTTTTTAAATCAGTTATCCGACTGTTATATATTCGGAAATATTGATTAACCGGACTTTTTTTTAAGAACTTCTTCTCCAATTACAAAAAAAAAATCGTTCTAGAAAAAAAATTGTACAAACATGACATTTCGTTCGGCCGGCATTTATTAGCATGGATAGGGATTGTTTTACAATATATATTGGTGAGACAATATAGTTTTGTTTACTCGGCATTTATTAAACCAGATCCGACGCGTGTAAAAATGTGAGCAACAACTTAAATTTCTTGGTGTATAATAGCAGGGGGCAAAGTTCGCTGCTAAATTAAAAACCAAAAAAGAAAATAATGTAAAAAAAAAAAAAAACGACTTTAAGAAAATTGCACTAAAAATTAAAAATTAATTTTTAATTTTACGAACAAGTTGAAATAATTGAATTATTTAATGTGAATTTTATACTTATTACAGTTTTTTGAAGTTGGTGCCAATTTACAAAAAACATAGCTAAATTTTGTTGACGATTTAAAAAAGTATAAAATTAATAATAAATAATTAAATTTTTTCAAATTGTTCTTAAAATTAAAAGTTAATTTTTACTTTTTAGTGCATTTTTCTTAAAGTCAGTTTTCCTTTTTTAAAAAAGATTATTTTTCCATATAGTAAAAACATCCAATTAATAATGGCAATCGTTTGTCCGCAAAAATATATGTTCCATAGTTATAATTTTAATATAGTTACCAAAGGAGATGTCCCACATCTTTTTTAATTTCCTTGCGGTCTCTTAATATGGCTTAACCATTTTCAAAAATCTTACTCGAAGTCTTTTAAAAATCATTAAATCTTCTACTGAAAAGATTTTGTAAAATTGAATTTCTTTTTTTTAATTCTCGTAAGAAAAACTACTTTTGTAACTAGTTGTAAATGGAAAACAGAAAATTGCATTTTCACTATTAACATTCTTTTCTGTTTGTTAATGATGGAAGTTTTAACAACCTTTCAAGGTAAGAAAATAGTTCGTGAACTTAGTTAATTTTGTTCTTATTCCATTTGGAGGAAGTTACCTTAATGTTTGCAAAGGTCTATTTAACAACTATTATTTTTTACAGAAAGCAAGTATTTTTTTATTTTAGCATTGTCTATTTATTGTCCATATAATTATCCAAAGTTGCAAAATATGTTTTATGTCTGAATATTCTTTTAAAAAAAATAGTTCTTATTTATTTCATAGGGAGACACAGTACCCAAAAAATCGTAAAATTCTCAATTTTTTTTTGTAAAATTATATGGAATAATCCAAATATGTTTGAAAAATTCTGGAACTGTGTCTATGTTTTTAGTGAGTTTTTTTAAAAAAAATTATTCTGTGTGACTGGAGAAAAAACGTAAGGAACGAAAAACTTAAGACGTTTTTTCTCAGTGATTGGCTTTTCTTGATATTAAGGTTTTCGAAACTCTAAGGATTTTTTTATTATTGATGGAGAACCTTATAATGTTTTAAGCATATTGTAAAACATGTGTTTATTATAAATTGGTATGCAAATTAACTCTACGAGTAGTAATTAAAAAAAATTACTAAAGTAAAAAAATATGTAATTTCAAGGAAGAATTTTGTTTTATTTAGAATAACTGTTTATATAAAAATGGAGTACATATAAAATGTTAAAAATAAGTATTATAAAAAATACGTAAAATATACTCATTTTTGAATACATTTGATACTTAACATGGCTCAGAATAAATAATTTTCAATTTTGAAAAAGATGTGTACTTAAAAATGAGTACAATGGGTAAAAATTAATAAAAAAGGCAGATGCTAACTTACATAGGCTTCCTTCATAAATCAATTTCAATAGATATCGCCAATTGCAACCAAGACTTACCGGGTAGGAACCTACATCTGCAGACACCTCTGTCCACATACTTATCCGTTAATCTACCAGGGATACGGGAAGAAGTTATAAGCAGAAGTAATGTTAAAATGTGTGCCAAAAGAATAGGTAGTAAGATAATTCCATTGTAATAACTCAGTTTCTATTTAAGCAATCGACATCAAATAATGTGGAAAACCATCTTCTGAACCACTATTTTAAGTTTGTTAGGTCTCTTTGCTAAGATGGCTTGAACAGGAGCTGAGATTAGCAATATTAATTCCCACTGCTTATTTTTGAGAAAGTATCGTTACTTCAATTGTTTTCTTATATAAATTTACATAATATACATTTAAAGTTTGATTCAAAAAGTCAAAAATAAAAAAGTTTACGTGATATTGTTTCCCCTTTAATAGAAATGTGTGTTTTTTTTTTTAATTTATAATAAATGTTAGAATATTAAAATCAACATTTTTTAGTATTTATACTATATCTAATTCAATTTTTCTCTTTTTTAGGTAAGTTGACAGTTGTCGAATCACTTTCTCTTGGAAAAAACCGTGAGTGTTTAATTGTTATTTTGTATAATAGATTGTTTAACCTACTGAAGCTCCAGCGATTTTAGGAATTGTAAATGTTTTCTCTGCTTGGAAGTTTAATTAATGTTTTCTGAGTATTATTTTTATATTTGTAATTAATAAATAATAATAATTGCACTAATAAAACATTTAGGATTTGGTGCTCGGGTCTCCATTAAAAGCAAGACTAATTACAATGAAAACAATTTTATACTTTAATAATATTACTAGCCATTCGAAACGTCTTCTAATTCGGTTTACGCTTAAACTTTTGTTTGTGATTCTTGTAAATAAGGCTTTTACTCAAATACATACAACCATCAAAAATACAATAGTCAACAATGGGTTAATTCTTTGGCACTATCCCAGTTGCGGCCGAAGGGAGCCGTGTTTACTATATTCACAAAGAAGAAAACATTTGTTTATCGCCCAGACAAAAGGTTGCCATGAGCCGTAATTGGAACTCTCCGAATTCTTTTTACCAAATTAACGTTTCTTAATTATGCAACTCGTAGCCGTTGTATCTTGTCTCCTCTAACTTTTTTCATGTCTAAATCGAAAACCTTATTCAGCCTTGCGCTAAAATGTTCTGTTAGAAAAAAGTTAGTTTCTTCAATTAACATTGTTCTGCCTGATAACGGAACGAAGTTGTTTCTTTCAAGGTCAATCGAAAAGATCTGTAGCTTTGTTTTTGTTATTTATTTCTGGTTTTGTTGATTCCTGTTAAAATAAGAGTAATTTACATATAGGAGTTAAAGTTAGTTAATTCATTAACTGTCTTTTGTTAGTATTTCTTGTTATTTATCTTTTTAATAAACATTTCCTTATTGTAATAATATACCTTTATGTAACTGTTTTCTGAAAGACCTATTATTCTTTTGTTGTATATTATTGCAATAGGAGAATTTTTCTGGTTAATACACAAAATGTTTTGAATATACGGATTGCAAGGGATATTTTGTAAACGAATATATTGTTACTTAATGTTTTTTATGGCTTAATGTTATTTTGTGTATTTAATGATAGATTATTTTTGTGAGGCAATAGTAAATGTGTTCACAATGTGTCTTCCAAATAGGGATGAGATTAACAGTTATTCTACAATAACGGTAGTTTTTATGATATTATTGACGAATAACAGTAACTTTTAACTGTTAATTTTAACTTTACTGTTTACGTTACTGACGAACTTTATTTTTACGTTTATTACGTTACTTTTTACTATTTTTACGTTTTATTACGTTACTTTACTTTTAACGTTACTGACGAATAACAGTTACTTTTAACTGTTACTTAAGAATTTTTTCGTTTTTTTAAGTTTATGTCATTCAAGACCGTTGAAAGTGGGAGCAAATCGTTCTTCTGTCGCGGTTCTTTTTTAGTAACATGTTAAAAAAAAATTCACCTGTTCTTTTTTTTAACTTGCTCTTTTTTTACGGTTACTGCGTTTCTGATCAAATTAAACAGCACATCTATTAATTGTTTGAATAACTTATTTTATTCAATTTATATGTTTTCTATTTCGAAATACAACTTTTTTGAGGAAATAAAGAACTGTTAGTTTTTAAAAATAATATATTTAATTATCGTAAGTTGAAATAATGATATATTTTAACGGTTATTCTAATATCACTCATTCCTACGTCCACATACAAGTTGGATAAGTACAATAAAACTCCAATTATCCGAACTCCAGTTATCCGGATCAAACAAATGGGATCGTCGATTATCCGGATCCAGATTGCTTTGAGAAAACAAAATTATTCAGCAAAATCCGCATTTTAAAAGTTTCTTATCGGTGAATGATATCGTTTTTAATAGTCATTAAATTACATTACATACTAAAACAAAATTAATTTATTTATAAAATTTAAAGTAATCGTACTTTCTCAAAAATGAGCAGTGTGATTTAATATTGCTAATCTCATCTTCTGTGCAAGCCATCTTAACAAAGCGACCCGACAAAATTAAAATAGGTGTTCAGAAGATGGTTTTCCCCATAATTTGACGTCGAGAGTGCTTATGGAAACTGAGTTATTACGATTCAATTATCTTACTTCCCATTCTTTTGGCACACATTTTTAACATTTCTTCTGTTTATAACTTCTTCACGTCGCCCTGGTAGTACAACGGATAAAGCACTGAACTGCGGTGTCTGAGGATCTGGGTTCGATTCCCGGTAACTCTTGGCTGCAATTATTTATATTCATTGAAAGTGATTTATGAAGGTTGCCTATGTAAGCAAACAATTGCTCTTTTTATTCATTTTTTTTAATTGTATTCATTTTTGAGTACATGTCTTTTTCAAAAATGAATTATGTATTAGAGCTATGATAAGCATTGAATCTACTAAAAATGAGTATTTTTGAGTATCTATTTTTAGTAGTGTATTATTAAATAAAATACCAATATACTAAAAAAAAATATTGAAAAATAAATAGAATAACTTGATAAGTTTCGGTCAATTGAACCCTTAACGTTTACTTTTTAAGACTCATTTTATCTATTTTCGATACAATTTGTCATGGAATTGTTGAGACATATCCAATTACCAACAAAAACAAGACGATCCAAGTGACAATTAACCTATTTTATTTAGAGCCAAATCGATCCGCTCGAATTGTTAAACAAACGTATCAGAGCGTAAAACGACCCATCGATATGCTACTCCAATGGTCAAGTCATTGCTAACGATTATTTAGGGAAAAAAAAGCTAAAATAAAAAAAGAATTTTCGAAAGCGATTCCATTAATTCAAACGCATTAGAGCATTATCTTTATCCGGTCATTCATTGGCGACGTCAATAAAATATTAATGATTTGAGATTGAATAATGAATGAATGAGTAATGATTAATCGATTTTAAGATCGATTGCATTTAGTGAGGGTATTTGTATTCAATTTCCTTACTGATTTATTATTATGGCAATGGTCATCGTTTGACTGTCCAACGACATAATAAACCATTACTTATTGCTATACTTTAAATACTATTTTATTATATAACTACATTTTTAATTTAGCAGGGGGCTTCGCCCCTTGCTGTTATACACCAAGAAATTCAAGTTGTTGTTCACATTTTTCCGCGTCTTAAATCCGGTTTAATATATTCCGGGAAAACAAAACAATGCTGTATGTTTCAACAATGTAGTAAAATAATCCCTGTCCAAGCTAATAAATGACGGATGAACAAAATGTCACTTTTGTATAATCTTTATTCGACAATGAAAATATTTTGAAATTTGAGAAATTGTTCAAAAAAAGTTCGGTTAATCGATATTTCCAGAGATATAAAAGCCGAATAACCGATTTAAAAAAGAAATATGCAAAAGTGAATTTTTCTCTATTAAAAAAAATCGACACCGGACAATATTTTTTTTTCACGTTACATATCTTCATGTGTATGATAATCATTTTGACGCGCTTTTTTTTTTCCCGCGCTGTTCAGTCGGTTAAAAAAGAAATGGTCGTGATTTGATTTTAGTGTATTTTTGGTATTTATCTGAAATGAATTTTTCGTTTATGTTTAAAAGCAATAACTTTATTAGATAAAGTTCGAATTGTGAAGTATAATTTGAATTATAAAGTAGTCAAAAGGTATAAATAATTATATAAAATGTCAATTTTCAAGTTCACCACCCTCTCTTTCTTAGAGGCCATCCAGAAATTTGAAT
Organism: Troglohyphantes excavatus; assembly: GCA_963932185.1. NCBI lineage: Eukaryota > Metazoa > Arthropoda > Arachnida > Araneae > Linyphiidae > Troglohyphantes > Troglohyphantes excavatus. The sequence continues at coordinate 10,207,271 of OZ010677.1, read as the reverse complement.
TTATCCAATTTACTCTTAACAAGACAACTCACACAATTGTAATGAAAGTTTATGGTGACGAAATCAAAGTGAACTAATGCATGGGACGTCATAAGGGTAATGTAAAAATAATTAAACCTACACAGCAAAAAAAATACTTAAAAATGAGTACCTGAACCTTCTCGTTTTTCTTTGAGTACAATTGTATCGTAAATGAGCGACGACGTACTCAATTTTAAGCAACCGTATATTTTCAAATATGAACAATGTGATATAATATTGCTAATCTCAGCTTTTGTTCCATCCATCTTCACAAAGCGACCTGGCAAACTTAAATAGGTGTTCAGAAGATGGTTTTCCACATCATTTGACGTCCATTGCTTAAATGGAAACTGAGTTAGTGCAACTCAATTATCTTACTTCCCATTCTTTTGGCACACCTTTTTAATATTACTTATGTATATGACTTCGTCACGTCTATAACGAATAAGACTCTGGACTGCGGTGCCTGAGGATCTGGGTTCGATTCCCGGTAAGTCCTGGTTGTAATTGCCGATATTTATTAAAAGTGATATATCAAGAAAACCTATGTAGGCAATCAAATGCTCTTTTTATTCATTTCTACGCATTTTACTCAATTTTGAGTACATGTCTTTTTCAAAAATAAAACTTAAGTGCTCGGAGCTATGATCATCGAATGTACTCAAAACTGAGTACATTTAACTTATTTTTGAATGCCTATTTTTAACAGCATAAACACCATATTTTTTTTTATCAAGATTGGGACGTCTCTTACAACAAAGTTCTATGTACCAAAGCAAAGTCAAAATTCAATTTTTAAAATTAAGTCCGAAAAACTTATTGTTCCTCCCGGGTTTCAAAATACAATAAGATCAACTTGAAAAATGACTCCCTCCCCCACCCCTCCGCACAGCATATCAATCTTCCTTCATCATTTTGAATCCTTTCTCTTTATTCACGCTTCCTGGGTCCATTGAGCTCCTGCTCTTCCAACTGGGCCACGTCCTGGTGTCAAACCCCTTGAGTCACGTGACATTATTATACTCTCGACCTCCCACGGATTCTTTTTGTTGTCTGGAATAATCTCGAACGTGGATGTACTGCGAAAGGGGTTGAATCACCCAGTTTGGTTTTTATGTGTGTGTTTTTGGTTTTTTGGATTTGTTTAAAAACTTTTAAATTACGAGAATAGCTCAGTCGAATAGAGGAGATATCCTGTCACTTTTCAAAACCAATCAATAAACCATTCGCTGTTCGAAATAGGTATTAAAAAATAAGTAAAATGTACTTGTTTTTGAATACATTCGATGCTTATCATGGCTCCGAACACATACAGCTTCTGTTCAAGCCATCTTAACAAAGCGACCTGACACACTTAAAATAGTTGTTCAGAAGACGGTTTTCCACATTATTTGATGTTGTTTGCTTAAATGGAAACTGAGTTATTACAACTCAATTGTCTTATTTCCCATTCTTTTAGCATATATTTTAACATTTCTTCTGTTTATAACTTCTTATTGTCGCCCTGGTAGCTTAACGGATAAAATGCATTAAAAAATTAGTATATTTTACTTATTTTTGAATACCTATTTTTAACAGTTTGGTAATGTGTGTATTTATTAGATTTCTGAGAATTATATATTTCGATGGAACATTATTAAAAATAGGTACTTAAAAATAAGTAAAATGTACTCATTTTTTATTACATTCGATGCTTATCATAGCTCCGAATACATAAGTTTAATTTTTGAAAAAGACGTGTACTTTAAAATGAATTAGAAGAGCAGTTGATTGCCCACATAGGCTGCCTTCATAAATCACTTTCAATAAATTTCAACAATTACAAACAGGACTTACCAGGAATAGAATACAATCCTTATGTCTACTTGATGTCATCCGCACCGAAGTCCAGGGCCTAATCCGCTGTACTACCAGGGCGACTTGAAGAAGTTATAAACAGAAATAATGTTAAAATGGTGTGCTAAAGGAATGGGAAGTAAGGTAATTGAGTCGTTCTCAGTTTCCATTTAAGCAATCGACATCAAATAATGTTGAAAATCATCTTCTGAACAACTATTTAAATGTGCTTTGTTAAGAAGGCTTGAGCAGAAGCTGATATTAGCAATATTACATCACACTGCCCATATTTGCGAAAGCACGATTACTTAAATTTGTGTAAGTCATCTCTCATTTACGATGCAATTGTACTCAAAGAAAAACGAGTATGTCCATGTACTCATTTTGAAGTACATTGAAGTGAAGGATGATCTCTACAGAATGAATGTTTAGTACCAGGATAAACCTTTCTCCAAGTATAGTTTTATATCCTATGTGAGTAATGAGTACGATGAATGTTAATACTGCCTGTATTGGCGATAAACGAAGCGCGATGAACTTAGGAAAGTGGAGCGCTGGTGCGGAGAGATAACAATGGATTGATTAATTTTATCGCCACATTTTAAGCTCCAGTTCTGGAACCAATGTCACTGCTAAGCTAAATTTAGTAGCTGTGTCTGTCATCAATTAAATATTGGCAAATATCGGGGATGAAAATATCTTTGTTTTGAATTTATTCCCTCCTTCTGCGTAGTTTAAAGTGTTTCTTGGTTGGTTTGGTTAAATAACGTCGCACTAGAGCTGCACAGTAGGCTATTGACGACGGTTCGGGGCCTATCTCGAAGGAAAGATCCTTTAATGATGCTTCGTGTTTTTGAACGATGTTCAGATGATGAGAGTAACACCTGAGCTGGCACTCAACGCCTTCAATAGACGTCGGGACTTTGGACCCCGATCAGATTTATCGTACACCAGTCCCGTATACACGCCGTTAATTTTTTGTGGATGTTCTGGACGACATTCTAGTATTTTGGTAGCGAAGTCGGCAACCCTCCGATCGTAATATCACTACTTTTTTTACTATTCTAAGTCTAGTCCGTCGCACATGTTCGAACCGGGAACCCTCGGATTCCCAGCTGACGCCTTAATCCACTCTCACCTAATTGATATATATATATATATATATATATATATATATATAAATGTATATATATGGTAAATAGTCGCAGAATTCTGAAAAACGAGTGTTATTTTTTAATTTTTTGAAAGAGCTCCTTTCCGATAAAAGTTTTAAAAAATATATAATAATAACCAAAGAAAGGGAATGGTTGTGGCAAGCAAAACACTATCTTCCATTGCACAGATATATCTGTGAAAATTTATATATAGATACTATTATACCTCTAATTGTCCTTCTGAGGTTAGAAATTTTAAAATGTATCTTAGTTTTCCGTTTATAACGGTTTACGCAGCTTTTATTTAAAATGTCAATTAAAGAAATAATATCAACGTTGTTATAAGATAAGATCCTGATAATAATGAAAAACTTCAAAATAAATTAATATATATTTATTGTTTTAAACAATTGAAAGTTGGCGATTTAAAAATTGCTTTGCCGAAATTACTCTTTCTGACAAACACACATGAAAACTATCGGAAAAGCTAACATTCGGAGATGTACCCGGAGGAGTCTGAGCAATAAAATAGTTATTTTGCCTTTTAGAAAATAAAAGAGAAGAAAATAAACGGGTAGAATGAACCAATGGGGTAATATATTTGGTACAGATGTAGTATAGGACATTTGGCGTGAGTTGTCTTTTTGGCGTGCTTTATAGGGACGATAAACTTATAGTATGGCAACCCCACCTGACCTTGTTGGTATTTCCGATTCTTTTAGTGACTTTCAATCTGGCAACCCTATGACGTCATCGTGCTGAGTAATCGTCCGACTTTTTTCGTCGCCAAAAAAAAAAAAACTCGCCAAATGTCCTATGTACTACATCTGTTCCATATATTTTTTTAACGTGCGTGAAACCACCGGTAACAGCTAGTTTGTAATAAAATATATTTTATTCAAATTTATACAAAACTCATTGTAATTCTATGATGATTCTATGAAACATCAAAACTCTAATAATTCAAAACTAGTTTCTTTCTATAATGTTGGCGATTTGCCACCAACCCCCAATAGATTGCTTGGCGCTTAAATACCCACGTTTGCTTCAATTTTTTTCCCCTTTTCCCTACTCTAATATGAGTTATTTGCATACATTGCGAGAAAAACAAATGCCGTTTTAATGGCGTCGCTTAAAAAAAAAAGGGAAAGCTCGTGCTGGGGAAGAAAAGCACACTAAATCTTAAGTTATGTGCCGTAGAAGAAACTGTCCCTCTGCAAGTGATTACATGGCAGGAGGGGGAAGCGTGGGAGGAAGATTGGGGGTTTGTTGTTAGAAATGCAGATTAACTTTCCGAGAAGAATGTGCTTCTGTGCGTTTGGATGGAACACGGGACGGGACTAACGACGGTATTCTAAATGCATTATAATAAATTCTAGTTATTTGTTATAATAAACTTGAGTTTTAAAAAAATATTTATTTTTTTCCTGTCTTTTGAGAGGGGAAGTTATCGATTTAGTTGTACATATGCGTGCTGGAAGATGTTTCGGGATAGTGAAAGATGATAATTAAACGTTAAATCTTGTGATTCTTGTGCATAATGCACTACCTCTTTTGGGCGTTGTAAAAAATAATGTTTAAGGACAATGGAACGCAACATAATTAATTCTTTTTCGTGTTTTTGCGGTCGTTCAAAAACATGTTAATGAGTTACAGTGTGAAAAAATTAAAATTTAAATTATTTTTTTTTAACAAAAAACTAAATATGTTCCGATTAATGTAAATAAATTACAAGGGTGGTAACATAACTTGGAAAACCGGGAAATCAGGGAATTATCATGGAAATTTTTAATTCTGGAAATAGCAGGGAAATGTCAGAGAAATTTTCAAAATTTCACAAAAAATCAAGGAATTTTTCAAATTTGGATCGTTAAAACGACAATTATCGTCTGTTAAGCCCTCCATTCTGGGTAATTTAGTTGTTAATATGTTCTTTTAGTTCTGAAAAAAAAGCCTATTTATGCGCATTTTCATATTTTCAGTTTTATTTTTGTAAAAACGTGAACCACTGATGGAGGAAGAAGCAAAAGCAAAGTGCGTTGGACCTTGAATTATAAGCAACATGTGAGGGGCTAATGAATATGCGATTTATTGAAGATTGTAATAGGGAATATGAAGCATATAAAATATTTAAAATTATATCCAAAAGAAAGAATCGGAAAACCTTGCTTTTTTGCATTATCTGCTTCTAGAGAACATGTTTCAATACTATTATGTCTGTCACAATTGTATAATTTGTGTTGTATCCATAAATTATTATTTTAACTGTCAATAAGTATTGCTCATAATTTCTCATTTATAATGCAATGCATTTATTGTATTGTTGTAGTGTGGATACTTTGTTTCTATACAAAGCATGTATTGCGTCATTTCTTAATGTAATTGTAAAATCAGGAAAATTTTTGTGACACCATCATGGAAATCAGGGAAATATCAGCGAATTTTTTTTCCATAATGTTGTTGCCACGCTGATTACAAAAAGAAACTGATAGACGTTCATCACAAATTGTTGGATAGTCATTGTACGCTGTTTAATTACACATAACTAATATTTATTTTTGCTATGCTTTAACTACTTTGTTTGTTGATACACTGTTAAAAATAAATACTAAAAAATGAGTGAAATGTACTCATTTTTGAGTACATTCGATGCTTATCATGGTTCCGAATACATAAGTTCATTTCTGAAAAAAACATGTATTCAAAAATGAATAAAAAGGGCTGTCGATTGCCTACATAAGCTGCCGTCATAAATCACTTTAATTAAATATCCACAATTACAACCAAGACTTAGAGGGAATAGAACCCATATCCTCAGGCACCGCAGTCCAGTGCTTTTTCGTTAAACTACCATGGATCTGGAAGAAGTTATAAACAGAAGAAATGTTACAAAGGTGTGCCAAAAGAATGACTGGGAAGTATGATAATTGAGTTGTAATAACTTCGTTTCCATTTGAGCAAATGACATCAAATAATATAGAAAACCATATTCTGAATAACTATTTGAAGTTTGACAGGTAGTTTTATTAAGATGGTTTGAAGCTATGATAAGCAATATTAAATCACACTGCTCATTTTTGAGAAAGTACGATTACTTAAATATGAGTACGTCTTCGCACATTTACATTGCAATTGTACTCAAAGAAAAAGAAGTAGGTCCTGGTACTTATTTTTAAGTATCTTTTTAAAGGGGTACTTAAGCTAAGCTACTTGTTCAAAATACAAGTGAAGTAAATGGACAAAAAAAACTTTTATTATTCCAATATTGCTAAATATGATAAACAATGACCACTGCCTAACTAACTGTGACCGCCCTGTGTATAGAAATATAGTATTGTTCTTCATTGGCTCCACTAAAACTAATACGTACTTACTAACAGTTTATACTACATAGAATGTCTGTGTATTGTATACAACCCTTAGTTATCTACAACTGTTAAAATAATTATTCTCATAATTGCTAAAAAATATTAAGATAATCTATAAGGTATCAGAATTATAAACTTCGCCGGAAACATATACATTATACATGTAATTATTAATATCAGAATTTTATATCACTTATTTCAGAACGCTTTGTTCTCCAAATTACATATTCTTCTTTTTCATTCTTTATTGAAATCATTATCCTTTATTTTTAATTCGCTTTTTAATTTATTCTTAATAATACTTCGTAGAACGCAAAAGGTAAAATTGATTGTTGAATTAATCTTAGTTTAATTTAATTACACTTTGAATTAAGGGAAAAAATCAATAAACGAACACGCTTCAAATAAGAGAAAAAATTATTATTTTCTTTAAATTGAAGATAATAATATTTCGAATTGTATGTTTTTATACTTATATTTTATTCTGAAATATGAAATATATTTTCAAGGGGCAACTATAAAAGAAGCTAAAATAGCATGATATTTTAGTTTGTGATGTCTTCTTCAACAAATAATCGCATTTTGATGTTCAAAATGTTCTATCGCACTCTGAAACATTTCCATCTCCTGTTGCTTCAAAGTAACCAGATCGTTTGAAAGTGACGTCAGCAAGTCAAACAATGACGTCACAGCACGTCATACGAAGGTTTGAATGGAATACATTTAAACAACGTATTTCATATTTAGAAACGCCATTCGCTCTCTTTGATATTGGCGGGAAAAACGAAGGAATTGGGAAACCAGTTTTAAACCTGTTAATATCGAAATATAAAATGAATCATATGCTGTACAAATTAATAGATAAGCTAAAACAACGAAATTATTGGGAGGCGGGGGTGACAAATTGTTGGGCGTTGGTCTTTATTTGGCTGTATCAAATTTAGCCATAATGGCACATTATATATATATTTTCGCTACTTAGCATACATTTTAAACAAATCGCTTAGCTTTCGTAGCAACCAAGTATACTGCTAAAAGTAGACATTCAAAAATAAGTAAAATGTACTCATTTTTGATTTCATTCGTTGCTTATCCAGATGCATTAGTTTCAATTTTGAAAAAGACATGTAATCAAAAATAAGCACAATGAATAATAAGTGCAGATGCTAGCCTACATAGGTTGCCTTCATAAATCACTTTCAATAAATATCGACAATTTAATCGACAATTAGTCCAATATAATCCTAGTGTGCTCTTCCTCCAATTATATTAACCCTTCTTCCTCTAATTATATTAACCCTTCTTCCTCTAATTATATTAGCTTTTCTTCCTCTCATGATATTAACCCTTCTGCCTCTCATTATATTAACCCTTCTGCCCCTCGTTAACCTTTCTTTCTCTAACTATATTAACCTTCTTTTCGCTAATTATATTGACCCTTCTTCCTCTCATATTAACCTTTCTTTCTCTACTTATATTAACTCTTGTTCCTCTAATTATATTAACCCTTCTGCCTCTCGTTATATTAACCTTTCTTTCTCTAACTATATTAACATTTCTTTCTCTAATTATATTGACCCTTCTTTCTCTCATATTAACCTTTCTTTCTCTAATTATATTAACCCTTCTGCCTCTCATTATATTAACCCTTCTTCCCCTCGTTATATTAACTTTTCTTTCTCTAACTATATTAACCTTTCTTTCTCTAGTTATATTAATCCTTCTTATTCTCATTTTAAAGTTTCTTTCTCTAATTATATTAACCCTTGTTCCTCTAATTATATTAACCCTTCTTCCTCCAATTATATTAACCCTTCTTCCCCTCGTTATATTAACCCTTCTTCCCCTCGTTATATTAACCTCTCTTTTTCTAACTATATTAACCTTTATTTCTCTAATTATATTGACCCTTCTTCCTATCATATTAACCTTTCTTTCTCTAATTATATTAACCCTTATTCCTCTAATTATATTAGCCCTTCTTCCTATCATTATATTAACCCTTCTACCTCTCATTATATTAACCCTTCTGCCCCTCGTTAACCTTTCTTTCTCTAACTATATTAAACTTTCTTTCGCTAATTATATTGACCCTTCTTCCTCTCATATTAACCTTTCTTTCTCTACTTATATTAACTCTTGTTCCTCTAATTATATTAACCCTTCTACCTCTCATTATATTAACCCTTCTTCCCCTCGTTATATTAACCTTTCTTTCTCTAACTATATTAACCTTTCTTTATCTAATTATATTGACCCTTCTTCCTCTCATATTAACCTTTCTTTCTCTAATTATATTAACCCTTCTGCCTCTCATTATATTAACCCTTCTTCCCCTCGTTATATTAACCCTTCTTCCCCTCGTTATATTAACCTTTTTTTTTAACTTACTATATTAACCTTTCTTTCTCTAACTATATTAACCTTTCTTTCTCTAATTATATTAACCCTTCTTCTTCTCATTTTAACCTTTCTTTCTCTAATTATATTAACCCTTCTTCCTCTCATTATATTAACCCTTCTTCCCCTGTTATATTAACCCTTCGTCCACTCGTTATATTAATCTTTCTTTCTCTAATTTTATTAACCCTTCTTCTCATTTTAACCTTTCTTTCTCTAATTATAATAACCCTTGTTCCTTTAATTATATGAACCCTTCTTCCCCTCTTTATATTAACTTTTCTTTCTCTAACTATATTAACCTTTCTTTCTCTAATTATATTAACCCTTCTTCTTCTCATTTTAACCTTTCTTTCTCTAGTTATATTAAACCTTGTTCTTCTAATTATATTAACCCTTGTTCCCATAATTTTATCTAAGATATATAGTACTGTTAAATAATTTCGATAAACTTCCCTCTGCGCTAGTTACTATACTGTTAAGCATGCATTATGATGACGAAATTTTGGTCATTTTTGACGAAACAGCTGCTATATGCTCCGATTAAATATTAAGTCAAACTGAGGACATTCATTGTGTCGTCTTTTTAACGACATTTATTTAATCGTAATTGAGGTTATATACCTATAAGAATAAAATTATGAGTTAACCCCCCTGACAAGGGCCGTAAAGGAATTTGAATAAATTACATTCGTTAAATATTTAGGGATTCTTCCTTTGTCAAAAGTTACATGATAAAAATGACGAAACCAAACATGACGAAACTAGGCTTGACGATCCCAATAATCTCAAAAATGAGTGTAATTTTTAAGTGTGTATTCTACTGTTGCATGCAACATACCCGTTACAAAACAAGGGTACTAGTCACACATGGCTCACTCATACATCTCTCAGAACGTGCCCGAACCCGGGTCGGTCGCACACTTTGACTCATCCCTCCCCCCCCCCCCTCTGTTATTTTTTTTTCCTGCTAGCAAATACATAAAAAACAAGGGAAGTCGGACACAATGGCTGAGCGATTGCGTGAAAGCGAGTATTCCCCCCCCCCCCCCCATGTGAGAGGACCATACTTCAATGCGGGCATTCATTGGAAAAGGACCTGAACAGAGCTGCACGTGCGATTTGTGTTGATTGGGTACTTTTGGATATTGTTCAATGAAAGCAAAGTAGGAATAGTAGTGGGAAAACGGCGTAACTGGAACAGAGTAACGGAGATTCTGATTGGTTGGTAATGGGTTCATTGATGGGCGTCAATGACATTAAAGGTTTTGCAGGGTGATTACAATGAAATAATTGATTGATGTAAATGGTATGAATGTTTAGATAACAATAATGGTACAAAATTCATGCTAAATTAGATATAGGGGGGTAATAGTTAAAAATTGAGTACTGAAAGCAGTTTTATTTCTTTACCTTGCAGAAAACGGATGTGTTCCCCATATCGAGTTAATAAATTTGGAAAAATTAAAAAAAATGTTATCCGTTTACTGCCTGAATTACATCAATTATAGCAGTTGCAAAACCAGATAGATACCATAGCTAGGTTTCAAAACCAGATAATTCCTATAGCTTTGCTGCAAAATCAGATATATACCATAGCCCGGTTGCAAAACCAGATAGATCCCATAGCCGGGTTGCAAAACCAGATAGATCCCAGAGCTTGGTTTCAAAACCATATAGTTCCTACAGCTGGGTTGCAAAATCAGATAGATCCCATAGCTTCGTTTAAAAACCAGATAGTTCCTATAGCTTGGATGCAAAACCAGATAGATTCCACAGCTTTGTGGCAAAACCAGATAGATCCCAGAGCTAGGTGACAATATCAGATAGATCCCAGAGCTTGTTTACAATATCAGATAGATCCCAGAGCTTGGTTTCGAAACTACAAAAAACATTCCATATCTTTTTTACAAAACCAGATAAACCTTGGTTGCAAAACCAGTTAGAAAAACCATCCAAAACGAGAAAAAAAAAATATATCTCAAAGTAATACTTTTACAGAGTTATAATTTGGTTAAGACACGTATCTACCTAATACCAATTTAAAAAAATAGATAACATTCTTCCATAAATAACGCAATTAATAAGTTTTTTGTTTATCTTGAAAAATTTTTCAAAAGTGATCGATCTGGTTTTGAAACTTGAGGCCATATTTGTCAACTGTTATTGAGTGTTGTTAAAAGGTGGTAGTCCGCGCTTTATCTAACTTTTAACTCGGTAGTTAATGGACATCCAAAGATTTTGGGAACCACTGCTCTATAGGTTGCTGCGGCAGTTGCAATAATCCCCAAACTACACACGCTGAATGACCGTATCCACATTTACGTGGACGATCGATTTTCCCCGACCCCCCGGTGTATCAAAAGCCACCCCACTCGCGACATGGGGGGGACGCGCGTCCGGTTTTAACCCTTTGATCCCAGAACCGTCGTCTCCCCACCGGCGAACATCTGTCCGCTCTGTGGACGGAACGCGCTTGCCATTTTTGGCGATGAAATGCCCGTTTGGAGAGTTTTGATTGTCAAAGGAAGATACTTCTTTTCCAACGAAATGAATATATGTTTATATTCGTGAGGGATAAAGTCATCGTAAATGATCGATAAAGTACTCAAATTTATGTAATCATACTTTATCAAAAACTAAGCAGTGTAATTTAATATTGCTAATTGCAGCTTCTGTTCAAGCCATCTTAACAAAGCGACCTGACAAACTTAAAATTATTCGTCAAAAGATGGTTTTCTGCAATATTTTACGCCGATATCTTAAATTGAAACTGAGTTATTACAACTCAATTATGTTATTTCCCACCCTGTTTATAACTTCTTCAATTCGCCCTGGTAGTTTAACGGATATAGCATAGGTACCTGAGGATCTAGGTCGACTCCCGGTAAGTCTTAGTTTATATTTGTTGCAACTGTTTTTTGAAAGGAAGCCTATGATAGCAAGCATCTGCTCTTTTTATTCTTGTACTCATTTTTGAGTACATGTCTTTCCCAAAATTGAAACTTATGTATTCGGAACCATGATAACCATCGAGTTTAGTTTTGAGTACCTAATTATAACGGAATACAAAACGATGGACAATAGCGTGACATAATAAACGAAAACTCCCTCATATAAATTTCCAAGCAAAGCATGGTTTATTGTCGAGATTTGGCGATTTTTCATCAGTTTGGCGACATAAAAATGTCCAAGTTGGCCCCCTATTACGGTCTCCATTCAATTTCATTTGCCTATAACCAAAGCGGAAAAAAGAATTGTAGGGATCGAATCATTCCACCCCCTCTCCCCAACAAAATAAATGGGGTGGGTTAGGGAGTTCCCTTTATCGTCTGCAAAAGCCTGTGAGAGGGGGATCCTTCTCCTGCCCTTTCGAAATATAGTGGGGGTGGTTCTCGGTTGGGTGGTCGAGAATTGGGTAGGGGAGAGGATGTACTCAGATGGGGAGTTTAATTTTGGAATTGTCTCGGAAGAACGCTTTATAAGAGCCTGAATGGAGTACATGGGATCGCCGAGGTGTTTATGGAACTGGGATAAATAGGATATATTGGTCTTATAATAAAAATTCATTAAATATATTTATTCTATACTAACAAAATTACCCGTTCTTCGCATGGGGTTAATTATAACGACAAATCATTCAACGGTGGCCCATAGTTACACTGTAAGAAAATTTGTACTTAAGAATGAGTACCTGAATGTACTTATTTTTTTAGTACAATTGCATCGTAAATGAATGATGACGTACTCGAATTTAAGCAACCGTACTTTCTCAAAAATGAGAAGAGTGATTTAATATTGCTAATATCAGCTTCTGTTCAAGCCATCTTCACAAAGCGACCTGACACACTTAAAATAGGTGTTCAGAAGATGGTTTTTCACATTATTTAACGTCGGCCGATTGCTTAAATGGAAATTGAGTTATTACAACTCAATTATCTTACACTTCTCATTCTTTTGGCACACCTTTTTAACATTTCATCTGTTTCTGACTTCATCAACAAGCCCTGGTAGCTTAACGAATAAGACTCTGCCTACAGATCTTATGTGTAATTGTCGATTTTTATTGAAAGGGATTTATGAAGGCAGCCTGTGTATGCTAGTATCTTCTGTTTTTATTAATTTTTTCCCATTGTACTTATTTTTGAAAACATGTCTTTCTCAAAATTGAAACTTATGTATTCGGAGCTATGATAAGCATCGAATATACTCAAAAATGAGCGAATTTTACTTATTTTTGAGTACCTATTTTTAACATTGTATCTATCAGGGGAAGTGTTATTTTGTATATTTTCACTGAATAACACTAAAGTAAATAAATGACTTTTATTGTAGATAGTAGCAATATTAAAATCGTAAATACTGTATGTGCCATTTATGAAATCTAAACGCTCGAACGTAAACACTTTTTCCAAATAAAAACTATGATTTAACTGTCATCAAACTGAGATAGATAGTTTATTTTTATGAGCAAATCAGACATAGATCATCTTGTAATTTTGTGAAAATGAAAGAGTTCATAAGTCAGAGTTTGTGTACGTCGATTTAAACTGTTCTACATATGTCAACTTAATAAATTTCTGTAAAATATTTTTGTTAATTATTATCCTTAAATACATAATAATACAGTATGCTATTTCCAGTGAAATATTCCATAATTATTTTTTATTTCGCACATAAGTCCAAAAACTAAACTTTAAAATTCGGATCCGGTGTGTGAAAAGGATCTATATATCTAAAGCAGAGTTTGTTTGTGTTTGTTTTTATACAAATCGACAAGGGGAGGGTAACTGTCTACATGAAATTTCGAACAACCACCTCCATCCCCCTTTTCCACCCCTTAACTAGCTTAACCCCATTGACTTCTTAATAAAACCTATTTTTAATAATGCAGTACTGTAACAATGGAATATTTCAACAACGTAACATATCTGACATAGTTAGCTATCAGGATGGATAAACGACGCATTCTGATTTTATGATGAGAAAATATAGTTAATATACCGAAAAATGTCGCCAAATCAGTAAAAAGTCGCCAATTGAATGCAAATTTCGCCACATGAATTAAAATATGGCCATATATTTAAAAATGTCATAAAAATAGCGAAATTATTGTCAATGTGATAAAATTATCACTCTTTACCTGCAAAACATGAGAAAGGTTACTGTCTATAGGAGATTTTGAAAAACCATCACATCCTCCTTAATTAGCAGAAATGATTTCTTAATGAAATCGTCAAATGGCGATACGGTGTGAGCTAATTCACATGCCAATTTATTATCTACACACATTTTGCAAAATACTTAAAAATTATACATTTCTCCAATAATAATATTAATAAAAAAAGTATTAACCATTTAAAGTATTCGTTGTTTGAAAAATATAATACATGGAACAAAAAATCTCAAATAACTCATTAAAAACCATAGACACAGTTCTAGAAATTTCAAAGCCAAATTCCAAACTATAATTTTAGCAAATAAAACAAAATCCACAATTTTAAAATCATTTAGGTACTATGTCCTTTTAACTCTCTTTTAATAGCAAATTTTTGACTAATTGGCGCAGTAGTATTACAGATAAAAAAAAAAGAATAAATGTATTATTCAATTGAAGTAAAACAAAATGAATCTCACAACGAGACCTTTCATAAAAGACATAAAATAATCTTTCTAGAAAAAAGGAAAACCGACTTTAAGGAAAATGCGCTAAAAAGTAAAAAATAATTTTTAATTTTACGAATGAGTTGAAAAAATTGAATTATTGAATATCAATTTTATACTTAGTACAACTTTTTGAAATCGGCTCCAAAATTTAGGTGTGATTTTTGTAAATGGGCTCCGATTTCAAAAAGTTTTAATAAGTATAAAATTGATATTCAATAATTCAATTTTTTCAACTCATTCGTAAAATTAAAAATTATTTTTTACTTTTTAGCGCATTTTCCTTAAAGTCGGTTTTCCTTTTTTCTAGAAAGATTATTTTATTTTTCCCTGTTTAGATTTTAATTTAACAGGGGGGCTTCACCCCCTATTATTATTCACAAAAAAATTCAAGTAGCAACTTGTTCTCAACAATGTATATTGTAAAACAATCCCTATCAATGCCAATAAATGCTAGTTAAACGAAATGTCATTGTTGTACAACTTCTGTTAAACAATGAAAATATTATGAAATCGGATAAATTGTTTAAAAAAAACTCCGGTTAATCGACATTACCGGATATATAACAACCGGATAACCGATTATTATTTGCAGATTTGCCTAAATGGATTTTTCTCTATCCAACAAAAAAAGAATTTTCGAAATCGGACAGTATTTTTTTTCAAACGGTCCGGTTAATTGAGAATTTCGGATAGTTAAATACCGTATAACCGGATATTTTTTTCAAATGCTCCCAAGTGAAACATACCCTATCCAACAAAAAAAAATTGTGCAAATATCTGAAGTAGAACCGAAATGCCGCGCGAACATACATAAAAAAAAACATAACAGTCGAATCTATAACATCTCGACTTGGTGCGCGATTTGGCGGTTTTAAATTCAAGTTTCTGGCGTTATTATTTTGGAGTTTTGGTTGGCGCGCTGTTCTGTCGGTTAATAAAAGACAAAAGAAAATGAGGTAAGTTTGAAAAATGTACGTTTTTAGATAAAAACATGGAATACAATAGCAGCTAAGCTCAGGTAGATGTGCAATTTTGCTAATCTAATCTGAAGCTTTATATTTACTTAATGTGAAAAATAGACTATAATAATTGAATTAAATTGACAATAAAAAATTACTTATTTAACATTTTTATTTTTAAGCGCTAATCCATAAAAAAAACCCTCTTATTATTTTCCTACTCTCATCCAATCTCATTTATAGCTTAAAAAGCAATCTTGAATACAATTAAAGAGTTCTACAAAAAACTTTAGCTAATACCTAATCTCTAAAAAACTTTAATACCTGTTCTTTTTTTTAAAAAGGTATAATGAATATGAAATCCAATTCCATTTTTAAGAGGAAAAATTCTCCATTTTCTTTTGTTTGCAGTTTTGATGAAAAAAAATTTCTGAATACCCTTTATGGAATCAAATATAAAAAAAGAGAGACTATTTTCGGCAGAGTGGCAAAACATGTTCAACCATTTTTCTTTCTGAAAAACTTTTTTTTTTCACTCAAACGCATTATATGGATATTGATTATCGCCTACAACCTTGCACTAGATGAACTATAAAAATGGATTCCAAAGTAAAAAATTCGTTTATTGATTTTTGAGCAGTTTACTCTCTTGTAAGGTAGATAAAAAAAATAACTCATTTGTAAAGTCCAATTCAAAATGACAATGTGGTTATTCGAAAAAAAAATGATAAAAACCTATTGATGGAACAATAGGTTTGAAATATTAAAAATCTGCTTGATAAATTTCGCGAATTCATTGTAATTGTGGTTTTGAGTTAGGAAACTTTTTATAGTTGATATATTTTATTTAATTTTCATTTTTGCAAGAATTGATTTTAAAGGTTAAGTATGTCTTTGTTTTTTATACAAATCTACAGTTTTATTCTGATCTTGATGAAATTTTGCACACTTGGGGACATTCATAGCAAGAGGAAGATGATGGTCTACATGAAATTTCGAAATACCATACCCTTATCTCTTTTTTTCACCTTTTAGCTCGCTTAAGCTCCTTGACTTCTTAATAAAACCTAATTATAATAATGAAATACTGTAATATTTCAACAATGTAACATATTTTGTGTTGTGAGCTATCAGGATGGATGAATGATGCATTATGATTGGCTGATGAGGAGTTATCACCAATTAACCGTCAGCATGTCGCCAAATAAATAAAAATGTCGCCAAGTAGATAAAATATCGCCAAAGTAATAAAAATAATTTTCAAATGAATACAAATATGTATAAATTGAGATGGATAAACACAAAAGAAATGGATAAATAAATCGTAAATGAACTAAAATATGGTCATATTTTAAAAATATCATCAAAATGGCGAAATTATTTTCTAAATGATAATATATAAAATTTTACACACTTGATCTAAACAAGAGGAAGGTCATTGTCTACATGAGATTTTGAAAACCCGCCTCATCCTTCTTTACTTCCCATAAAGCAGAAATTATTTTTTGCTAAAACCGACAGATGGCATGGCGCCACGATGTAGAAATCGGTCAACACTGTGCGTAAAGTTTTACACATGTAAAGAAAAATGTCTGTGGGTATGTTTTTTTATACCAGTCTACAGTTTCATTTCAAGGCAACAGTTTTTATCTCCGGCAATGCCGAGAACTTCAGCTAGCGATATATGAATGCCAGTTGGAATTTCTTTCCAATATATAATTCGTGCTATTCTTCTTATTGATTGAATATTTACGAATTTTTATTTAAATTAATCAATTAATTAATTTTAGGTTTGTATTTTTGTAAGTAAATATTTGTGTTGCTAAATTAAATAATTAAGCGATAATAAAATTTACTTAAAATTTAAATTGGCTTTCCAGAATAAATGAGTTACCACTTGAAACTTTTATTTTTATTTTGACTTTTTGAATCAATATTTCAATATATACACTGGTGCTTAAAAATGAGTACATGGACGTATTCGTATTTCTTTGAATACAATTGCATCGTAAATGAACGATGACGTACTCAAATCTAAGTAAGCGTACTTTCGCAAAAAATGAGCAGTGTGATTTAATATTGCTCATCTCAGCTTCTGTTCAAGCCATTTTAACAAAGCGAATTGACACACTTAAAATAGTTGCACAGAAGATGGTTTTTCCCATTATTTGATGTAGATTGCTTAAATGGAAATTGAGTTATTACAACTCAATTATCTAACTTCCCATTCTTTTGGCACACCTTTTTAACATTACTTCTGTTTATAACTTCTTAACGTCACCCTGATAGCTTAACGGATAAGGCTGTGGACAGCAGTGTCTGTTGATTCGGTTCGTCATGGTTGTAATTGTCGATATTTATTGAAATAGATATATGAAATAGAAAGCACCCTATATAAGCTAGCATCTACTCTTTTTATTTGTTTTTAATCTTTGTACACATTTTTAAGTACATGATTTTTTCAAAATTGAAACTTATTAATTCGGAACCATGATAAGCATCGAATGTATTCAAAAATGAGTACATTTTACTTATTTTTTTATACCTATTTTTAACGGTGTATTTATTAAAAACGGTAATTATTTAAATGAATATAAAAAACTATTTCCACAAAAAATTCCATAATTGTTTTATTTTTTTTAATTTAAATTTGTTCAATTTCTTTTAAAGCTTTCAAAGAAACATCGATATATTAGAAATTAATCGAATATTTTGATTAATCAGAAGATATCGATTTTTGGCGGGCGATTAATCGCGATACCAAAAAAAGTCATCGTCCCAAAAATCATCGCCCAAGCCCAGAAGCCATCACAAAATACTTCTATTCGGGTATTCTTGCTTCTAATGTCCTAACGTCTAACAACTTACAAAACTGCTTGCAATTTACTAATCGAGAACACAACTCGGGTCTTTAGAATGAGCAAACGTTGCGTGTGATGACTACTGCTATGATTGACTCAGGTTCCCAGAAATGTTGGCATTTTACCTGTACCCCCCCCCCCCCCCCCCCACTTGAGAGTGTAACAAGCTGTTGTCCCCAATATCTGTAAGTCATTCATGATTCCTTACGAGAACTAGAAACGCGTTGCTATGGAAACGATCGCTACAATAGGTGTCGTAGAGAGAAGGCCTCATTAATTGTAACATAGTGGAGTGGAAGCTACTTTTGGAATTATTGTGCGTCAAGATATCAAAAATAGATGCGATTATTTAAAAATGAACGCATGTTTGTTATATTTTTAGATTATATTAAAGAATAAGAAGTAAAATAAAGAAATTTCGTAACAGTATTTTTATATTTCGTTTAGTTAGATATGATTATATTTTTGTTGCTTGAAAATATATTAATTACAATATGTAATAATATTTTGTTTAAAAACCCATAACTTTAAGTGTGAGTAAAGTATATACAATTAAATGTTCAATTTTTTAAAAATAATATTCTATGGTATGTCAAATATTTTTAAATAATAAATATAATTGTATATTGAAATGAAATTCCTTGTTTGTATAACAATAATTTTTTTAACTGTGTAAAAAAAAATTCTTATTTCCATAGATTTCTTAGTTGTTTCTATAGGGTAAGGTGAAGGGAAAAAGGGTTTTGAAAATAAACCTAATTTTGACGTTCAAGTTCCAATTTCTCTCCTGAAAATAACTGCAGAATTTGCAAATGTTTTTAAAAAAACGTTCACTTATTTATTGGAAACAAAATAGTATATCTTTATTTAATTCTGAGTTTTTAAGTTTATAAATAATAACAATCAAATCTTAAAAACCCATTACATTTGATTATTAATGAACTATATTTAATCCTAAAAACAAACTGTAATCCGCCATTCCCATTTGGAAAAATCGACTTTTTTTGTTATTTATTATCTTCGAAAGAGAACATCTGATAGTATATTATTTTCCATGTATATTTGCCGCGATGACGTTATTTTAATTTTTTCTGTAGACGATTTTTTATTTAATTTAAAACGTTATTTTTATCTTCTAATAAATTAAACCAATGGCGTCCGTTTTGTTATCAAAATGACGTATTAAGGAAAGCTTAAATAAAAAAACAAACAGATATGTAACTTCATTATATTTACATATAAACAGAATAAGATATATTCCAGTTAATTAATTTCGTTTAGAAACTCCCATTTTTATATTTTACTTTCACTTTTTCTGGAAATCGATAATTTTTTATGAATTTCCTATTCGTTAGAATTAATAATTCGTAAACCCAATTTGTTCACTTTATTAAACGATAGATGAAAAAGTAGAATTTTTTTCTAATTTTACATTGAACTGTAGTACAAGATTTTTCTTCGAAAGAGAACACCTGATAGTATATTATTTTCCATGTATATTTTCCGCGATAACGTTATTTTGATTACATAATTTTATAGTTTTTATATAAAAGTATTCATGCACCAAATGATCACTTTTTTGTATACTAAAACAAAGCCAGTATTGAAAATTGAATTAAATTTCCCATAAATGTAATATTTTTTTAAAATGTACTCCATTAAACGAAGTGAATTAAAAAAAACGAGATCAAAATATGTTTTACAATTTGTAATTTAATGTCAATAAACCCATTTTCCCAACCTTATATATAGAGATTTGTCTAAAAATGTTTCGTTTTGCTTACGAAAAGAAGAACCAAAACCTAATATGTTTAGTTTTAATCGTTAAAAATATAATTCGAAATTTTTTTTTATATAAAAATTGTTTGTAAACATATACCAATAATGGCTAGTTGCAGAATATTTTTTTGTTCTTGAATTTTTATAAATAATTAAATGCGCCTACCTCGTTTTTTAAAATAAAATACAACTTAACATTTAATAAATTTATTAATCATACAAAATATTTCTTTTACTATACCATTCATATTTGATATACATTGAAATTATTTTCTAAAATGAAAGATCGGTATTCTTTTATGATAACATAGCTCGAGATTTTAATTGAATTTTTTAATTAAAATATTGTGCTACATTAAAATTTCCTATTTCAAGGCTAAAATTCTTATCTTATTATAGTTTGGCACTACATCTCATAACAAAAGAATAGAAGGGAAAAAAACGTTCTTAGGTTATTTCAATTTGAGAAGCAGACGATTTTATTTCGCCTGAAAATTATAATTTTTTTTTGTTCCTTCTATTCATTTTGCATACATTTTCAGTCTATCTCTGCTAGAACTAAATAAAGTGGTGCGTTAGATTAACTTTTTCAAATATTAAACAAAAAAAAATAGTTTTTTTTTAATTAAAGTTGTGCTTGGAATTTTTGAAAGAAGATCCCGCTTTGCATTGTAGATATCCAGAAAAAGCATTTGTGGATTAAATTATTGTTATACAATATACCTATATCTTACTGTTCATGATAACTTTTTTTTTACTTTGACAGTTGTTTTCATAATAGATTGTTATATTTGTCTTATTTTAATTTCATAAAATGTATAAGATATAAAATGCATATATTTAAGCAATTTTAAAAAAATTAAATTTTTAAATAATTATAATATTTAATACCATTTAAGATATTGTAAAGTATGTAATATTTAATTTGGTTTTAGAAAAAGTAAAAATGAATAAAAACTCGAGTGGGTAAAAGTATACTTTATATACTTTTAAGATTTACAATGGTCCTATCGTATAATTAAATCTGTACAAATCCTTAAATGTGAAAATGTAAAACTATCAACATTGCTCCAAATATTAGTTATAACTTTGGTGTTAAGAATATTTTTTAATGGCTTTTTTTACACATGTGGAAAATTTGTATATATGTGTGCGTGTGTGTGCGCGAGCGTGAGTGCGTGCGTGCGTGTGTGTGCATGCGTGTGTGTGTGCGTGCGTGTGTGTGTGCAAATTATATTAAACAAAGTTTATAATTTATACAAAATGTTGCTTATATAGTTTTCGATAAGCTAATATGCTACTTTTCAACTACATAAACGTTTTTACATAACTTAATTCCATTAATTCGGAAAATATTTTCGCGAACAGATGCAGAAATTTGAAATGCGTCATATTTATGCTGAATTCACGTTCTAAACTCCATTAAAGAGGGACACAGGAGGAATTTTAATTTCTCAAAAGCGATTTGGGAGAAAGCGGTTATAATGTAAATGGAATCTTTTCATTAACATTATTCCGGATTTCCAAACGCATTGTACATAAATGGTGTTCATAATTCTCGAAAGCGGCATAACGTAAAAACATTTTTTTCAACGAACTTACACAATCACTAAATAGTTTGTTCATAGGAACAATTATAATGAAACTATTTTTAAATGTGTTTTTTTATTTCAGGTTTTAAATAGTTTACTTTGATTAAATCTTAAGATTCCGCCGAAGAGTTCCAAGTATAAAAAACCATGTTGTTATTTTTTTCTGAAAACTAATAGTGAATAAAATAATAATTTAAATAAAAGGAAAACCGAATTTAAGAAAATGTGCTAAAAAGTGTAAAATAATGTTTAATTTTACAAATAAGTTGAAGAAATTGAATTATTTAATATTAATTTTTTACTATTAAATAATTTTAATAATTTTCTTAAACTTTCTTCCCACCAATATTTATTAAACTCTTGAATTTGGACTTGCGACTGATGTAATTAAATCTCATAAATTATTTGTCTTGCATGAACGATAATTGCTCTGCAAGTTTTACTCAGTTGACTGACTAAAAAATCACTCAGCAACTGTCCGGCGATTATTTTAATTGTATTCGATTCCGTGCAGCCACGTTTCAGATTTCTGAAGTAAATATAAAAACCACCAAACTCGTATTATCACAACCCATACAAAATCGACAAATTGTCGATTATTTGACAAAGTTTTTAGCGAGGTATCGAACTAAAGGATATTTTGTCCAATAGTTGCATGTTAAGTGCCAAGTGAGCAGATACAGGTTTTTCAGGTCGCATGCTATTAAAATTTAAATTGTGTGTTTCCTTTAATTTTGTCACACTCACAGTGATGATTTAAAATTTAACGAGGACTTCAATTGTAGGTCCCTTTTTTAAAGATGTTTGGTCCCTTTTGTCCCTTTTTTAAATATGTTTGGTCCCTTTTGTCCCTTTTTTAAAGATATTTGGTCCCTTTTGTTCCTTTTTAAATATGTTTGGTCCCTTTTGTCCCTTTTTTAAATATGTTTGGTCCTTTTTGTCCCTTTTATTAAAGTTGTTTGGTCCCATTTGTCCCTTGTTTAAAGATGTTTGGTCCCTTTTGTCCCTTTTTAAAGATGTTTGGTCCCTTTTCCCCCTACGGACATATGTAAAAAGTGTTTCGAGTCTTGTTTTTGTAAATTGGCACTAACTTCAAAAAGTTGTAATAAGTATAAAATTAATATTAACTAATTCAATTTTTTTTAACTTTTACGTAAAATTAAAAAATATTTCATACTTTTTAGCGTATTTTTCTTAAAGTCGGTTTTTCCATTTTTTAAAAACGATTATTTATTTTTCCCATTTTAGTTTTTAATTTAACATCAAACCAGTGGCGGCCCGTGGTCGAAAATGTTATTGCAGCCGAAATCATGTGAATCCCCCTATTTTCCACAAACCACTCATGAACGGAAATTCTTTATTATTTACTACTCAAATCAAAGTTTTCTTTCAATTTTTACGAAATGATAATATGCGAACAAAATAGAAAGCGCTTACTTATTTTTTGAAAATTAAAGCAATCCTCCTTTCTTTTAAAAATGCGAATCGGTTAATTTTAATATTAACTTAAATAACGAAACAACAGCGCGACCATAATGGTCCTGAAGCAACAGCACATAGTAAATTTATCACGAAAACCATTTCCGTTTGGAGATATTCTCTTAAGTTCTCGTTTCACTCACTCATCCCCGCGTTTCACGCCGAGCCAATCAGCTTATCAAATCTCAAGTGCAGCTAAAACAAGAAAATTCATTTCGGCTGTACCTTCTCACAAATGCAGTGCATTAACATGGAGGGGAGGGGGTGTATTCATACTACGTAGAGGTTGCTATGACAACGATGCAGCCGATTTCGAATTTCGCTTTTTGGCTGCAGTTTTGATTGAATGAAGTTTCCCCCCCTCCTGAATTGTTCTTTACGGTAACAGGCTTGCTATTTATCGGAGATTTTGTTTACTACCGTAGAAATTTCATTTTCAATTCTCATTTTCATTTAAGAAAATAAGTAAAATATCTGATTTTAGTTTTAAAATACACTAATAAATTTAGGTGCAGCCCGGCTGTACTTGCTGTAACGCATGAGCATCCACTGCATCAAACCAATTCAATAATAAACATTTTATAAAACTCAAATACCTTCAAGTACTTCTATTTTTAGGTACCAAACCTAATCAATAATACGTCCCCTTGTATTTCCTTTAATCACTCAACAGTCCCGCTCAAACCAAAACCGATCACGCTGAAAGCCAATAAACACTCCGATTCAACAACCAATCGGCGTGACCCTGGGTGATTCCCGTTCTCGGCGGGATATATCCCGAAAACGTTCGAAAAGAGGCAATTCTCCCCCCCGCAAGATGTGAAGGTGGCCTCCTGAGCTATTTTTAACAATGGGGGGAAAGAATTGATTTTGTCCTTTTCGACACCCTTTATTTCTTCCTTCACTACCTCTGCACGAAAAAGATCGAGCGACGATACAACGGTGGTCAGTGCTAAGACGCGTGTCGGTACGTTTTTCCTGCGAGCTGTGTGATTTTTTTTAATGGAAAAAGGGTCCTCTCTGGAGGTTTGGTTGGCCTCGGTGGCCGAGCGGTTAAAGGCGTCAGCTAGGAATATGAAGGTTCCCGGTTCGATGCCAGGTGATGGACTTGACATAGAAAAGTAAAAAGTAGTGATCTTGTGATCGGAAGGTTGCCAGCTTATCTACAAAATACTAGAAAAGTCGTCCAGAACATCCGCAAAAATGAACGGCGTGTATACGGGACTGGTGCACGATACATCTGATCGGGGTCGAAAGTCCCGACGTTTATTGAAGGCGTTGGGTGCCAGTTCAGGTGTTTCCTCGTCATCTGATCATGGTTCTAAAATAAAGAGGTGCAAGTATGAATGTGTATGTGTTCCCGGGCCTTTCCTTCGAGATAGACCCCGAACCGTCGCCAATAGCCCACTGTGCAGCTCTAGTGCGATGTTAATGGAGGTTTGGTCTAGAGCTGCACAGTGGGCTATTGGCGACGGTTCGATGACTATATCGAAGGAAAGACTCGGGAACGATGCCTCGTATATTTGAACCATGGTCAGATGACGAGGACAACATCTGAGCTGGCACCCAACGCTTTCAATAGACGTCGGAACTTTGGACCCCGATCAGATGTATCGTGCACCAGTCCCGTATACACGGCGTTAATTTTTTGTGCATGTTCTGGACGACATTCTAGTATTTTGGTAGCGAAGTTGGCAACCCTCCGATCGCAATATTACTACTTTTTTTTACTATTCTTAGTCTCTCACGTATACGAGCATTCTTAAAAATAGGTACTCAAAATAATTAAAATGTACTAATTTTTGAGTACATTCGATGTTTATTATGCTTCGAATACATAAGTTTCATTTTTGAAAAAAGACATGTTTTCAAAAATGAATACAATTAATAAAAAGTGATGTTGCTTGCCTACATAAATCACTTTCCATAAATGACAACAATTACAACCAAGACTTACTGGGAATCGAACCCGGATCCTTAGGCACCGCAGTCCAGTGTCTTATCCGTTGTACTACCAGAGAGACGTGAAGAAGTTATAAAGAGAAGACATTTTAAAAAAGGTGTGCCAAAAAAAAAATACGAATTAAGGTAATTGAATTGTAATTACTGAGTTTCCATTTAAGCAATCGATATCA
Organism: Troglohyphantes excavatus; assembly: GCA_963932185.1. Classification (NCBI taxonomy): domain Eukaryota; kingdom Metazoa; phylum Arthropoda; class Arachnida; order Araneae; family Linyphiidae; genus Troglohyphantes; species Troglohyphantes excavatus. Next base: position 10,182,020 of record OZ010677.1, on the reverse strand, counting down.
AATTAAGGTAGAAAATCATCTTCTGAACACCTATTTTAAGTTTGTCAAGAGTCGCTTTGTTAAAATGGCTTGAACAGAAGCTGATATTAGCAATATTAAACCACACTGCTCATTTTTGAGATAGTACGATTACTTAAATCCGAGTACGACATCGCGCATTTACGATGCAATTTTACTGAAAGAAAATCGAGTAGGTTCATGCGCTCACTTTTAAGTACCTTTATTTTTTACAGTGATCCCTTTATCGAAACCCACACACAATTGAGTAGGAACGTTGTTGCTCTTAATCAAAATGAAGTAAATAGCTTCCGAGTGGAATTTTATGGACGGTAAGACCGTTTTTACATTTAACGCCACGACACCGATACATCGTATACAATTTCAGTGGCACGATATCGGGGTACGCAAAATACACATACGAAGCCGGGCATTTTTCACTAGCCGATACGATAACGATATTGTCGTTGCCGGTCAGATGATACAATTTATCGGAACGTTTTATCGTGGGCCCGCGCCTTCCCTACTTTATCGTGACGACATTTTGAGTTTGTTTCCGAAAAACTTGTTGCCGTCTGCTATAGTCTACAGTGGTTTTTTTTTTATATTACCAATATGGCTTTTAAGTTCGATATTGTGAACTTATATGAATTAGTGAAAGTAAAGACCTGTATTTGGGATAAGCGAGATGAATTTTTCAAGAACAAGATTGTTCGAGAAAAGGCATGGGAGGCAATATTTAGTCAAACCGTCGCCAATAGCCCACTGTGCAGCTCTAGTGGTTAGCTCTAGCTCTAGCTTTTTGTAGACGTTCAAATAAAACATAAAAATCTCCTTCAACATGTCTTGCTTTGATGATATCATGCACCCAGAAGCGTTTTGTTATTGATCTCTTCTTTCTCCTTAAATACAGCAAATACAAAAATCGCAGCTTGTTATAATGTAATTTGTTGGGATGCGCCATATCGAGAATAGACGTGCTCTCGACAACAGACGAACACACACTGAATGTAAAAATTGTCGTTTTCGGCGAACGATATCGGTGCAATGAAAAACTGACCATCACACGATACGATAAAACGTTGTGTCGTCCCTTCGCGATCGTTCACGATTTATCGGTGCCGTGTCGTTAAATGTAAAAGCGGCCTAATAGAAAAGTAATGTTCGATGTTACATACCAGATTTCCCCTCAAGTCCTCCTTGTATTTCTTTCCGCCATCTATTAACAAAACGCCCCTTCTTACGGGGTTGGGTGCCCACTAACCGCCTTAAGTCTTCTCGAATATTGGGGGGGCTTAGCAGGAACATCAATTCCGGTAAAATTAAGTGATCTCCGGGATTAGCGGACCAATTTGATATCGCGGTGGCCTTCTGCGAAAGGATTAACTTGGAGTCTGAATGCGTGTGGTGCTATTTAATGTTTGAATAATTATGGGAAATTGAATTGGGTAGAAGGGATAGTGGCTTTGGAAGTGGTGTTTTGGGGGAGATTAATATAATTTTATATTGGATTACCATCGAAATTCTTGGAATTTTTATTAGAGCTGTTGGAGATTTTTAAATTTCTATGTTGGGGATATGAATATTGTCTTCATACACTGTTAATAATAGGTACTTAAAAATAAGTCAAATGTACTCATTTTTGATTGCATTCGATGCTTATTATAGCTCCGGATACACGTTTAATTTTTTATCAAATAATCTTTCTAAAAAAAAAAAAGGAAAACCGACTTTAAGAAAATGCGCTAAAAAGTAAAAAATATTTTTTAATTTTACGAACGAGTTGGAAAAAATTGAATTATTTAATATAAATTTTTTACTTATTAGAACTTTCTGAAATCGGCGCCAAAATTTAGGTTGATTTTTATAAATTGGCACCAACTTCAAAAAGTTCTAATAAGTATAAAATTGATATTAAATAATTCAATTTTTTCCAACTCGTTCGTAAAATTAAAAAATATTTTTTACTTTTTAGCGCATTTTCCTTAAAGTCGGTTTTCCTTTTTTTTAGAAAGATTATTTTATTTTTCCCTTTTTTAATTTTTAATTTAGCGGGGACTTCGGCCCCTGCTATTTTTTACCAAGAAATTCAAGTAACAACTTGTGCTTACATTTTGTCTCAACAATATATATCGTAAAACAATCACACTACATGGCAATAAATGCTGGGAAAACGAAATGTTATTGTTGTACAACTTCTGTTAAACAATGAAAATATTATGAAATCGGATAAATTGTTTAAAAAAGAACTCCGGTTAATCGACATTTCCGGATATATAACAGCCGGATAACCGATTATTTTTTTTACAGATTTTGTTTAAGTGGATTTTTCTCTATCCAACAAAAAAAGAATTTTCGAAATCGGACAATATTTTTTTTTCAAACGGTCCGGTTAATTGAGAATTTTGGATAGTTAAATGCCGGATAACCGAATATTTTTTTTTCAAATTGCTCTCAAGTGAAACATCCCATACCCAACAAAAAAAATTGTCCAAATATCTGAAGTAGAACCGAAATCCCGCGCGAACATACATAAAAAAAACCGGGCGAATTGATAACTTCTCGACTTGGCGCACGTTGGCAGTTTTAATTTAAAGTTTCTGGCGGTTTTATTTTGGAATTTTGATTGGCGTGCTGTTCAGTCGGTAAAAAAAGATATGTACTCAAAAATGAGTGAAAATTAATAAAAAGAGAACTTTTTTTCAATAAAATTTTAATTCAAACAGCAGGTTCATTGACCCGTCATAAAAACTGTCACTTGAACGTTGAGGAGTTTAATTTTTCTCTTAAATGTTTTCCCTCTACCGAAATTTAAAAGAATATATTTGAAATCTAATTAATTACTGCATATTATTGAAAAATAATAATGACAAAAATAACCGCCAAGACGATTTTTCCATCCAAAATTTATCATCTGTTTTTGGAAACTGGAACTTCGATAAACTAACAAAAGGATTTTTAATAACTAAATAACCAAATTTCGATAAACATATTTCTTCTCTTCCTATATACACAATAAAAATTCCATGGAAAATACGTGTAATACCCATTTTATTTGAAATCTTCGCAATCGAATTGGGAAAAAAAACAGTTTCATTTGTTGTTTGGCAGTTTTTTCGTTTTCCGGCGAGGATTCTTTATCTCCAATGTTAAATGACTGTTTGTGTCCGTCTTTTTTCCTATTCCGTAATGAGATTGCGTTGCGCCAGAAGTCATACATGTGAGATATTTATCTCCTTTTTTTCCTATTCTAACTCTTTGAGATTATCAGCATTTGGATGTGTGAACATGAAAAATTCTCTGGCCTGCGAACTTTTTTCACGTATGCTGGGTAGCTTTATTTATTACAGTAATTTCATCATTTTATGCTTAATAGATAATACATTTATCGCGATGTATAGAAGTTATTAGGTTCTATTTGTCAGGGTTTTTAACCGAGTTTATAACTTTTATGACCTATGAAGGTGTTTGGGTCTCAAAGAGGAGTAGTTAAATTCAGCAACAAATGAAATAATTTATTTGAGTAGTTTTCAAAACATTTTTATGTAATGTTGCATAGGCTAAAAATATTTATTACGGACTTTAACCAATGATTCTATCGAAAGATCCTTGACAACAAAGTGCTAAAATCTAACTCTGGATTTCTTTTATAAGAATTATTCGAAAAGCTCTTTGCCGAATTCATTTCAAACTGTCAATGTATTTTCAAGCGCTCTTATTATTATTATAATATAAGTACAGCTAAGTTTGCTTCGCAAACCAATTCTCGCTTCGCGCGCTGTAAGGTAGGGCACAATAACAATGTGTACCAATAGCAATACTTTTTTAATTATATTACTGAAAACTTTAAAAAGTTGAAACTGAAAATTTAAATTATAGTTAATCTTGGCATCAATACATTTTTTCGTTATGTAAATCAATATAAAAACATTTAAACTAAATTGTTTTTTTTAATTGCAAATGGAAGACAAAGGTACCACTGGAATGCCTACTATTATTTATTATTTTCCATGTTATTTCCATGCATTTCCTACGTTTTAGCTCAATTTCTAACATTATTGGTATTTTGTTTTGGATATAATTGACGTTAAGTTTACCATAATCTTGTCTACCAGAAATGTTTTATTTACTGAGTAATGACGTCATACAGATGGAGTTTATGGGAGTGTAGTTTACAAAACTGCCCACAGATGGCGCAAACTCAACTTTCCGTTCGTTTGCAGTTTCGATATGTTTTACAAAACTTCTTTTTCTTAAATATGATAAGGCTTATATTCTTCCTAATTTAAGCTGACATTATTAAAATAATTATTCATTAATGAATTGAAGAGGTTAGTCATCAAAATGGCTCACATAACGGCAAAATACAAATGCGACGTAACAGAATTTTGTAAACACAGTGATGTTGCCACTCCGCGAAGAGAAAAACAGCGCTTTTCGATCACCGCGTAAGAGAATTATATATGTAGATTTTCCAGAGAAATTTTAGATAAATTAATCAGGTTCTGTTTAACTAAACAAAATAAACCGCTCTTTTTTCAATACTTTAACTATTTTACTTGTTGCTACTAAATTCAAGCGACTTGCTTAAAATATAAGCGAAGTAGTTAAGCAAAAGTAATGTTTGATTATACAAATACAGCTAAATGGTATACAGTCAAACAATGATATTCACCCATTAATTTGTTACCACTCTGTATATCGCAATAATCGATAAAGCTATAGAAAGTCTGGGTATTTAATCTATTACATGAAAACAACTATAATGATTTTGTTAAAAATCGCTATTTTTTATATTATTATTAATTTTTTCACTCCTTTTCGGTAATTATAGAATTAAAACTAATAAAGTATAGTTGTCAAAATGACGAATAGGGGTTTTGATCATTTAAAACCAAGTAAAAATGCAATAAAAAGTAATATTGCTTTTCATTATGACTTTTATATTGGTGTCATAATTTAAAAGGCCTTAACTCCGAAAAATTTTAATAAATATTTTTTAGCTCATCCGAATTGTCCTTAAAAATACCCCTTTTTATCAAGGATAGTGAAGACTATATATAGAAGGTGCGCTCGTTTTTCGCTTTTTGAAAGTGGGCAAGGAAAGCAACTATTTGACGTCATTTTTGCTCCGCATAACTATGGGTTTTTGATCATTCTCATTGGCTGTGTGTTTCAAGCATTGCTACTTAGGTTCGATCCCCGGTTGGGTAACAACTGGTGATTTAATTTGTAATTAGCAAAATAATGTAAATATCTGTAAATAGTTGGGTTCAGGTAGCTTCACTACTCATCTCTCCTTGTTTTGTTATGTCCACGTATTTTACTTGATTGAAATTGTAACTCATTTAATATGTCCAATACAAATGCATTGACCTGATGGTTCCTAACTTAATTTTACTCGGGAATCGTACCCATATCCTCAAGCACTGGAGTCCTGTGCCTAATCGGTTATACTACCAGGGCGAAGTGAATAAGTTATAAACAGAATAAATGTTAAAAAAGGTGTGCCAAAAAAATGGAATGTAAGATAATTGAATTGATAATAACTCAGTTTCCATTTAAACATTCGATATCAAATCATGTAGAAAACCATCTTCTGAACACCTATTTTAAGTTTGTCAGGTCGCTTTATTAAGATGTCTTGAACAGAAGCTGAGATTAGCAATATGAAATCACACCGCTTATTTTTGTGAAAGTACGGTTGCTTAAATTTGAGTTCGTCGTTTCTCATTTACGATGCAATTGTACTCAAAGAAAAACGAGTAGGTTCAGATACTCATTTTTAAGTACTTTTTTTTCGTATGGTTAGAATAAATTTTATTCATATGGTTAGAATAAAAGTACAACACTTATCAACTACGGCACGGTTCAAAGGCACATGTGGAATGTAAGGAAGATCATTATATTAGCAACTTTTACAAAAAGTGTATTTTCCGATTTACCTTAAATTTCGCCTAGTACAGAATAAGATATTTAAAAAAGAAACAGATTTTTACGGAAACCCGTGTGCTCAAAAAGCCATTACTGTCACAGAACTGATTTTGTTTCCACGGTATCGATTAGAGGGGTGGGGACGTCAGCTGAGTTTTAGGATACATCTACAAGCCATATAGCAACCCTATAACTTCAATCTCCTATATTTAAAAATAAATCAATTTTGAAATCCACTCCATCACTGTTAAATATTGGTACTCAAAAATAAGTAAAATGTACTAATTTTTAAGTACATTATGCTTATAGTAGCTCCGAAACACATACGTTTCGTTTATGAAAACGACATGTACTCAAAAATGAGTACAATAGGTAAAAATAAATAAGAATAGCAGTAGCTTGCCTACCTAGTCTGCCTTCATAAATCACTTTCAATAAATATCGACAATTACAACCTAGACTTACTGGGAATCGAACCCATTTCTTCAAGCACCGCAATCCAGTGCCTTATCCGTTGTACTACCAGGGCGACGTGAATAAGTTATAAACAGAAGAAATGTTAAAACAGGTGTGCCTAAAGAACGAGAAGTAAGATTATTGAATTGTAATAACTCAGTTTCCATTGAAGCAATCGACATCAAATCTCACGTGGAAACCATTTTTTCAAAAACTATTAACTCAAAAACAACTAAGAGCTACCGAGAATCGAACACAGATCCTAAGGCACCGCAGTCCAGTTTCTTATCAGTTGTACTACCAGTGCGATGTGAAGATGTTATAAATATAAAAAAATGTTAAATATGTATGCCAAAAGAGTAGGAAGTGAGATAATTGATTTGTAATTAGACAGATTCCATTAAAGCAATCGACATTAAATAATGTGGAAAACCATCTTCTGAACACCTATTTTAAATGTGTCAGGTCGCTTTGTTAAGATGGCTTGAACAGAAGCTAATATTAGAAATATAAAAATCACACTGCTAATGTTTTAGAAAGTACGGTTGCTTAAATGTGAGTACGTCGTCTCTCATTTATGGCTCAATTGTTCTCAAAGGAAAACGAGTATGTTCAGGTACTCATTTTTAAGTGTATTTTTTACAGTGACACCAAACAACCCATTTCATAAAATAATTAGGCATATATTTCACGTGGTATTAATTTTGAAGCTTGTCAAACTCATGACAAAAAGCGTAATAGGATTGCAAGTTGCGTTAATATGAACACTGTAAAAAATGTTCTGAAAAATGAGTACATGGACATACTCGTTTTCTTTGTGTACAATTTTATCGTAAATGAGCAATGACATGCTCAAATTTAAGTAATCGTACTTCCGCAGAAATGAGCAGTGTATTTAATATTGCTAATCTCAGCTTCTGTTCAAGTCATTTTAACAAAGCGAATTGACACGCTTAAAATAGTTGTTCAGAAGATGGTTTTCCACAACATTTGATGTCGATTGCTTAAATGGAAACTGAGACACTACACCTCAACTATCTTACTTCCCATTCTTTTGCCACGCCTTTTTAACATTACCTTTGTTTTTTATAACTTATTCACGTAGCTCTCGTAGTACAACGGATATTGCCCTGGACTTCGGAGCGGATGATATCAGGTAGACAGGCTGGGTTCGATTCCCGGTAAGTTCTGGTTGAAATTTATTGAAAATGATTCATGAAAGCAGCCTATTTATTCAAGCAATTGCGCCTTTTACTCATTTTTGAGTACATGTATTTTTCAAAAATGAAACTTATGTATTCGGAGATATGATAAGCATCGAATGTAATAAAAAATGAGTACATTTGACTTATTTTTAACTACCTATTTTTAACAGTGAAGGTATATAAGCTTGACATGTTAGTCTTTATGCATATGCAATTTTATTATAGACGATGGGACTTTATTTGTATATGAACTAATTATTTTACACAAAACGTCTTTAAAATCAGCTGCATTGGGTACCGGGATTGAAATACCATCTTACACTTTTATGGGGATTCGTTCCGTCACTATAACTCCGTGAAAAATGTCTAGGGTCACATGAATTTGCTTTCGTTCGATAGGAAACTAGGCACCCGCTGATGCATGTAATATCCGCTGAGCTAAAATAATAAACATTGGATTGGGGATTCCTATTAGAGGGAATGTTCTTTACCGTGCCGCGCGGATGGATACTGTTCGGAAGAGAAGGTGGAGAAAACGTTCTACCTTGCCTTTAACAACGTCAGTCGTGTTGTTTCGGTCTCGAGTATTGGATTAATAATTTAATATTTCTTTATTTTACTTGTAATTATGGAAGCAAGTATGACTTAGTTAGTTTGGTTAATTAACGTCGCACTAAAGCTGCACAGTGGGCTATTGGCGACGGTTCGAGGCCTATCTCAAAGGAAAGACCCGGGAACGATGCCTCGTATTTTTAAACCATGGTCAGATGACGAGGACAACACCTAAGCTGGCACCCGATGCCTTCAATAGACGTCGGGACTTTGGACCCCGATCAAATGTATCGTGCACCAGTCCCGTATACACACCTTTAATTTTTGTAGATGTTCTGGACGACATTCTAGTATTTTGGTAGCGAAGTTCGCAACCCTCCGATCGCAATATCACTACTTTTTACTATTCTTAGTTAAGTCCGTCGCACAGGTTTGAACCGGGAACCCTCGGATTCCCAGCTGACGCCTTAATCCACTCGGCCACGGAGGCCCTGAAGCAAGTATGGCAAAATGTTAAATGTGTAACATTACATGTATTTTTGAAAGTCCGAAATATGTTTTAAAACTAGGATGCATGCACTTCATCTTATGATAAACACTATGCGAAAGGACTATATTTCCTACCTTCCTTTCAAAAAGGTGTAAAGTGGTCGCAACGCTTAGTATTCCATCCAGTGGTTATTATTATAGCTCAGTGGTAACATCTTGATGTAGAGCAAAGAAATTCAAATGGAACCCACTGTGTTTGACGTAATATCTTTTATATATTATCGGAAATCGGAATTAATCTTACGGTGTGTCGACCGGAGGTCCTTACACCTTCATCTAATTAAGTCTAATAATTAGAATAACTTTAAGCGGGGTTTAAGTTTAACTAAGAAGTTACTAATTAAATGTTGGGGGTGGGAGCCCTAAGGCTAAACGCGAGTTCGTTTTAATAATTCTGAAAAATAATATCAATAGTTGGGTGTGTGTAAGAAATAAGTAGTGACAACAAATGCTTTGGGTTACATATTTTATTATTGTAAGATGCAAAATTCACAACATTGAAGACATAAACATAACCTGGCTACTTGCAGAGGAGCAGCTGTCGAGTTTTATATATTCATTCTATCACTGAGGTTTTTATTGGTGACCTATCCCTATTTTTATATCCGCTGAAGTGATGTCAAAACCCATTGTGGACGTGCTCCGAAACTAACTCATAACTGATTCATCTTTCTTTTGAATAAAAACTCCCGAATAACTAACGATCGAAAAAAACTTCTTAATATAACCGAAATAAAAGATATTCTTACAAGAAACCATTACATGGCGAATAAAGAAGCAAGAATTAAACAGACCTAACAATAGAAATTCCTAACATTTACTATTTCCTTCTAACTTGAATATCTTCAAGCAACCTCAAAGAAACAGCATTCTCTTTAAAAAAAAAAATAAAAGCGATTGCAAGGAAGCAAAGAACAAAGGACCTAAATAAACTTTCGATGCCAGAAAAAACGGAAAAGTAAAGGTACCGGAAACCTACGCCCCCCCGAATCGTGGGGTAGGAGGAGACAGAGGGGGAGAGTTCAACCGGAAACTCCATTGGATTCGGTTTCGAAATTCGTTTTTTTTCCAGTTGAGTGGCCATTATGTGGCATTCCGTTCTAATTCGTGATTCCATCGTTGGTGGAATGAGAATCTGCTTCGTTCCCTGTGACTGTAGCGGTGTTGATCACGTGATCTACCGAGAAATAACATTAGGAGAGGGATATAAGACAAACTTGAGCTGGAACTTGCAGATTTGGCGAAAAATCGCCAATTTAAACGCAGTTAACAAACCATGGATATTGATGGAATGAGAATCTGCTGCGTTTCCCTGTGACTGTAACGGTGTTTATCACGTGACCTATCGAGAAATAACATTAGGTTTGATTTGGTTAATTAACGTCACACTAGAGCTGCACGGTGAGCTATTGGGGACGGTTCGGGGCGTATCTCGAAGAAATGACACGGGAACGATAGGCCCGTAAAAATATAGTTTAAACTTTCATAAAATCGTAAATAGTTGAAATATTCGTAAAATTGAAAATATTTGAAATGTCTTAAAATCACAAATAGTTGAAAATTTCATAAAATCTTAAATCGTTAAAACTTCCATAAAATCATAGAGAGTTGAAAATCTTCATTAAATACTAAATAGCTGGAAGAATTCATAAAATAATATTTGAAACATTTATTAACATCAAAATATCTCAAACATTTTTCAAAATCAACTCCAGCATAAAAATCCACACCTTTTTTAAACCCTCAAAACCCCAAAAGACTTTTCGCGATTCATTTACAAACTTAGGAAAGCCCCCCTCCTTCTAACCCATACATCAAATCGCTTTTTAACGATCACACTTTCAAACCAATATCCACCAACTCTACAGACCCCCAACTGCAGAAAAACTCCACAGATTCCAATACTTACAAGCCCACAAAGAATATAAAAACTTCCAGGTAAAGCCTCGATACGCGTGACAGAACAATAAAATAAATATCACCCACCAACTCCTTTAAGCACGGGCATAAAAAGGAAATCCGTCAAGGATTTACTTTTTTGGTCATCAATCTTTCTGGCCAAGGGAAAAAACCCCGTCTAAGTAATGTTTACAGTCTACCTTTGATTGACAAAGCAGGCTGGGAGCTCGTATAGTGAATAGACGGGAACCGGTGGATTTGGTGGATTTTTTTAGGTAAGGAAATCTTGGATTTTATGTTGTTGATTGTACTTTATTTTAAAAAAAGATTAAGATGTTGTGGCTCTTTTCTGTTGTGTGATTTTGTGGTTATTTCTGGCCAATTGACTTGACACTTAAGTTATTTTTTATAAACTTAAATTTTTTTTTGTTCACTGCTTGCTTGGACCCAATTAAGACTTTGAAGCAAGGGAATACCTTCTTTAAATGAGCACCTCATTGCTCTCAAATAGACTCTGGAAGATCAACTCGAACTTCTGCTTACACTAAAATTCTTGTCCCTGAATGGCATTAAAATTAAACATATTTTAGAAATAATATCACAAAACATATCATTAACTGCGCGTATATATATACTGTAAAAAGAAAGGTACTTAAAAATGAGTACTAGTACATACTCGTTTGTCTTTAAGTATAATTTCATCGTAAATGAGCAACGACGTGCTCAAATTTAAGTAATCGTACTTTCTCAAAAATGAGCAGTGTGATTTAATTTTGCTTATCATAGCTTCTGTTCAACCCATCTTAACAAAACGACCTGTCAAACTTCAAATAGTTGTTCAGAATACGGTTTTCTATATTATTTGATGTCGTTTGCTCAAATGTAAACGAAGTTATTACAACTCAATTATCATACTTCCCATTCATTCTTTTGGAACACTTTTTTAACGCACTGGACTGCGGTTTCTGAGGATGAGTACATGAAAGTACTCGTTTTTTTTTTTAGTACAATTGCATCGTAAATGAGCGACGACGTACTCAAATTTAAGCAACCGTACTTTCGCAAAATTGAACACTGTGATTCAATATTTTTAATATCAGCTTCTGTTCAAGCCATCATAATAAAACGACGTGACGAACTTAAAATAGGTATTCAGAAGATGGTTTTCCGCATTATTTGATGTCAATTGCTTAAATAGAAATGAGTTATTACAACTCAATTATCTTACTTCCCATTCTTTGGTCCCATCTTTTTAAAATTTATTCTGTTTATAACTTCTTCACGTCGCCCTGACAGTACAACATATAAGGCACTGGGATGCGGTGCTTGAGAATATGGGTTCGATTCCTGGTAAGTGTTGGTTGTAATTGTCGATATTTATTGGAAGTGATTTATGAAGGCAGCCAAAGTAAGCAAGCTACTGAACTTTTACTCTTTGTACTCATTTCTGAGTACTTTCCCCCCCCCCCCCCCCAAAAAATGAACCTTATGTATTCAGAGCTATGATAAGCATCGAATGTAATAAAAAATGAGTACAGTTTACTTATTGTTGAGTACCTATTTTTAACAGTGCACTTATATAAGCTGATTTATTTTGCATTGTATAACTTTAACAGTTTTATTTTGAGAACGTAGCGGGCCCCCAAACGTTCTTTTGCCCTGGGCCCCTAAACTTGAAATTCGGTCCTTGCTTAAATTTTTAGTGATTTCTATCAAAGATACTTTTCTCCATTATTATTATCATTCTCCATTTTAAAATTCAAACCAACCCAGATAATAAACGATCCCAGAAAATTATCAAGTCAGATATCGGCACAAACAACATCAATTTCGCAATACTGTTGCGCGCATCAAATCTCCATCCGTGCTCGTAAATCATCGCCAAGGGTCCCTTCCGCCGCCAAAGTGGCCCGTCCCCTTCGACACACACGTGACCCGGCGATCGATTTCTCATTAAGAAATCGTCTGCGCCCACCCTGTTGCATCTAAATGAGGAGCTTAATTTGGAAGAGCAAGTCCTCCCCCCATCTAAACTTTAAAGTTCTTTTTTTAAGTCTCTGACCCGGTGGAAAGAGAAAATAAGAACGATCAGAATGCATTGGCGGGAAAACGGATTCTCTCCACGTCGGAAAGAAAATCGAGTCTGTTCGAAAAGTTTTTTTTTTTTTTAGGATTTTCGTGGGGTTTTTATTCGAAAGTTCTTTTTTTATTATTATTCCCGTCTTGGTCTATCTCTTTTAGAAGTCATATCCCAAGGCGATGGTTTCGTTTTATTTTTTGTGTCATACGTGTTGCATCTTAAAACTTAAAAAAAGGTTTTCTTTGGGTTTAAAAACAATTTAGCTGCTGGTAAATATTTTGTATTTAATGTATTTTCCATTGTTTTGTTTCCATTGAAGGGGAAAGTGACACTATTTTCCCAAGACTAATTTTAACAAAAAAATAATCAAATATCCTAAAAATATTTTATTGCACAGTTAAAGATAAGTACTCAAAATTAAGTACATAAGTTTACGAATTTAAGTACATAAGTTTACGGATTTAAGTACATAAGTTTACAAATTTAAGTACATAAGTTTACGAATTTAAGTACATAAGTTTGCGAATTTAAGTACATAAGTTTGCGAATTTAAGTACATAAGTTTACGAATTTAAGTACATAAGTTTACGAGATTAAGTACATAAGTTTACGAATTTAAGTACATAAGTTTGCGAATTTAAGTACATAAGTACTCAAAATTAAGTACATAAGTTTACGAATTTAAGTACATAAGTTTGCGATTTTAAGTACATAAGTTTGCGAATTTAAATACATAAGTTTACGAATTTAAGTACATAAGTTTACGAATTTAAGTACATAAGTTTACGAAATTAAGTACATAAGTTTACGAATTTAAGTACATAAGTTTGCGAATATAAGTACATAAGTACTCAAAATTAAGTACATAAGTTTACGAATTTAAGTACATAAGTTTACGAATTTAAGTACATAAGTTTACAAGTTTAAGTACATAAGTTTACGAATTTAAGTACATAAGTTTACAAGTTTAAGTACATAAGTTTACGAATTTAAGTACATAAGTTTACGAATTTAAGTACATAAGTTTACAAGTTTAAGTACATAAGTTTACGAATTTAAGTACATAAGTTTACAAGTTTAAGTACATAAGTTTACGAATTTAAGTACATAAGTTTACAAGTTTAAGTACATAAGTTTACGAATTTAAGTACATAAGTTTCAATTTAAAAAAAAGACATGTACTCATAAATAAGCTCAATGAGAGCAGATGCTAGCTTACATAGACTGCCTTCATAAATCACTTTCAATAAATATCAACAATTACAACCAAAACTTACCGGGAATCGAACCCAGATCCTCAGGCACCGCAGTCTTGTTCCTTATCCGTTGTACTTCCATTGCGACGTGAAGTTATTAACAGAAGACTTGGTTAAAAGGTGTGCCAAAAGAATGGGAAGTAAGACAATTGAGTTGTAATAACTCGTTTTCCATTTAACCAATCGACATCAAATAATGTGGAAAACCATCTTCTGAATATCTTTTTTAAGTTTGTCAGGTCGCTTTGTTAATACGTCTTGAACAAAAGCTTATATTAGCAATATTAAATCACACTGCTCATGTTTGAGAAAGTACGGCTATTTAAATTTGAGTACGTCGTTGCTCATTTACGATGCAATTGTATTCAAAGAAATATGAGCACGTCCATTCAATCATTTTTAAGCACATTTTTTTACAATGCATTGGCGGGTTGGCATATTCTCCCAAAACTAATTTTTTTAAAAAATCATCAATTATTCTAAAAATATTTTATTGCTTGATAAAATAGTTTATTTCATTTTGAATGTTATGATATAAAACTTATATTTCTACATTAAGTACATCGAATTATTTATTGCGTTTGGTTCAAGGTTGTCTGAATACTTAACTTTGAACTAATGTTTTTCAGTGATGACTTTTACCATGTTTAATCAAGTTTAAACTGATATAAGTTCAGATGTTTTTGAAGAAACTTCACACAATTTCTATAGTTTATTTTCAAACTTTCTTTAGGGATTACTAAAATATAGATTATATTTGTTTTAGTATTTTTTTTAAATAGTTTAAACATTAAGAATATGTAATTTTTTTTTTTTAATTGTTAAAAAAATATTTTGCAAATAACAAAAATCTGTTAAAAAAACATTTCGTTAAATCTTTTTGTTGTTTAAAAAATCGTTTATAAAAATTCAAAATTGTTGTTTTTCAGAAAATATTTTCTTGACTTATATAAAAAAAAAATTAAATGACACTACTATTTTGTAAACTTTATTTAAAGAAAAAGTTAAAAATTATGTTCGTATGCTTTGCTTACATATTAAAAAAAATTATAATCATATATGGAAAATTAAGGCAATTGTCACTTGTAAAATTTGTTCGAATATTAGAAGAAGAAAAATCAAAATATATAGAATATTAGGAATAAACATTACTTATTAATATGTTTTTTATTTTAATACCAAAAAGGAGAAAATATATCAGTGCATTTTGTGTTTTTTCCATGCTGTTTATATGTGAATGACCTACGTCAGAGCTATTTTAAACACCGGTTTACAGAGAACGTATTTTCTATTATGTTTAAATGTGTCTCAAAGAACTCTTCGACACCAAATTTCCTGAAAACGTAGATTATTATAAATAGAACGACAGTCATATTTTATTTCCCTTTGTCCCTTTTAACCCAAGAGGCCTTTCTATGAAAGGGAAAAAATCCGAATTATATTAAAAGCACCCCTTTGTGGACCCCCCCCCCCCCCCCACACACACAAACACCCTCCCCGCCGAAAACCGTGCAACAAAGAGCATAATCACATCAGGAGCTGGTTTTTGCGTAAAATTCGCTCAAGCCAACACGTGGCCAGCATTTAAGCCTATACTCTATATCGCCAAATTTAACCAAAAGTTGCCAACTTGGCGCTTTGAATGGATTTGACGAAAAACTGTTTTAAAATCAACTTGAGGTACATATCAAGATAGAAATACCAAATTATGCTTTAATTAGTCATTCATAGTATTCATTAGGGTGATTCATAGAATGATTCCGACACTATAACACCTTGGAAAATAGCACAATTGACATATATTTGATTTCGTTCGATAGGGAATTTGGCGTAAATGCATGATATGCTTGAAAAGTCTTCTTCTTTTTTAAATTTAACGTGATTTGATGATGGAGTCAGACATAACAACTTACATATCTTCCTTCTGTTACTGGGGTTTTTGTTGGCGACAAATCTCTATTTCTGCCGAAATGATGAAAATAAGCAAAACTCTTCACGTTGTGCTCCGATACAGTCACACCCAATTTGTTTTTTACAATAACTGATAATTTGAGAAAATAGCTATGGTTCTAATATCCTATAAATTTAAGTCAAATGTTACGAGTTTTATAGAAATATAAATTTAAAACGTTCTTAAGTTTGAATGAAACAATATAAGAAGCAGTTGGCGGTTATTTCTATATTTGGCGAAATTGTTTGGCGATTTTAAAATTTTAAGGTATGGAAGTCCCCCTACATTATTTTTTCTTTTGTACCAAAGAGGGGTGAAATAGGGTGTTTTTTCTCCTCTGTCCCCAAGGGGGTTGGCTTTTGTCATTGGAAAAAAGGAGGGGGAGGGGGGCGTACGGTATAGATTTTGTCAGCTGCCCGGGTGGAAAAAGTTAAACCCTCACAGAAAATGTGTTGCGCCTACATACTGAAAGAGTTTGTGGACCCTTTGGGGATTGGATTGCGACGCCATCTGCCGAGGAAAAGAGATTTTTAACTTAATAAGTTTGTGGCTAAAAATATGAAAAATCCGAATGAATATAGATCATTGTCCATTACTAATAAAAATAAGCGGTTAAATACCAAAATTAGTTCTTATCTAAATTATTCACAAATTATTATTATTGAAAAGTGCTAATTAAAATTAAAATCCGGGAATCATTACCTATTCTATACACATTCTGAAATTATATTTTGACGCCAGCATTGAATTTTGTACTGGAATTTAATGGATGATATATATATATATATATATATATATATATATATATATATATTGATTTGAGGGGGGACGTTTCGACCAAACCGATTATTAACACATTTCACTCTCTGATCTTTGTGTCGCGAGTATATAAACCGTCACCATCTCATTTCCATCCTGTTTAACGCAAACTTGTAGGAGAGGAATTAACATTTTCCAGTTTTTTTCCTAAACTCTTCCTGTTTTTTCACTTTTAGGATATAATGGCAATTTCGGAACAGGAGAGTGCGACAGACCGCATCCGCCGTGTAAACAAGGGAAAGCTTTTCCCTTGTTTACCCCTTTTTGCGCCAGATATTTTTCCTTTTCCCGAAGTGTGTTTTTCCTGGATTTCCCCGGAAAAGGAGACTCGGGAAAGATGGAAAATTCGTTGAGATTATATTTTTTTTTTTGGAGAGGATTTGGTGTTGATTTTTTTTAATTTTATAATTTTGCTCGCTTTCCTTTGTGTGTGTTTTGCGGCGTTGTGATTTTTGTATGGCTAATGATGGAGATTGTATGGCTTATGATGGAGATTGTATGGCTTATGATGGACACTGGCTTATGATGGATTTTTGAATGGCTTATGATGGAGATTGTATGGCT
Source organism: Troglohyphantes excavatus (assembly GCA_963932185.1). Taxonomy (NCBI): domain Eukaryota; kingdom Metazoa; phylum Arthropoda; class Arachnida; order Araneae; family Linyphiidae; genus Troglohyphantes; species Troglohyphantes excavatus. The sequence continues at coordinate 10,164,758 of OZ010677.1, read as the reverse complement.
TATGATGGAGATTGTATGGCTTATGATGGAGATTGTATGGCTTATGATGGAGATTGTATGGCTTATGATGGAGATTGTATGGCTTATGATGGAGATTGTATGGCTTATGATGGAGATTGTATGGCTTATGATGGGTTTTTGTATGGCTTATGATGGAGATTGTATGGCTTATGATGGACACTGGCAGTGTTCACTCTAGAAATAAAAAGGGGCAGGGCGCAGTTGGCAGTAAAAGGGCACCCCGTTTTTGAAAAGGCACTTCTTGTTTTTAAAAGGGCACTTTTAAAAAAAATTATGGGGTGGGCGTGGCCACACATAGGACTCGTGACCAAACAAAAAAAAGTTCTGATTTATTGATTGACATTACGCAGGAAAGACCCGAACAAAATTGATGATTCTTTATAAAGATATTACCTTAAAATCTAAAATTTGACATTTTAAACTGAATGTTTTCCCTAAAAACCAAATCTGTAAGTAGCCCTAATCAGACCCCTTACAAAACTGATAAAAATGCTACTTAAATCCAAAATTTGGTAATAAAATGCCTAAACTTACCATCTTCTCTTTAAAAAACCACAGAAACAAAAATTAGCATTTCATATGCGGGCACAGTCAACCAATAGTGCCCCGTGCTCGAAATTACCGCGGAATCATCGTGATTTCATAACACGCGTAGTTAAAAAGGAGTTTGTTTTTCTACTGTCACAATTAACTTAATTGCAACTTACACACAATTTTTTTTTAATTGGTACCTTTTTAAAAGACAGCTAGGGAAGCACTGACGCTTGTGCCGTGACTGAAAAGGGCAAGAAGGGCGGAATTTTTTCAAAAGAGGGCGGCATTTTTGAAAAAGGGGCACGGGGGCGCAATCGAGAGTAAAAAAAGGCGGGCAGGGCGGGCCGCCCTTCAAAAAACGCCTAGGGTGAACACTGGACACTGGCTTATGATGGATTTTTGTATGGCTTATGATGGAGATTGTATGGCTTATGATAGATTTTTGTATAGCTTATGATGGAGATTGTATGGCTTATGATGGATTTTTGTATGGCTTATGATGGATTTTTGTATGGCTTATGATGGATTTTTGTATAGCTTATGTTGGAGATTGTATGGGTTATGATGGACACTGGCTTATGATAGATTTTTGTATGGCTTATGATGAAGATTGTATGGCTTATGATGGAGATTGTATGGCATTTGATGGACACTGGCTTATGAAGGACACTGTAAAATGAGTACCTGAACATACTCGTTTTTCTTTAAGTACAATATCATCGTAAATGAGCGATGACGTACTCAAATTTAAATTATCGCACTTTCTCATAATGAGCAGTTTGATTTAATATTGCTAATATCAGCTTCTGTTCAAACCATCAGAACAAAGCAACCTGTCACTTAAAGTAGTTGTTCAGAAGATGGTTTTCCACGTTATTTAATGTCGATTGCTTAAATGGAATCTGACTTATGACAATTCAATTATCTCACTTCCCAATCTTTTGACAAACATTTTTAACATTTCTTCTGTTTATAACTTCCTCACATCGCACTGGTAGTACAACGGATAAGGCACTGGACAGCGGCGCTTTATGATATGGGTTTGATTCCCGCTATCTCTTGGTTGTATTTGTTGATATTTATTGAAAGTGATTTATGGAAGCAGCCTATGTAGGCAAGCTACTGCTCTGTTTATTCATTTTTACGCATTATACTTATTTTTGAGTACATGTCTTTTTTTAAAAAATGCGCATGCATTCGGAGATATGATAAGTATCGAATAGAAACTAATATTACACTAGTAATACAGAAACAGGATAAATATTTATTAACTGTAAATATTTAAAAAAATAATAATAATATTATTATTTTAGATTTTTTTTCTTTAAAGAATTTCAACAAAAATACTTCAAACTTTCTAAAAAATTGGCGAAACAATTACCAATTTTACAATAGCAGAATTCCGCAACGTATATTCTTCAGCTATAATCAGTTGCATAACAGATATACTAAACCGAGTTGAAATAGGTAATAACCACACTATAGCATAATCATGAGCATGTTCAATTGAAACTTCTGTGTACAACGAACACCTTTCAAACTACACACAAAGCACATTTATTGCGATACACTCTGCTGTATTTAATCTGAATCTTAACATAAGCCGTACCAAATTACTGCCGTCTTATGGAAGATTAGGTGAAGCCCTAGGCGGCTCAAGGAGCATTATTGTCAGCAACGTGCTAAATATCCAGTCCCATGCAACGGTTCTATTAGAGATCTAGTACAGTTCTCCATTGATATAAATAGGGATTTTTTATTATAAATTTCCGTATTATTAAAAGGCTTTACAATATTTAAAAATAAGTAATTTATTATTAAAATATCACTGTAAGATAAAGGTGCTTAAAAATGAGTACATGAACGTACTTGTTTTTGGTTGAGTAAAATTGCATTGTAAATGAGCGATGACGTACTCAAATTTAAGTAACCGTACTTTCTCAAACATGAGCAGTCTGATTTAATATTGCTCATCTCAGCTTCTGTTCAAAGCCATCTTAACAAAGCGATCTGTCACACTTAAAATAGGTATTCAGAAGATTGTTTTCCACATTATTTGATGTCGATTGCTTACAAGGAAATTGAGTTATTACAACTCAATTATTTTACTTACATTCTTTTGGCTCACCTTTTTAACATTTCTTCTGCTTATAACTTGTTCACGTCGCCCTGGTAGCTTAACCTATAACGCTCTAGACAGATGTGCCTGCTGGTCTGGGTTCGATTCCCGGTAAGTCTTGGTTGCAATTGTCGATATTTATTGAAAGAGATTTATGAAAGCAGCCTATGTTTGCTATCGTCTTCTCTTTTTATTCATTTTTACCCATTGTACTCATTTTAAGTACATGTCTTTTTCAAAATTGAAACTTGTGTAATCGGAGCTATGATAAACTTCGAATGTGTTCAAATGTATGTATTTTGCTTAATTTTGAATAACAATTTTTAAAAGTGATACTGTGATAGCTCTTTGGCTGCGCATTTAAAAAAAAAATTGAGTGATCTCGTCTGGACTGGCGACGTATTATTTTATAGTGTAGCGTCTTACCGACTATGCTACAAAGGCACCTCCTACCTATATATTGGAAATATTATTTTAATGCGTTTCTTCATGCAATAATTCTTTTAAACGCGTTTTTAAAATAAACCCTCAATATTTCTGATACGCACGTACGATTCGTCAGTGGTCCGAGAAATTCTCTTTATTTTGATACCTACTTTAGAAATAATATATATGGTTCTTAAATCGCTGTTTTTTGAGTGAAATATCGTGAAAGTCAACTTCATGAGATACCAGGATAGAAACACCATGTTGCTTTTTTAGGGCCATCCATTACAACACTATAATTCTCTGACAAATAGCACGATTGACATAATTTTGATCTCGTTCGATAGGACATTAGACGCCGATGTGTGTAACATTTTGAAATAAAAATAAACATGTACGGCATGTGGACAGAAACCCAATGAGTCATACTTTTTACAGTTGGAAATAATTCCTATATTTTTAATATTTTTAAAATGATGTATCACGCAAAACTCTTCTGGCTGGGTTTCGAGTAACATACGATTTTTTAAATAAATATTTAAAAATTGTTTATACATTTTGTAATTTTTAAAAAATTTAATTTAATATTATCATTTTCCCCAAATTATTCGTAAGAATTAATTTAAGAAAATACGAATAACAATATATTGTTTTTAAATAAATGTTCGTTAACGGAAAATAAGAATAAGAATATTATTTAGTCTCTTATTATTGGAATTTTGAGAATTAATCAAAAACATTGAAATAAAATTTAAATATTTTCCCGAACAGTTATACAATTTTTCATCGTTTATTCCGAAAAATATTTCTTTTCAATCTATCAATCCATTTATAAATTATAATTTAATAAAAATACAATTTATGAATCCGTATAAACCAATCAAACGCAAACTATTCAGTGAATCCAAAATAAAAATAAAAGTCTTACAACAAAATATCGTTAATTATTTCTCAACATATCCGTCTTCTCCTTCAGCCGATTCGAACACGATACCAAACGATCCGGATTTAATTAATTGCAGGAATCCACTAAAACAAATATCGTCTGTATCTCTTAATTAGAGCTTTTAATTAAAATCCAGTTCGCTCGATCGCAGCTCTCGTATCCTAAGGACAGTTAATTCGTTCGAATATTTATAACAACGCGTTTCTTATTATCGTTTGCGTCAGAAACGGTTACATAGCAAATACAATTTTGAACGAATGATTTTCGAACAAGAACGAATGTTTGGAACAACAAGTTTGGAGACGCGCACAAAATCAATATTGTGTTACACGGCCCGGGGGCAATTCTATATTAGCCGCAAGATGGGGTGGGGGGGATTCTGTTTATTGAGTAACGAAGCGGTGAAATTTCCGTTCCCGCCATTTTCTAAAAATAACTTTAGAATTCTCTCTTGAGAATTCGAATGGAGGAATTCGTTACGGATGGCGTTAAAGACCCGTAACGGAAAAGAGGATATTTTAATTCATCGACGTTTTTTTATCGTTTGGCTCCTTTTTATTCGTCTTGGCCTGTTGTCAACTCATTTATGAATTTTGATAATGATCTCATTGAATATTTCCTTCAAGGTAAATTATTTTTAAAGTTAGAGTTTTTTCTACGTAATAGTATTTTCAAGTATTAGTTGTATTTTCAAGAACAGTTTAATATTTGATGACATGTAGATTTATTATTTTCTGTATGGAGTATTTTTAAGTTAGGTATTTCAGTAATTAAAATAAACACGAATTATGATTTTTTTTTTAACAATAAGTGTTTAATAATGAATTTTAAAAAACGAAATATGTATAAATTACATTCTGAACACGTTCACCTCAGTTCAGGCGCGTCCCCCAAGATGGCGGTGGATAAAACGCCGTTGGGGCGTCGACTACGGGGGAGGGGGGGGGGTGCTTAAAACAGAATTTTGTCTTACTAAACCTAAAATTATGTATTTTAAAAAAATAGCTTTAAATAAAAATAACGGTAAAGAAAATAATTGACAGCGGGAATTCCGTTGCTTTAATATATATACGAGGTGGGGTGAAAAGTTTCCGGCCTGACCAGGAAATGGCGCCAGCAGGTCTCATTTTTGACTCTCATTGGACAGTACAATCCCTGACTATCTTATGTAATAACTTTCAGGTCGATCACTCTGTTAGTATATGTTTGGTAGCTTATTTAATGAGACGCCTCGCTTGCTTACGTGAAAATCGAAACTTTGGAGAAGCGTGCGGTCATCAAATATTTCTATTTGAAAGGATTAACACCACTTCAAATCAAATTTGAAATGGATACAACACCAAAATACTCTTGTCCGTCATATTCAACAGTCAAACAATGGGTTTCTGAATTTAATAAAGGTCACACGAGCACTGAGGATGAACAACTCTCGGGACATCCCTCTGAGGTTACAAATGGCGAAATGATAGAGAAACTTCATAAAATCGTAGAAAAGGGCCGCAAATTGAAAGTGAGTGAGATAGCTGAGACTACTGGGATGTCAACTGAACGTGTATACAATATTTTTCACCAACATTTGTGCATGGAAAAGCTGTGTGTTAGGTGGGTGCCGCGTTTGCTAACTATCGACAAAAGTTGCATCGAAAGCCTGTTTCGACCGAGAATTTGGCACTATACAAGAGAAATCCTAGCGAAGTTTTACGCCGATTTATAACTTGTTGAAACTTGGGTACACGATTACACTCCTGAAAGTGAACAACAGTCAAAGCAATGGACTAGAGCAGGTGAACCAACACCAAGGACGGCAAAAACAGTTTTATCCGCGAATAAGGTTATGGCGACTGCTTTTTGGGACTCAAAAGGTATTATCTTCATTATTCATTGATTATCTCATTGATTATCTCATTGATTACCTTGAGAAGTGAGTACTTATTTTTAGCAGTGTGTATTTCTATTTCAATAGAAACACTTAACGTTTGATATTTTCCCATTCTTTATAATAAAGATACACACTTGAACAGCTCTCCTGGAATGTCAGTGATTTTCCACTTACCACACCTGTGCAATATTGCACCGATATTGTGCGTAAAGAGGAATTTAAACCTATACTATCATATCATCGGTTAACATTTCTATTCGTGTTCCAAACAAACAACATCTCGAATGATCTGGTCTTTCCCAGTAACCACAAACACACAAAATGATTTCAGATACAGACGCATTAATTTCATTCCTCATTTCGTCCCTTGTTGTTTGTATCGAAAATCTGTCAACCCGAGTCTTGCCCGAAATAATGGATTGTCCACGTCTTTGGATATCCTCAACTTTTTTTTATCTCTCTCTTTTTTTTTGTATCGAATCGCGCCAAACAAGAGGTCCACAATAAATAGAGGCTTTTTGAGTCGAGCAAACAATATCGACGTGTTGTGGATTTTTTTTTTCGGGGGGGGGGGGGGGGGGTATTTTGTTTTTTTGAAGTATCCGGAAGAGATAGACTTGAAAAAAAATCTATTGTTTCACTGGACATATAATGGAAAGAATGGTTGTTTTTCCGAAGAAAATATATCTGTGTGGTCGCATGCGATTGATACATTCATTCGAGCATTGAAGGAGAACTTTAAAAACTTAAAATGGAAGATTTGAAATTGAGCATCTTCAGTTTTTATTGTCTCACTGTTAAAAATAGATACCTAAAAATAAGTAAAATGTGCTCATTTTTTATTATATTCGATGCTTATCATAACTCCGAATACACAAGTTTCATTTTTTAAAAAGATATGTACTCAAAAATGAACAGTTGCTTGCCTACATAGGCTGCCTACATAAATCACTTTCAATAAACAATTACGGAAATCATCTTTGAATTATGGGACATTTAATGTTATTGACATTAAGATAAAAACTCGTCTTATAGAAACATTGCGTTAATAATATTAAAATATCAAATACAACGTTAAAATACGCGATAAAATACAAGAGATCTGTAAGGTAAAAACTCGTCTTATAGAAACATTGCGTTAAGAACATTAAAATACAAATACAACGTTAAAATACGTAATAAAAATACAACAGATCTGTAAGATAAAAACTCGTCTTATAGAAACATTGCGTTAAAAATATTAAAATACAAATAGAACTTTAAAATACGCAATAAAAATACAAGAGATCTATCTGTAAGATAAAAAGTCGTCTTATACAAACATTGCGTTAAGAATATTAAAATGCAATTTTACATATCCCGTGTATTTTTATTGCGTATTTTAACGTTGTATTTTAATGTTATTGACATTACTGATACATTCTTACAACCTGAGGTTTGATTTCTCGATTTAAAATATGTGAGCATAGTACTTAAAACCGTGCTTTGGAGATCTGTATACATCCCATATTAATATTACCACTCCCATATTAAGGTTTATAAGAAGTATGAAAATAATAGATGTTCTGTAAATGTGGTTTTCCTACAACTATAGATATATATCTGGTAAGCCAACAAAATGTGCCGATTTAACATAGTTACATGTTTTAAATTTTGATAGCTTTTTTTTATGAGTTGCTTTTTTAAATGTATTAGAGGAAGCTCATATTTCCAAATAGTCTGTATCTGTCAGAGAACTACTTGTATTAAATATTAAGAAGGGGGAAAATATCAAAATTAGAAAAGACTAATAAACAGTTTTAATATGGATGTTTTGATCTGAAACGTCTTCGAAATCAGCTACATAGGGTCGTGTGCGTATCCAGGATCTTATCTCGGGGTGGGGGTGGGGGTGGGGGCAATCAAGGAAATATATATATATATATATATATATATATATATATATATATATATATATATATATATATATATATATATATATATATATATATATATATATATATATATATATATATATATATATATATATATATATATATATATCTATATATATATATATATATATATATATATATATATATATATATATATATATATATATATATATATATATATATATATATATATATATATATATATATATATATATATATATATATATATATATATATGTATATATATATATATATGTATATATATATATATGTATGTATGTATGTATGTCTGTATATATATATATATATATATATATATATATATATATATATATATATATATATATATATATATATATATATATATATATATATATATATATATATATATATATATATATATATATATATATATATATATATATAATATTTCCTCGATTGCCCCCTCAGCACCAACACATGTAGAATTTTGAAATAAAGCTAAGTACGTTTGCGGCGTGTATGGGTGACCAGACGTCAGACACCAACAGCTTGTTTATCTTCATTTTGTTGACGAGGGAATCAATTCCTATTTCTTTTTCTGTATATGCCGAAAACCCTTCGATACAGCCACAACCGATTTTTGTGAACTAAAATTATCCATTTTTAATTAGATTCTGCATTTGTCGGGAGAAAATGCATCATTTAGAAATAAAATATGGAGTTTACAAAACACAATATTATTAATACAACTTAAATTACGTAACATTTTAGAAATAGAAATATGAATATAATTATTAGTTTAAATTTAGAAGATAATTATTAAACAATGTCTTAGCTCAAAACCTTCGTAACTGCTTAAGAAAGCTAATAGACTGACAATAAAAATTAAGTTAAAATGAAACACCGTTCTTATTTTTTTTAAACATACAATTATTCAAACGTTCCATAAATAAACTAAATGTATATGCACTTATTTAAGTTAATTGTTTTTAAAAAAGGAATAAATGCCATTATAATGACATTTTTGTTTACGTTTAGACAGGAATATTTTATGATCCTTTTTTATCTGCCACTAACAGATACCGTTTTGAGGCAAAAATTAATGACTTCGCCGTTAATAGAAAAGATGTTTTGTCGTTTGATATTCTACAAGTTAATTAAAATTCTTGTTTACAATAGAAGAAGAATCATAACTTCTGACAACTTGTTACGGTATAACAAATTGTGAATTTTTCAATTTAGGGTTTTCGTTATTGTATTAAGATAAAAATAAATTATTTTTAATAATTACAAATTTTATATTAGGTTTTGTTATTTGAAGTAAGTGAAATTGAAAGTATTATGTTTTTAAAGGAAAATAACGCAATTTTTGTTTATTGCCAAAAAGTTTTTCACATTATTTTTTGGGAATACTTTATCGTAAGATTTTATTCGTAGTTGACTGTTTTTCGATATATCTTCTATTTGTTTTTTACTGTCTTGGGAATTAAAAAGAGTTTGAAATTATCTTTAAATAAAATATAGTGATATGTAGATTGTAAGGAAGGACAAAATTTACATTGCTATAAAAATTTGAATTTAGACATACAAGTAAATTTAAAAATAACGCATGTCCAATTAGGCTTAAATAATATTCTAAATGTTGTATTGTGACATACCCAAATTACGGATAACTGAAATATACAAACATAAGTGCCGAACACAAGTGCCGAATATACAAGTGCCGAATATACAAGTGCCGAATATGCAAGTACCGAATGTACTAGGCAGACTAGGCAGCTGCATAGGGCCGTAAGCTCAGGGGGCTACAAAAAGCTACATATTTTTTTTACAAAGGTACCCATATTTAAAAAATAAACTAAATTTATTCAATTCTTTTGTATGACCCTTAATATTTTGAAAAAGTTTGTTAATTTAAATCACGCTCTCTTCTTTTTTTCTATTGGATTTAAATGTGATAGTACTAATCTGGCATGAAGTGTTTTCTGAAGTACATATATTATTACTTCAAAATCACCGAAGGAAGAGCTGAAGGGAGAGGAGGGTCGCTCGTAAAATTTCGCTGATCTTAAATTTTAAATACGGAGCTGTAAACACGATTAAAATATACAAAACCTGTCATTGTTTATCTACAAAAAAATAAATAAATGGAAAAAAAAAGATGAAACCACCCTGTATTGTTTCAAAAAGTCTTAGAACCCAAGAAAAGCTAACTTGGATTTTGCTTAAATATTATAATTTCCAACATAGTAACAATAAAGCTTAAATTTAAGTTTTTGATTTGCTTAGTGACGCTGTGGTCTGTCCTGCGATCACTGACTGTGCAAAAAAAGGTACTTTAAAATGAGTAATAAACATACTCCTTTTTCTTTGAATACAATTGCATCGTCAATGAGCGATGACGTACTCAAATTTAAGCAACCATACTTTCTCGAAAATGTGTGAAAAAGTGTGACTTAATATTGCTCATTTCAGTTTATGTTCAAGCCATCTTAACAAAGCGACCTGACAAACTTAAAATAGTTGTTCAGAAGATGGTTTTCCACATTATTTGATGTCGATTGCTTAAATGGAAACTGAATTATTACAATTCAATTATCTTACTTCTCATTCTTTTGACGCACCTTTTTAACATTTCTCCTGTTTATAACTTATTCACTTCTCCCTGGTAGTACAATGGATAAGGCACTGGACTGCGGTGCCTAAGGATATGGGTTCGAAACCCAGTAAGTCTTGGTTGTAATTGCCGATATTTATTGACAGTTATTTAAGTAGGCAAGCAAATGCTTTTTTTATTCATTTTTACTCATCGTACTACTTTTTGTGTACATGTGTTTTTCAAAAATGAAACTTATGTATTCGGACCTATGATAAGCATAGAATGTTACTATTAAACGCTACTGTTGTACTATGAAAAGCTACTGTTGTACTATTAAAAGCTACTGTTGTACTATGAAAAGCTACTGTTGTACTATTAAAAGCTACTGTTGTACTATTAAAAGCTACTGTTGTACTATTAAAAGCTACTGTTGTACTATTAAAAGCTACTGTTGTACTATTAAACGCTCATGGGCTCATTGGCCAGAGCTCCTTCCCTTCGAGGTCGGGGCTAAGTGGGTACGGGTCTTCGAGCATAAATGGTCTTTAGTAGAGAGAATATGACGTCATAATCGTGAAGTCCACATCTCAGAGCGTGAAACCCACATCTCACGTGCCATCTCTTCAAAATTATGAATTCAAAAATACTCGCGATTGGCTGATGAATTGGGAAATGTGTTACAGTGAAAATTTATGAATGGAATGACGTAATTAGCCACGTGTCTGAGGTCATACATGTTGGCTTCACTTTGATGTTAGCGAGAAGGATGTCATGACTCCTTTACTACAAAGGATCCATGCTCGAAGGTCTGGGTTGGTAAACATCGAATGTACACGAAAATGGGTATATTTTACTTATTTTTGAGTACCTATTTTAACAGTGCGCCTCTAAATGATTTTTTTTGTAATATACAAGGTTTTTACATAAAAACGTTTCCTTCAACCAAACTGGGGGCCGGATAGCCCAGTGGATAAAGGCGTCGGCTGGGAATCGAAGGGTTCCCGGTTCGATCCTGTGCGACGGACTTGACTAAGAAAAGTAAAAAAGTAGTGATCTTGTGATCGGAGGGTTGCCAGCTTCGCTACAAAATACTAGGAATGTCGTCCATAACATCCACAAAAATTATCGACGTGTATACGAGACTGGTGCACGATACATCTCACCAGGATCCAAAGTCCCGACGTCTATTGCAGGCGTTGGGTGCCAGTTCAGGTATTTCCTCGTCATCTGACCATGGTTCAAAAATACGAGGCATCGTTCCCGGGTCATTCCTTCGAGATAGAGTTCAGGTATTTCCTCGTCATCTGACCATGGTTCAAAAATACGAGGCATCGTTCCCGGGTCATTCCTTCGAGATAGAGTTCAGGTATTTCCTCGTCATCTGACCATGGTTCAAAAATACGAGGCATCGTTCCCGGGTCATTCCTTCGAGATAGAGTTCAGGTATTTCCTCGTCATCTGACCATGGTTCAAAAATACGAGGCATCGTTCCCGGGTCATTCCTTCGAGATAGAGTTCAGGTATTTCCTCGTCATCTGACCATGGTTCAAAAATACGAGGCATCGTTTCCGGGTCATTCCTTCGAGATAGAGTTCAGGTGTTTCCTCGTCATCTGACCATGGTTTTAAAATACGAGGCATCGTTCCCGGGTCATTCCTTCGAGATAGAGTTCAGGTATTTCCTCGTCATCTGACCATGGTTCAAAAATACGAGGCATCGTTCCCGGGTCATTCCTTCGAGATAGAGTTCAGGTGTTTCCTCGTCATCTGACCATGGTTCAAAAATACGAGGCATCGTTCCCGGGTCATTCCTTCGAGATAGAGTTCAGGTGTTTCCTCGTCATCTGACCATGGTTCTAAAATACGAGGCATCGTTCCCGGGTCATTCCTTCGAGATAGAGTTCAGGTGTTTCCTCGTCATCTGACCATGGTTCTAAAATAACGAGGTGCATGTATGAATGTGTGTGTGTTCCCGAGTCTTTGCTTCGAGAGTGACCCCGAACCGTCGCCAATTGCCCACTGTGCAGCTCTAGTGCGACGTTAATTAAGCAAACCAAACCAAACGAAAACGGTGCAAGAAATTTACTTTTTATAGGAAACGTTGCCTTCATGATATCTAAACTCCGCTTACTTCAGCAACCAACAAGAGAACTGTCCAACGCGTCAATTTTTTTAGGTCAGTATCGCCCCATTGGGAGTAAGCCCGGAAGCCCCTGAGCAAACATATTAGGGCTGAAACACGAAGGGGGGCAACGGATAAGAGGGAGGGGGGGGGGGGAGTTGCACTTTGGCGCCCACCTGTCTACACTGTACCCCCCCCCCCCCCTTGAGTGTGGGGTTGATTATGTGATATGTTTCCACGGCAACCCGTGGGCCGCAGCTGTCTGGGTCAGTGCTTGGTTTTCGATCTTTTCTATTAGTCGCTGACGCTATGAGTGAGGACTGCTTTTGTGATCTTTTGTGTTGGATTGGGAGATTTGGGACAATAATGGAAGGATCTGTTGTGATTTGTATGTGGTGGTGTTGATAAAGGAATCTCATTGATTTGTTTTTATGAGGGTATTGAATTTTTTTGTGCGCCTCTATCGTTATCTTTTTTATGTGGGACAATAGTCTTTTAATATAACTAAGAATAGAATAAGACCGTCAGTGCCAATAGTCAGTGCTCACTCTAGAAATAAAAAGGGGCAGGGGGCTGTTGGTAGTAAAAGGGCACCCCGTTTTTGAAAAGGCACTTCTTGTTTTTAAAAGGGCACTTTCAAAAAAAAGGTTTGGTGTGGGCGTGGCCACCATTGTCACATCGGACCCGTCACCAAATAAAAAAAGTTCCGATTTGTTGGTTGACATCGCGCTAGAGCTACGTATTGGACTAGTGTTGACGGTTCGAGGCCTATCTCGAATTTTACATTGAAAAATTAATGTTTTCCCTAAAAACCAAATCTGTAATTATCCCTAATCAGACTCCTTACAAAACTGATGAAAAGGCTACTCAAATCCAAAATTTGGTAAAAAAAAATGCATAATCTTGCAAATACGCCCCAAACCATCTACTCTTTAAAAAAACACAGAAAAAAAACTCTTAGCATTTCATATGTGGGCGCATGCAACCAATAGGATTCGTAGAAAGCCCCGTGCTCGAAATATCGGAATCATCGCGATTGCACAACACGGGTAGTTAAAAAGGAGTTTGTTTCTCTACTGTCATAATTCACTTAATTCCAATTTACACAAAAAAAAATTAATCGATGCCTTTTTTAAAGACAGTTAAGGACGCTTGTGCTTGACTAAAAAGGGCAAAAGGGGCGGAATTTTTTCAAAAGAGGGCGGCATTTTTGAAAAAGGGGCATGAGGGCGCTATCAAGATTCAAAAAACGCCTAGAGTGAACACTGCAATAGCTATTCTAGCTATTTATTCTCAGGTAATTGGCTAAAATGGAATGCCTTTATTTAATGATATATTACCATTAAAATTACGTAAAATAATTTAAGTAAATAAAAAAGCTAAATAAATATGGAATTTTAAAATACAAATACACCGTTAAAATACGCAATAAAATTCGACATACACTCCATTTTTTCACCTATCAATAAGTCATCTTCACATAACTTAAATACCCTATCGACGACCTTAATAACTGGGGCATATACAGTATTTCAAGTCAATGTGGAATGTCATATATACGTCAAACAAAGAGAGCATTAAGATTTCGTATTAAGGAGCACCAAGCACATACTGTTAAACAAGAAATAAAGAAGTCCTCCATTGCCAAGCACTCTTGGGAACATGGTCATATATTAAATTTTTCTAACCCACAGTTAATTTGCAAACCCCAATCTCCAGTTGAACTTGACTTCCTGGAGGCATTTCATATTTTTAGCAATATTGATTCGATTGTCAATGAAACATTTGCTGTTCCAGTATTTCCCGCTTGTTGGTACGCAATAGTTAACTCCAACCGATTGAGATAGGTTTTTTGTTCTTTGGCAACACTTTCAATTCTAGGTTTGTTTCTATTCTAATGCACACAGACTTTTCATTTTCTGCTGATGAAGGGAGATGAATCTCCCGAAACATGTCCAAATTTGAAGGATTTTTTATTGCGTATTTTATCGTTGTATTTGTATTTTAAAATTCTTAACGCAATGTTCTATAAGACGAGTTTTTGCCTTAAAGATGGAATTGTTTTGCTCATCCCAAACTTGGCCGGATGAATAAAATAGGTGGATTAGGAACCCAGACCACTCATATTCTGAAAGTGTGAAGCCTTGCCCGCTTGGATATAAGTAGTTCCACAAACTTACAGGAGGCTAAGCAGGTCACTTAAGTTCAACCGGAGTCCCTGACTATATTATAATATAACATAACAATAAGCACAGAGGCGACGACTCCCATGGACAAACCGATGTACTATACCGTGCCGCGCGGATGCGTACAATTCGGAAAAAAGATTAGAAAACATTCGTCTTTGGCTATGCGGGAATCTGCCGTGACGTCACAGGAATGTTCAAAACTGTTTTTTTCTGTGCTTTTTGTTTTCTTTATCTTGTAAGTAAGTATGGAAAAACATTAAATGTATTTTTAACATTTAATGTATTTTTCAAGCAAGAAATGTGTTTTTAAATCAACGCAAACCTATGCGGAAGGACTATTTTTTCTACCTTCGTTCAAAAAGGAGTAAAGCGGTCGCGCACGCTTAGTTATCTCTCCAGTGTTTATTATTATTTTAGCTCAGTGCTCCACACTTAGCCCTTTCATATTTCAAGCAACAATGCTAACTGGAACCACTTTCCACTCGCTCGCCGTAATCTCGAGAGCAGAATTAAATTAAATATTCTCTCGGATTTTATGAATCGTTTGCTCGGAGCCAAGAATGCAATTTGCGCGGCCATGATGAATTTGTGCGTGAAATGTTCGGATTTGTGAGTAGTTAAATAATTTTCGGAAGGCGCTCCAGTTGTTTGATGAAATCTAAACTATTACATTGTTCAAAAGATAATGCGTATAAAATTGGAGCGTTTTCAAGTTGTTGCAAAATTCTATAAATTCTAAGCACTAAACTGTGGTTCCACGTTAGAATAAATATTTGATGTTAGAATTATTTTTCTCCAGTATAGTGATTCAAACATAACATCGTAACCTAAAACATATCTTGAACATTATAAATTTACTTTGATTAAAATGTTTATTAATAAAAAACAAACTTCGTTGAATATTTATAAAGTAATACATTTATTAATGACTTTGTAATATATAATAGTAGCAAATGTAAGTTAAATGTAAAATGGTTGATATTTAAAAAAGGTAATTAAATTTGCCGAAACTGCGTTAAACTATTTTTTTTAAAACATTATTTAGTGCAGCGCAGTTAATCGGTTCTGGATATTTTGTTCGAATAGTCTGAAATCCTAAAAAAGTATTTTAATTATTTTTCATCGTAGGGAATAATATATTATTTATTTTTGGAATATACATTTTTATTCATTTCAGTTAACACAGGAGTTACTCAGTTTTGTGACACTAATATTTTCAATTTTTATTTTATGTTTTTATAATTTTTGTGCATATCTGATTGTTAATTTTATAATTTCCTTTTCTATTAAATGTGTGATACATAAAGCAGTACCAGTTTCTGAAAAAAATTGTAATGCAATATTAAAATAACCGATTAATTATGAAAATTAAACCAAATAATAAATATTTTGTTAATATATGTATTTAAAGTGTAAAATACTTTAAAATATTATTTATAATATACTTCTTGAATCAAAGATGTTTATTTGTATTCAAGGGTGAAAGGGATAGGAATGTGACAACAAACGATGCTACAACATATGTTACAAACGATGCTATACATACTTAAGAAGGTGTGTACAAAATTTCAAAACTGTAAAAGAAACAGAACGTATGTTTTTTTAGATGTTTATATTCCGTTTATCATCTTTCTACACACTTTTTGTCGGCGATAATCGTCATTTACTCAAAATATTTTTTTTACATTTTGGTCACGTATAAAATGTTAAGGCTTTGTAACTAATTAACTTTAAACAAAACTGTTAATAGTTTTTGAAGTTCTAATATTTGTTTCATAAATGTATGAATAGCTTTTTTAAATTAAGTTATAAATTATTTTTTTACGAATTATTAAACGTAAAAATGTGAACATTTTTTTGGTTTTGACCTTAAAATAACTTTTTGAAAACTATCAAAACCGAAATCTGCAAAAGTCTATTCATACATCTGTAGTACATACCTTGACGTTATCTAATCAATTAAAAAATTTTAAAAACATTAAAAGTTGAAGAACGAATAGTGGTTTTTAAAAAAATGTATGTAAACATAAAAAAACGCAAAAAATAACAAAAATAAATTTTTAAAATATATTTTTGTTTTTGATTATTGTTTAGAAAAATATGTTCTAATAGTATAAAAATTTTTATTTCTGAATTCATTAATAAATAAATTGGAATTTGGGGCTCGGGTTCCCTTAAAAATTTAAACTTGCAAAATTATTTTATGTTCTGCATTTTATTAACAGAAAATATTGGCAAAGCATTTCGTTTTCATGCACCACCAGTAGATCGTAACTGACGTTGAAGCTGGCGCTAAAAATGTAGGTCATAGGTTAAACGAATACATTACTGCGTAACATTTTAAATTGAAGACGCGCCAACTTCAATTACCTTAAGTGCTTAAAGATCACTCCTTTTAACCTTGTCACATTTTAACGTGTTATAATAGGGAAAGGGTCATTTTCACTAAAATTGCTTCTTTAGATTATATTGGGATCACTGTTAAAAATCTTGCTCATTTTTGACAAAACAGACGTTTGCTACACTGTAAAATAAAAAGGCACTTAAAAAATGAGTACCTGGACATACTTGTTTTTTTTAGTACAATTGTATCGTAAATGATCAATGACGCACTCGAATTTAAGTAATCGTACTTTCACAAAAATGAGCAGTGTGAATTAATATTGTTCATCTCAGCTTCTGTTCAAGCCATCTTAGCAAAGCGACTTGGCAAACTTAAAATAGGTGTTCAGAATATGGTTTTCCCCGTCATTTGATGTCGATTTCTGAAATGGAAACTGAGTTATTACAACTCAATCATCAGACTTCTCATTCTTTTGGAAAGCCTCCGTGGCCGAGCGGTTAAAGGCGTAGCTGGGAATCCGAAGATTCCTTGTTCGATCCTAGGCGATGGACTTTACAAAGAAAAGTAAAAAAAGTTGTGGTCGGAGGGTTGCCAGCTTCTCTACAAAATACTAAAAAAGTCGTCCAGAACATCTGCAAAAATTAACGGCGTGTATACGGGACTGGTGCACGATAAATCTGATCGGGGTCCAAAGCCCCGACGTCTATTGAAGGCGTTGGGTGCCACCTCAGGTGTTGTCCTCGTAATCTGACCATGGTTCTAAAATAACGAGGTGCTTGTATGAATGTGTGTGTGTTCCTGGGTCTTTCCTTCGAGATAGACCACGAACCGTCGCCTATAGCTCACTATGCAGCTCTAGTGCGACGTTAATTAACCAAACCAAATCTCATTATTTTGGAACACCTTTTTAACATTCCTTCTGTTTATAACTTATTCACGTCGCCCTGTAACACAACGGATAAGGCGGTGGAATGCGATACCTGAAGATCTGGATTCGATTCCTGGAAAGTCTTTGTTGTAATTGTTGATATTTATTGAAAGTGATTTATGAAGGCAGCCTATGTAGGCTAGCATCTGCTTTTTTATTCATTTTTACCCATTAAACTCATTATTGTGTACATGTCCTTTTCATAAATGAAACTAATGTATTCGGAGCTATGATAAGCATTGAATGTACTGAAAAATTAGTACATTTTACTTATTGTTATGTACCTATTATTCAAGAAATTTCACCCACAGATTATAAAGATATATTAATACATTTAATCATGTATAATTTGGAAGAGAGAAGGTTTAAGACTGAAGAACTTCCAACTGCTTAAATATGTCAAAGAAAGAATTATTGAGGGTTTGGATTTTATTTTGCCACTAACGAAACATACGTCTGGTATATGTTCCGACTAATATGCGTGCGAAAACGAGAATTCATACTTCAAAAAAAGTAAAATGTTCTAATTTTTTAGTACATTGGATACATTGGTACATTGGATAGTTATCATGGCTACGAATTCATAAGTTTCAAATTTTGAAAAGTTATATACTCAACAATGAGTACAGTGAATGAAAAGTGCATTGCTTGCCTAAATTGTCTGTCTTCATAAATTACTATAAATAAATATCAACAATTACAATCAAGACTTACCGGGAATCGAGCCGATATCTTCAGAGGCGGCTTGTAGAAATAATATATAGAAGAAACTTTAAAAAGGTGTGGATAGGGTTTGTTTTACAGTATACATTGTTAACCCAACATGTGAGTACAAGTTGAATTTCTTGGCGAAGAACAGCACTTGTCGAAGTCCCTTGCTAAATTAAAAGCTAAAAGGGAAAAATAAAATAATCTTTAAAAATAAAAAAAGAAAATCCGACTTTATGAAAAATGCGCTAAAAAGTAAAAAATAATTTTTAATTTTACAAACGAGTTAAAAAAATTGAATTACAATATTTAATATCAATTTTATAGTCATTAGAAGTTTTTGAAATTGGTGCGAACTTACAAAAATCATACGTAAATATTGGCGCCGATTTCAAAAAGTTTTAATAAGTATAAAATTAATATTATTAGAATATTTTCAACTTGTTAGATTAAAAAATATTTTTTTACTATTTAGCGCATTTTTTTAAAGTCGGTTTCCCTTTTAAAAAAAAAATTATTTTATTATATTTTTAAACGTGCTACAATCGATACATATTCAATTATTACAACTGTTATTTTCGGAGCACACATCTAGAATATTAAAACTTTTTTATTTTCTGAAAGATGCAAGTTTATTAAAAAAAGGAACAAACTCTTCCTCGGTGTATAATGAAACAAATAATTGTTCGCGAAAGTCATTCGGCTGCGGTGGAAACAAATGGAAATCCGCATCAATCGAACTTCACCATTTTGTTTTTACTTTCAACCTCAACTTGTTTCCAAGTTCCGAGGTAAAAAACAAAAAAACAGAAGAAAGTGCTGTCTAAGTTGTTCTTTTTGTTGTCCTTTTTCAATTAATTCCGGATGTTGCTTCCGGGAGGAGAAGTGAAATGAAGTGAGACATGTCGGAAAGCGGAACAGTTGCACAGGCAGGAATCGGGAAAAACCTCTTGGAAAAAGTTCATTTTAACAAGAGAAGGATAAAAAAAAGCGCTTCAGTTGTTTTCTCTTCGGAAGTTTTGTATTACAAAAAAATTGTTACATGATATCGTCATGTTTTTTTTTATTCTTTATCTATTTTTTATTTTTTGAGGTGATAAATTGAAAAGAATTCTACGGTTGGTGTAACAATTTCATTTATTACATCCTTATTGATACAAATGCATTCATATGCAGTAGCATACGCAGAAAATGTGTGTGGGAGGGGTTATGGGGGGAAGTCATTACACCCCCCCCCCCCCCTTTATTAGTATAAATCAGAAAGAATTATCAAATATATGTAATATATCCACAGTTGCTTTCTACTCGTTCTTTCCTGATCCATTTCTAAAATAAATTATTTTCCAATAGTAATCTTATAAATTACTATCCAGTTTTCAACTTCGCATCAATCTCGCGCATTTGCATATTCCATACAAATACAAATATTGACGACCAACAACAGGCTCAAGGCCCAACAAGGTTGGTCCATCTAGTACCTCTTAACTATCCCCCAATGCATATCTAAATTCTTCTTAAAATCCGTTACTCTTTTACAATTAACAATATTCACTGGCAAGTTGTTCCATTTGTCTATTACCCTATTATAGAAATAGTATTTTCTCCCTTCCCGATTAAAATGAGATTTGTTTAACTTAAACCCATGACCTCTCGTTCTATCACTCATATTAAAATCTAAACCCTCCACATCCCCTTGTTTGATAAATTTGGATAGTTGAATCAAATCTCCCCTAATCCTTCTCTCTTCCAGAGTATACATATTCAAATTTCTTAATCTATTTTCATAATTCATGCCTGAAAACCCTTGAAGCATTTTAGTAGCCCTGTGCTGAATTTTCTCTAACAATTCAATGTCTTTTTTAAGATATGGTGACCAGAACTGTACAACATACGTCTAAGCATACGTCTACATACGTCTAAGTTATGTCTTCAAAAACCCTAGTTTCACATCCATATATGGTCAATGGAATCAATGAGAACCGAAACTTTCTCAATGAGAACCGAAAGTATTGCTAACCTTACCAGCTCTTATGTAGAATGTGTTTCTGTGTCCTCGGCTTTTTTGCCGCTATTCCCAAAAGAAGCAGAATAACCTATTTTGAAAACCAACGATATGGTTTCTAAATTCTATCACAGAAATTGTTTGCATAAATTAAAAAAAAAATTACTATATATATAAGGTAATAAATTTTATTTAAAGAACAATGGGGGGGGGGGGTTATGATCCCCCTCAAACCCCTCTTCCGTACACCACTGTTCACATGCGGATCCTGCAAATAATTCGGGGGGGGGGGGGTAAGATAAAGATGGGGGAGGGGTAAGGTAAAGACAGGGGGGTAAGATAAAGATGGGGGGGGGGTAAGTTAAAGATGGGGGGGGGTAAGATAAAGATGGTGAGATGGGGGGTAAGATAAAGTTGGGAAGATGGGGGTAAGATAAAGATGGGGGGTAAGATAAAGATGGAGGGTAAGATAAAGATGGGGGGGTAAGATAAAGATGGGGGGGGGTAAGATAAAGATGGGGGGGTAAAATAAAGATGGGGGTAAGATAAAGATGGAGGGGTTAAGATAAAGATGGGGGGGGTAAGGTTAAGATGGGGGATAAGATAAAGATGGGGGGGTAAGGTTAAGATGGGGGGTAAGATAAAGATGGGGGGTCAGATAAAGATGGGGGGAGAGTAAGATAAAGATGGCGGAGCAAGATAAAGATGGGTGGGTACAGTACAAAAACGTACTCAAGGGGGGAGTAAATCTGTAGACGTGATCCAGACCCTCCCGAAATAAATGTAAACAATTGTCTTTTCATAAATATTATTTCATTAATTATTTAATTAAGTCAATAACATGCATAATGTATTACCTAATTCGCATTAATTTTGTGACATTTTTAGCTTTCATTTTAAATAAAAGATAGTTTTATTAAATTTTCCTAACTGTACCCCCTTCGAAATAAATTTGAACTTTACCGAGAATTTGCCTTTGTGTATGGCTAAGATCACCGACGACATACGGAATGATCAATTTAGAAGGTGATTAGTCAAACAAAGGGGGATCACCATAGAACAAGGTGGCCTTTTAGTCTATTGTAAAGACGTATGTCTGTCTGGGGGAGAGGGGGGGGGGGCATTTATGTTAAGATGTTGTGATATTTGAGAAGAGAGGGAGATCATTAAATGTTGGATCGATTAGTGGTTGTTGTCCAAAAGTTGTTAATGCTTGAATTTCTGAGTTTGTGGATCAGGACAAAAACTGGGCGAAAACGTTTTACCTACATACGTCTCCCACACGGTTAAAAATAGGTACTTAAAAATAAGTAAAATGTACTCATTTTTGATTACTCATAGCTCCGAATATATAAGTTTCATTTTTGAATGAGTAAAAAATGAGTAAAATTAATAAAAAAAAGTAGTTGCTTGTTTACATAGACTGCCTTCATAAATCAATTTCAATAATTACTACTATGACTTTTCGGGAATCGAACCCAATCCGTCTACCTGATGTCGTGTCCAGGGCCTTATCAGTTATACAACCACAGCAATGTAAAGAAGTTATAAATAGAAGAAATGTTAAAAAGGCGTGTCAAAATAATGGGAAGTAAAATAACAGAGTTGTAATAATTCAGTTTCCATTTAAGCGATCGACCTCAAATAATGTGGAAAACCACCTTCTGAAAAACTATTTTAGATTTGCCAGTGCACTTTGTTAAGATGACTTAAACATAAGCTAATACTATTTGCAATATCAAACCATACCGCTCATTTTTACGAAAGTACGATTCCTTAAATTTGAGTACATCATCGCTCATTTACGATTCAATTGTACTCAAAGGAAAACGAGTACGTCCATGTACTTATTTTTCAGCTTATTTTTTTTACAGTGCACGATTACTTAGCGAAAACAATGAAGTGAATCGGTGGGTGCACGGGCAACAGTAATCCGCCAATGAATCTCTTGAAAGTACATTTATAGACCTACATGTTAAAAACCACGTTGCATTTACCCACTAGGCATATAAATATATATTCAAACACAACATTCAATTACTCGGGAAAAAGAGTACGTTAAAAAGCGTATAATCCCAAATTTATTCAAACCATGATCCCTTTTTCTTTAAAAACACCGCCCTGGTTTTATTTACTTAAAAGACCGCCCCTGCAAAACACGAACCACTTATAATCCTAATTTGATTCTGGCGTGTTTATTGAAACAAGCGGGGACTATTTTTCTTCCGATCGCTTAAGATGTTTTCTCTCTAAACAGACCGCCAAATTCCGAAGAAAATTCGGATATCCCGAAAACTTTGAGCACCCTTGGTTGCCATGGCGACACCCCCCCCCCTCGGACAAAAATCCGGAATTTTTACCGGAGAAAAACAGATTATTTTTTTATTATTTCTGTAGCGAATATTCCTTTAACGATCTGCACCATCTTCTGAGTGGGATGTAAAAGGAAAGATATATTGGAAGGGTTTGGGGCTTTATCCGATACCTGTTCTGCGGAAATTTAAAGGGTCCACACATACCAAATGTTTCATTTTGTGTTTTGATTTTGTGTTTTGGATAGTGTTATCTTGTTTCGAGGATAGGTTTCTAGTAGTTATTTTATTTTTAGTTATTTTCCTTTTTTTTTTCTTTTGCGGTATTTCAAATACTCCACTCCTTTCATGATGTACTGAAGTGATCTTTGAGAGGATGTTGGAGATGCGATCGACCATGAAAGACTCGTGGAGAGACGTTAGTTTGTTAAATTGGATGGTTTTCAATATTTCTCTTTAGATTATTACGAACTGGTACGCTGTAAAAAAAGTATTTGAAAATGAGTGCCTGAACGTAGTCGTTTTTCTTTGAGTACAATTGCATCGTAAATGAGCGTTGACATACTCAAATTGAAGCAACCGTACTTTCACAAAAATGAGCAGTGTGATTTAATATTGCTAATGTCAGCTTCTGTTCAAGCTATCTTAACAAAGCGACCTGACAAACTAAAATAGTTGTTCAGAAGATGTTAATTACGAACTAGTAAGCTGTTGAAAGAAGTATTTATAAATGAGTATCTGAACGTACTCGTTTTTCTTTGAGTACAATTGCATTGTAAATGAGCGGTGACGTACTAAAATTGAAGTAATGGTACTTTTTAAAAAATGTGCAGTGTGATTTAATATTGCTAATTTTAGCTTCTGTTCAAGCCATCTTAACAAAGCGACCTGACACACTTAAAACAGTTATTCAGAAGATGATTTTCCACACCATTTGATGCCGATTGCTTAAATGGAAACTGAGTTATTACAATTCAATTATCTTACTTCTCATTCTTTTG
This sequence comes from Troglohyphantes excavatus, assembly GCA_963932185.1. Lineage (NCBI taxonomy): Eukaryota > Metazoa > Arthropoda > Arachnida > Araneae > Linyphiidae > Troglohyphantes > Troglohyphantes excavatus. The sequence continues at coordinate 10,140,713 of OZ010677.1, read as the reverse complement.
GTACACCTTTTTAACATTTCTTCTGTATATATTATATATTTCTTCTGTTCTGCCTGAGGATCTGAGTTCGATTCCCGGTAAGTCTTAGTTGTAATTGATGATATTTATTGAAAGTGATTTATGAAGGCAGCCTACGTAGGCAAACACTTGTTGTTGTTATTACTTATTGTACTAATTTTTGAGTACATGTCTTTTTCAAAAATGAAACTTCTGTATTCGGAGCTATGATAATCAGCGATTGTGCTCAAAAATGAGTACACTTTACTTATTTTTGAGTATCTATTATTAACAGTATACCATCATGTGTTTGAAAAGATAAACATTTCTCGAAATTCGTGGAAGTGCAGTTTAAAAACAAACAACAAACAAACCTTTCCGTAGACCGGGGGGTACTTTGGAACTGGGAATGCAACTTTGGAAGACAAAGGGTCATTTTCGAATTTCCAGCCAATGAGGTAGCAGCATATAACGGCGGGTACGGTAGCGGTAATTGCGCTCCAATTCGAATAGCATAGCATTGGTTCGAAATTCGAATGCAGAAAATTACCCTCTTTCTACGGTTTTCAATCAGAATGTCTTCTCCGCTCATTTTCAAATGCGACGGGAATCCAAACGACAAAGTTAGCTCTATTTTCAATACAAAATTTGGAATACATTTCGAAATTGAATCAGTGGCGGCTCGCCCACTACAGCAAGTACAGCCGGGCTGCACCTAAATTCATTAGTGTATTTTAAAACTAAAATCAGATATTTTACTAATTTTCTTAAATGAAGATTAGAATTGAAAATGAAATTTCTACGGTAGTAAACAAAAGCGATAAATAGCAAGCATGTTACCGTAATGCACAATTCAGGAGGGGGAAAAACTCCATTCAATCAAAACTGCAGCCAAAAAGCGAAATTTTAAATCGGCTGCATCGTTGTCATGGCAACCGCTACGTAGTATGGAGATTCCCTCCATGCTAATGCACTGCATTTGTGAGAAGGTGCAGCCGAAATGAGATTTCTTGTTTTAGCTGCACTTGAGGTTCGATATGCTGATTGGCTAATGGGTGAAACGAGAACTTACGAGATTATATCCGAACGGAAATGGTTTTCGTGATACGTTTACTGTGTGCTGTTGTTTCAGGACATGGTCCTGCTGTTGTTTCGTTATGTAAGTTAATATTTAAATTGACCGATTCGCATGTTTAAAAGAAATGAGGATTGCTTTAATTTCCAAAAAATAAGTAAGTGTTTTCTATTTTTTTCGCATGTTATCATTTCTTAAAAATTGAATGGAAACTTGATTTGAGTAGTGAATAATAAAGAATTTCCGTTCATGTAAGGTTTTTGGAAAATAGTGGGGGGGGGGGGGGGGGGATTCACATGATTTCGGCTGCACTAACATTTTAGACCACGGGCCGCCACTGAATTGGATAGGCAATATTTCGAATCTCCAAATCACGGCTGTTACAAAATAAAATGCTTCCCTATCCAGTTTAATATTCCTTACTCCACAATGTCCGTTACAACATACAACCTCTTCATACCCCTCAGAATCGTTTCAGTAACAGGAGCATCTCTAATATCTAGATCTTCTCTTCACTTCGGACCACCCACCCCTTCCAAACGATAACTTATACGGCAGCGTATCCCATTATCGTCTTCAACCCTTTCGTGCCCTAGATTAAAACGGGCTCTCCACCCACCCTCTACCCTTCGTTTTTAAAATTTGCATAACCCCTCTTTTGCTTAGAGTGAGCACGTGTTGCAAGCAGGATCTGACATCGCTAGTTGATGACTACGGGGGACGTACACTAATTGCGAGGGTGAGGAATGGAGTGGTAATGTTGCTCAGTGATGAGGATTGGCAATTTTTTTGTATCTTCCCCGGATGATTTAAGCACACCATTCAGTTAAACAAGGCCTCCAGTGGCCCAGTGGATAAAAGCGTTTAACTAGTAATCAGAGGATTGCTGGTTTGAATCCGTGCGATGGACTTGACAAAGAAAATTAAAAAAAGTAGTGATCTTGCAATCGAAGGGTTGCCAGCTTCGCTACAAAATACTAGAAAGTCGTCCAAAATATCCAACAAATTACACTGGAGTGTATACGGGACTGGTGAACGATAAATCTGATCGGTGTCCAATGACTTGACGCCTATTGAGGTTGCTTTAAGCGGAAGCTCAGGGGTTGCCCTCGTCGTCTGACCATGGTTAAAAAATACGAGGCATCGTTTCCGTGTCTTTCTTTCGAGATAGGCTGGGAACCGTCGCCAATAGACCACTGTGCAGCTCTAGTGCGATGTTAATTTACCAAACCAAGCTTTAGTTTTTAAGATATCATTATATATTTTTTTCCACATATGTGTGCAAAGCATATGAACATAATCCCATGATCAAAGATTTAAAATAATTATAATTTTTATTTTTAAAAATAAAAACCAACAAAAAAGTGACCTTTCTTATTTTTTTAAAAATCAAGAAAATATTTTCTGAAAAACTATAATTTGCATTTTTTATAAACAAAAGAATATTATTAACAAGCTAGTATATACAGATTTTTAATATTTGCAAAATAATTTTTTTTAAACAATATTTAAAAATAAATGCTATCTACACCATTTGAAATATTAAAAATAAAAAAATACTAAGACAAATATTATCTATATATCACAAATCCCTTAAGACAAATTAAACAAATATGTTTGAAAATACCCTGTAGCAAATTTCGAGCAGCTTCTTCAAATAGATCTGAACTTATATCAGATTAAACTTGATCAAACATGAAAAAAGTCATCACTGAGAAAAATATGAGTTAAAAAGTTACATATTCCGACAATCTTAATATTGACAATCTTAATATTGACAATCTTAATATTGACAATCTTAATATTGACAATCTTAATATTGACAATCTTAATATTGACAATCTTAATATTGACAATCTTAATATTGACAATCTTAATATTGACAATCTTAATATTGACAATCTTAATATTGACAATCTTAATATTGACAATCTTAATATTGACAATCCTAATATATTATCAAGCTTAATATTGATTTGCATAAAATAATTAATTGTACTTGAAAATAATCTAGAAATATAGTTTTGGTGTCATTATATTCAAAATAAAACGAACTATTTTTTAAAGCAATAAACTAATTTGGGATATTTTTGATGATTTAGTGGCCCATAACTCTATGGCCCATACCCCCTAAGTATGCAGTTACATCGTAAATGAGTGATGACGTACTCAAATTTAAGTAACTGTACTTTCTCAAAAATGAGCAATGTGATTTAATATTGCTAATCTAAGATTCTACTCTTACTACTGATCTTAGCACAACCTGACAAGCTTAAAATAGTAGTTCAGAAGATGGTTCTCTACTTTATTTAATGTCAACTGCTTAAATAGAAACTGAAATAGCAACTCAGTTATCTTTTTTCCCATTCTTTTCGCACGCCTTTATTAATATTTCTTCTGTTTAAAATGTCTTATTGTCGTCCTGGTAGTTTAACAGATAAGGCACTGGATTGCAGTGCTGAGGAAATGTGTTCAATGCCCGGTAAGACTTGGTTGTAATTGCCGATATTTATTGAAAATGTTTTATGAAGTCAGCCTATGTAGGAAACCAACCATCTACTCATTTTTGAGAACATTTATCTTCAAAAATTGAAACTTATGTTTTAGTAGCCATTCTAAGCATTGAATGTACTCAAAAATCAGTACATTTGACTTATTTTCCAAGTTCCTATTTTTAACAGTGTTCCAGTTTTCAATTTGTGAACGGCCCCGTCCACTCCGAAGGGTGACTCAAAGGGTGTTTGGCGTCAGAGTGACTGGATCTTAAATGAAAATTAAGTACTGAAGCCCGAGAGATGAGTCACACGATTTTAAAGTGTTACGGGGACGGGGGATGAGGTATCCTGCGCTCTCCCGATCTGACAAAAATGATTGGTCCCGCTGTTACAAATACTTGGTAGGGGGTGGGAGGAAGGGTTCGGAAAGGGTTGGATTTCAGGTGCATGAAAACGATTGAAAAAAAAAGGAGAGTGTTTAGAAAAGGGTTTTGTAACCTGTGGTACGTTGAAAGATTGTTGAATTTATGATGCAGTTTAGACATCACATTGCTAATTTCGATTGTTCATTAAAGTTTTAATATCTTGTAGATTTTATTTTTTAGTACCCTATTTTGAATATTATATCTTTAAATAAGCTAACATGGAATATAAAGTAGCCAAATAAGTCAATTTGGAATATGAAATATCCAAATTAGGTAATTTGGAATATAAAGTATACAAATAGGGTACTTTGGAATATAAAGTACCCAAATCAGGTATTATTACCCTATTTGACATTTAAGGCAGTTGGCTCTACTTATGCTTTACAACACCTGAGCGAAAAAAGTTTTTTTTTTCTTATTGTATGTGTGTGTGGTTTTGTAAAAGCTTAGTTATAAATATTGTAAAGATTTAAAAATAGTTATTGTTTACTATTTTAGTTAATACTGTGTCCGGCATAGTGTCCGGCGTTGATGGGAAAAAAAATGCTGCCTCGGAGCAAAGTGTAGAATTGTATAAAAACACAAACCCATAGCCATTCTTCCTTATATACATAGCTTTACTCGGAGGTTTTGGACTATTTCTTTACTGTGGTTCTATGTGGCTGTTTTAGAAAGAAATCGTTTCTGCTAATTAAAGGGAGGAATGAGATGAGGGTAGTTTTTCGAAATCTCATGTAGACAGTGAAATTCCTCTTGTTTTGAAGGTCAAGTGTTCAAAATGATATTAATTTTATCCTCTTGAGAATAATTTCTTCATTTTGGGGATATTTATATATATATGACAATATTTAGCTTAATTGGCGACATTTGTATTCATTTGGCAACATTTTTAAATTATTAGGCGATATTTTTATTAATTTGGCGGCATTTTTTATTAGTTTGGAGTCATTTTTTTATTTATTTGGCGATATATTGGTGATATTTCTCATCAACCAAGCAGAATGCATCGTTTAACCATTCTCATAGCTAATTATGTAAGATATGTTACAATGTTGAAATATTCCATTGTTATAGTATTGCATTATTATAAATAGGTATTATTAAGATATCAATGGGGTTAAGCGAGTTTATGGGGGGAAGAAGGAGGGGAGGGGGTGGTTCTTCGAAATTTCATGCAGACAGTCATTGCATGCATGCTCCTCTAGGGCGTGCATGTAGTCTTATACACATGATTTTCTTTCCATTATTATTATATGTGTTATAAGGAATACATCAATTACATTGTCAGTTTCAAAGGAGTACATGATAAACGTTTAAAAACAAATGATTTTAGAAGTGGATCAAAAACTGGATTTTTGGGATTCGATTTTAAAACGGATTTTATTCATTTTGAATTGTTTTCGAGTTTTTTGTTTATTTAGTTTACTTTGTTTAAGTTGAATTGTTTTTGAGTTATGGAAATAACTGTTTTTCGTATCAAATGATAACACTGTTATTGCGTTTGTTGGTTTAAGATTCATTTTCGATGGAAGATTGGGCTCATGTTTTAAATGTTTCCAAAACTGGAAGTTGTACAAATCAATGATTCCGTATCGTGTAGTAGATTTATATTTTTAAAAAACTCAACGTAAAGATTTTCTTCGCTCCAGGTTTTTTTATTCAGCTTTGCGGTTATTCTGTCAATTGAAATTGGTAATTCAATTGAATCAGGTGAAAAAATTCTATTTTTCGAAGAAAAAAAAGTTTTAGAATGCTCTCAAAAAAAGATATTAAAAAAACTTTTTTTTTGTACAAAAATAAAATCGTTTGGTTAAAAAAAATCCAAAAGCTTTTGTATAAAAAATAAAAAGATTGAAACATTAAATTGTAACAAAGTTGAAAAATTCCGAAGAATGAAAAAAGTCTGGCAACAAATTGAACACGGCCGTTTTGGTCATTTTCACTATAAAAAGTTTTTTTCAATCTAATGTGACAAAAGTTGACAACTTGTTTATTTTATTCTCTTTTAAATATAAAAGTGAAATGAAAAAAAAATGGATTGCTGTTTCACACTAACATTCTTAAAATACTCTTCCTAAACCATTTTAAATCTCCATTATTTAACGCAGCATAAAATTTCGAACTTTAATATTTAAAAATATTCTTTTATTTACAAAGAAATCTAATTATATTATATTGTATTGTATTGTATTGTATTGTATTGTATTGTATTGTATTATATTATATTATATTATATTATATTATATTATATGGAAAAAAATGGATTGCTGTTTCACAATAACAATTCTTAAAATACTCTTCCTAAACCACTTTATATCTCCATTATTTAACGCAGCATAAAATTTCGAACTTTAATATTTCAAAATATTCTTTTTTTTTACAAAGAAATCAAATTTGATTATATTATATTATATTAAAAAAAATAGAAATATAGAGATTCGAATACTAAATACGTTTGTTTGGAATTCTTTCAAAACATGAATAAATATTAAAAAAAAGTTCGAAAGAAAAACCTCTAAATAATAAATCTCTCATTTCTAAAACCAAAGATAATCATATTTGATATTTTCTTCGCCAGATCCGATTTGCCAGCAGAAAATGTTTGCCCCGATTTGTGGAATCCCCGTTTTAAACCAATCTGGCGCCATTTAATGCGCTTTCAGCTTTCGCTTCCATTTCCCTTCAATTCAGGCGCCATTAATTTCACGTAATTGGCGTTGATGAATTCTGGCCAATTTTCTTCGGCCTTGTTCGAGTTCTTTGAACAGCGTTGGCTGGAAGGAAAAAAATGAAAATTAAGTTCTATAATTTCTTTAAATGAAATAAATTCTTTCATTACCACTACTTAATATAATTAATTTCTCAAGCTTGATTAAACAATTGATTGAATTAATATTTGAATAAAGAGAACGTGGAATAAAATAACCATTTTCTTTTCTACTGAAATAAAACTGCTAAGCAACCTAGTTTCTTTGTTTACATATTTATGTAATCTGGATATAAACCAAAGATAATTTCTATTATCTTTGGTTAAAGAAATAAATAAAAATTAAGTTCTATAATTTCTTTAAATGAAATAAATGCTTTCATTACCACTACTTAATATAATTAATTTCTCAAGCTTGATTAAACAGTTGATTGAATTAATATTAGAATAAAGAGAACGTGGAATAAAATAATCGTTTTCTTTTCTACTGAAATAAAACTATTATGCATCCTAGTTTCTTTGTTTACATATTTATAAAAGCTGAATATAATCCTAATGTAATTTCTATTAAATGTATATTATGCCTAATTATAATAATTAGAATATGGTACCGAAAAAAAAATATATCAATTAAATTTGGTCCGTGGATGTATAATAGCTTAAAATTACTAAAAATGGAAATATCAAAGTAAAAAACATATATTTTTATTTATTTTTTTTGTAGCTGAAAATCTCTGTGTCAATCTATAATATCAATTTGTAAAAAAAAAGAAGATAAAATTCTTCCGTAAAATATGAAATTAATTAGTTTTTTGTTTTTTGAAAAATTTGTCATAAGTGATATATCTGGTTTTGAAACTAGAACACGGGCACACTAGTCATTTACATGTCGCTTAACCGTTAATTTAATTTGTGCACCTTAATGTCAATTTAATTCTATATCGCGTCCGAAAAGAATCCAACACATTTTTGATGAATCATTAATATATTTGTAGAAAGTTTCGTTATTTTATTAATTACTAAATATAAATTGAACTCGTAGAAAAATTCATTAATTTTATTGTGACGCAAATCCCTATATGATGTCATTTAATCTTTTTTCTAATGAACGTACTTTTGTTCTTTCCAGATCTGTTCGCCCCCTTGGAAGTCCTGGTGGAGAAGACGACCCCGAGTTCTGTCCACCTGTCGTGGAAGCCCCCTCCCAACCCGAAAGGCCCCAACCTCAAACTCTTCACGTATTCGCTCACGCTCACGCCACTCACGCAGTACGGTCACGGTGAGTTTACAGTTTGGATAAGTTATACAAAACTTTTTTTTAATCTAATGAGGCTTGTATTCTTCCTAATTTAAGCTGACATCATCAAAATAATTATTTACCAATGAATTGAAAGGGTTAATCGTCAAAATGGCTTGCAGAATGGAAAAATACAAATGTGGACGCCACAGATTTTTGCAAACAAACTGATGTTGCCATTCCGCGTAGAGGAAAGCATCAGCGTCTCCGATGCACACATTAAAGTACGATACTGCTTAATATTCCCGATTGAGATGCTGTGACTACTCTATGCCTGGAAATATTAAAAATTATGTTCTTTATTTCAGCAAACTACTTTAGAGGGGGCGTTCATTTATTGCGTTCTTTTGCGCATCCCCTTTCTCCATATCACGCACTATCGTCCAAGCCTTACCCTACCTCCCCCATGTCACGTCATGATAAATTTGTATTGTTAAAATGTAGTCATTAGAACTTCCATTCTGTATATTTTGCCAAACGTTGTATTAAGTTTACAGCGACTTCAATAAAGAAATTACTTATTTCAAAATGTGAAAGAACTTTAAGAATTTTTTTCAGAATTTTGTTACATTAAGCAACTACTGATATCCCCTCCCACATGTCACACCACAGTCACGCATTATTCCCCCTCCCCCTAAGGGTGCATGACGTAAAAAATGAACTATCTATTTTGTTGCTTTGGATTAATGGTAGAACCTACACAGTTTTTCTGGAAGGGCACAGCGTAATGCGGGTAGAACCTTCGAGCATGGATCCTTCATAGTAGAGAAATCATAAGGTTATAATCTCGCTAACATCAAAGTGAGGCCAACATGTATGGCCTCAGACACGTGGTTTACCACGTCATCCATTCATAATTTGTTTCTAGTTCATTCATAAAAATATCCTGTACTTCATGAAGTAACACATTTACTATTATTTCCAAATCACAAGTCAACCGGGAACGTTTTTTCATTCATAAATTTTGAAAGGAAGTCACGTGCCTGGTGCCATCAGGTCTGAGATGTTTGCATCACGATGATGACGTCATATTCGCTCTACTACAGTCCATTCATGCTCGAAGGGTAGGACTCACTTTTACGATCGTATAGAGATTTGTCCTTCCTTCTCGCAGGACGACAGGTACTACCATTAGAAAAATGTTGGCGCAAAAAGAAACATTTTAATAATTCCCATTGTAATTTTTTTTACGAGAGTTTGAAATTTCGGAAGTATTCTAGCTAACAAAAGAAAACTGAGCTTGTAATGCATCAGAACTTTTATTTTCGACAACTTCGCTTTTTAATTCACGATGGTAAGTACAGAATGATTGCAAAATTAACGTTTTGCTGGCAGGATGCAATTATTTTGTGGGAGACCATGTACAAAAGTGCTTCCGGTAGTACTTCTGGCAGGACTTTGGCCTGTATCATCATTCTTATTCTCTAAAAAAATATTTTTTAATATTAAAACGGAGATTGTCTAAAAAGACAAAATAATTTCGTTTTTAAAGAAAAAAATGAATTTTTTAGGAGAAATTCCCAAGAAAATTAAATAGGAGACTAGGAGGCTCCACCCCCTGTTCCGGTGACTCTCCTCCAAGCTACGCAATCCTCCTACGTTTGCTTCGCAAACCAATTATCGTTTCGCTCGCGATAAGGTAGACACAATAACAATGTGCCCTAGTAACAATACTTTTTTAATTAAATCGCTGAAAACTTTAAAAGTTGATAACTGAAAATTTAAATTGCAATTCATCGTGGCATCAATACATTTTTTCGCCGTGTAAATCAATAAAAAATTATTTAAAGGAATTTTAAAAAAAATACAAATGGGAAAACAATGGTACCATTGACATGCCTACTGTTATTTATTATTTTCCCCCATTATTTTTGTGCCTTTCCTGCGTTTTAACTCAATTTCTAACATTTATTGGTAGTTTGTTTATAATATAATTGACGTTAAACTTACCATAATATTGCCTACCAGAAACGTTTAATTTTCTGACTAATGACGTCATACAGATGGAGGCCATGGAAATCTAGTTTTTAAAACTGTCAACAGATGGCGCCACTCAATTTCCCACAGGTTTTATAAAACTTTTTTTTTAATGTAAAAAGGCTTAGATTCTTCCCAATTTAAGCTGACATCATCAAAATAATCATTCACCAATTAATTGAAGGGGTTAATCGTCAAAATAGCTTACATAATGGCAAAATATAAACTGCATAAACTGATGTTGCCATTCCGTGTAGAGAAAAACAGCGTTTTTCAATCACCGCGTAAGAGAATTATATATATTCTATGCTTTGTCTACCAGGTCTTGAGAAGGAGTTCTCCCTTCCTCCCACCATCACTTCCAAGCAGGTGGAAGGGCTGACCGAGGGCACCCGCTACGCGGTACAGCTGTCGGCCATCTACGGAGACCCCTCTAAGACCCTGCGCCACGACAGCCTCGTCCGGGTGGCAGCCCCGAAGTTCACTGTGCTCATACCCCCCGAAGTACAGCAGGACATACCCGTCGGGGACGACGGCATACCCAAGGACGAGCCACGTAAGACATCTTAATTATACAAATACAAATATGGACGACCAACAACAGGCTCAAGGCCCAACAAGGTTGGTCCATCTAGTTCCCCAATGCATATCTAACTTCTTCTTAAATTCCGTTACTCCTTTACAATTAACAATATTCACTGGCAAGTTGTTCCATTTGTCTATTACCCTATTATAGAAATAGTGTTTTCACCCTTCCCGATTAAAATGGGATTTGTTTAACTTAAACCCATGACCTCTCGTTCTATCACTCATATTAAAATCTAAAACCCCCACATCTCCTTGTTTGATAAATTTGAATAGTTGAATCAAATCTCCCCTAACCCTTCTCTCTGCCAGAGTATACATATATCCCCCAAAAAAACTTTAGAAAAGTAATAAACGCTAAGCCCCCCCCCCCCCCCCCCAAAAAAAAAATCTTCGAAACTGTGGCTAAAAAAGTTGTTATATGAAAAACAAACAAGCCAAGAGCTCAAGCGTGCACACCCACTCACTAGCCTTTTCCCGGAAAAAAGCTGCGCTTTCTTTTCTTAGCTCGATTAAAATTTTATACACACATAAATTTAATTTCAAATAACCCAATTTGTAAAATTTAGACTATCATGAAGACAATGTGGAGGGGCTTACCTAAATATAATTTATATGTTCAAATTTTGCTCTATTTAATTTTTTTTTGTTACAAATGTTATAACAAGATATTATCATTACAAAGCTATTTTATTTAAATGTACCATTTTAGTATGTCACAAGTCTTGTATTCTATTTCCAATAAAATTCAAATTTCTAAGCTAATTTGAAATAAAGCAATCACTGTTCTAGTTAGACAAATGTTAATTTACAAATTAAGTTTTTCACCTATAATTTTTATTTCATTGTTACATTTTTAAAACTAATAAACAGCAAAAATTTAAAAAGCAGACTCAAAAAATTAAAACTTTAAGATATATGTGTACCTTAAAAGCATTGAAATCTCTAAAAATATATTATACCCAAACTTTAAAAAGTAATATTTTATAGATGTTGTATTAAGAAATTATTTCCAAATAAGCTTACATTTTCTCAGAAGGATATCAATTATCGCATTTTTATCAAATACAATATTATTCAGTACTATTAGATTATATGTATATTAAAATAATTTTTACACATTTACTTCCTTTTTTAATCGTAAAGCCTGATTTTAATATGCCTAATTCATATAGTCAGATTAGTTTTAATCAAATCCAATATTGTTAAAATAAAATGTTGTAGAAATTCAGCTCAATAAATTCTCTCCTTATTTGAAAAACCCCACTTAAATCTAAATTTCTATTTCAACTACAGAAACCAAAATGGCATAGATTATTGTTCAAGAAAATGTTTTTGAATGAATATTTATCGTGTAATGTGTTCTCCTGAACTATTGAAATTAAAACAAATTCAAGTTTTTTAAATTGAACAATCAAAAATTTGTGTTCAAAAAAACCTCTACTTAGTTTCGCTATCCGTTTGTTTATACTTTTATTTCCCGCTTTCGCCGCAGTGGCGCTCCGGTCTTAAGCAATCCGGAGAAAAAGTTGTCGGCAGGTTTTGGAGGGAATGGAACAGCCTTATCAGCGTAGCGTCCGCGCGCGGATCTAGTTCAGCCTTGCACATGCACACTACTTCTTTCAGCTTGAAATGGTTACTGTTGAGATGTTTCACCCTTCTCCCGCGGAAGAACGATAGGGGAAATTTTTCAATGTTCTTATTTATTTCAAATGCTTCCATCTTCATTAATTATTGTCCAAGTTACATGACAATTGATCCATCGATTAAAAGGATTTTTAATCTATCGGGTGGTATAATTTTTATTTTATAGGGCGTATTATTTAACGATAATTTAAACTTTTATTAAGCCGCTCTAAAACATAATCTTCTTTGGCGCCCGCCTAGTGAAGGGATTTCATATTTAGATAAAAATCGCCTGACGGCGTAAAAATTTGGCTTATATTATTTAATAACTTTTTTAGCTAATTAAACATATTAATAATTAATATTATAAAATAAAAGTAACATGTGACCTTAGTGATGCCATAAAGCTATCATATAAGCTATTAATCAGAAAAATCGGTTGAAAATTGTAGTGTCTAGGGCGTTTGACAAATTTGGGCTTCATAATTTGAAAAAGTGACAAATCGACTAACTTTACGCAAATTAAAAAACTCCGTATCTCCGTTAATTTACAATTAAAAAAAATATTCTTGTATTAAATTAAAGGTTTTACAGATACGGTTTCACCAATACTGGTTTTATTTTTTTACGAAATGTAGTGTGGCTTCTGGACTATATTTTACGGACGCACTTTAACATTATAAGTTGTGCGGAGTAGAGATAAGCTCTACCGGTCGGGCGTTCGTTTCTTGTTGGCTGCTTTGACGATTTGGCGTTATTTCTTCTTTTTTTGGCTTAGCTTTGCGAACCCGACCGGGTCGCTTGATTCAAATTTCTCAATCTATCTTCATAATTCATGCCTGAAAACCCTTGAACCATTTTAGTAGCCCTGTGCTGAATTTTCTCCAACAATTCTATGTCTTTTTTAAGATATGGTGACCAGAACTGTACAGCATACTCAAGATGTGGCCTTACTAAATCTCTATACAATGGCAGGATAATATCCTTAGATTTTAATGAAACACTTTTCCTGATGTACCCCAACATTCTATTAGCTTTTGCTAGCCACTGTACATTGATGACTCATTTTAAAATCCTCATTTACCAACACACCCAGATCAAATGAGGTGAAGCTACACTGGTAAAAATAGGAACTCAAAAATAAGTAAAAGGCACTCATTTTTGATTGCATTCGATACTTATCATAGCTCGGAATGCATAAGTTTCATTTTTGAAAAGACATGAACTCCAAAATTTAAAAATCGTCCTCTGTTTGACGAACTATTTAATTGTAGCATAGCGGCGTTTGTTTCATCATAAAGGTTTTCAGGATTGAATTATGCAGACAGGGGGCAGAAATCAAAAACAGCGAGATAGTAAGTGATCTGGGGGTATTAGTAAATGAGGATTTTAAAATGAGTCATCAATGTACAGTGGCTAGCAAGAAAGCTAATAGAATGTTGGGGTACATCAGAAAAAGCGTTTCATTAAAATCTAAGGATATTATCCTGCCATTGTACAGAGGCTTGGTAAGGCCACATCTTGAGTATGCTGTACAGTTTTGGTCACCATAAGCACAGGACTATTAAAATGGTTCAAGAGTTTTCAGGCATGAATTATGAAGATAGATTCAGAAATTTGAATATGAATACTCTGGAAAAGAGAAGGGTTAGGGGAGATTTGATTCAGCTGTTCAAATTTATCAGACAAGGAGATGTGGAGGGTTTAGATTTTAATATGAGTGATAGAACGAGAGGTCATGGGTTTAAGTTAAACAAATCCCCTTTTAATCGGGAAGGGAGAAAACACTATTTCTATAATAGGGTAATAGACAAATGGAACAACTTGCCAGTGAATATTGTTCATTGTAAAGGAGTAACGGATTTTAAGAAAAAGTTATATATGCATTGGGGGATAGTCAGGAGGTACTAAATGGACCAACCTTGTTGGCCCTTGAGAGCTTGTTGTTGGTCGTCAATATTTGTATTGTAAATGAAAAAAGTTTCGTCAAATATGATAATGCATTTTTAACCGTGTTTACACCGTAATTAAAAAAGCAACCCGTGCTCATAAGCTTTTTCATGACGATCACACAATATTTTATTAAACTTTCTTATGCTATCCAGAAATGATGAATTTCTATTATTTATCTACATTTCCAATGTATCTTTCCTTCCGTAGCCTGCAACTGCAGTGAGGCGGGCATGGTGGCCTGTACCAGGCGCCCAGGATTCGTGGAGTGCACGTGCCAGCCGGGTTACGCTGGCACCTGGTGCGAGGAGTGCGCCCCGGGCAACTTCAGGGCAGGGAAGGAGTGCAGAATATGCCCCTGTTCCAACCTCACCTCCACGGCTGAATGCAAAATGGGTAAGTGCCCTTATTCTGTAATAGGTAAATTTCTGGCATAGGTCAAAATGGTATACCAATATTTGATGAGTTTTTGTTGTTGTTTAATAAAGCTTAGCTTGATCTACGTTTTATTGGTTTTATTATTTAATGGTAGAACGTACAATACTTCAATATATTAAGTACAGGATCTTCAGCAGCTTTTTCCATACATAATTTGTACAATGTGCTTTCTCTTCCAGAGCCTACCGGTCAGGTGTCGTGCGTGCAGTGTCTGCCGGGCCACCGGGGCAGCCTATGCACGTCCTGCACTGCGGGCTACCAGTGGACGGTGGACGGGGAGGAGAAGTGCGTCCCCCTCGACTGCCTTAGCTCCAGCCTGTGCGCAGAACAGAGGAACGCCCCAGGGTGCGAGGACTGCATCTTTTTGGAGAACAAGTACCCCATCACCGCGCACAGGAGCAAGTCAGGTGACTATAAATGGTGTATGGTGAATGAAAGGTCATTAGCGACTTGGAATGGATCGGTATACGAACGTGATTGAAGGAGGACATATATTCTGTACGTTAGGGAAGTCCTGTCCATGCGATGGGGTAACGCTTTGGGTAAAACTAGGGCATTCTTCTGTTATTAACTTTGGAGAGACTGTAAGCAAAATGCATTTATGAATTTGTATTCTCTAAATTTACGTACTATTTGCAGGGTTATCTAGTTATAGTCATAGAGTAATGATACAAATAGAGGAATAAAAATGCTGATTTCCGTGTGTGCATCATTGAAACCACGTGATTTGTGGAAATGCCAATTCACTCATGCGCCAATATTACTTGGCAGGCCTTGGCGACTTTCAGAACTAAGCGAGATCAAAGTGTTGTAATATGGTTTTGTGTTTAATTTTGTATTTAAATATCGTTTTTTTTAACGAGTGGCACAACTTAAAGGAGTTCAACAGATATATTAAAGATATTTTTCTTACTTTGTACTTTTGAAATAATTGCGTTACGTTTTTATGTAAAAAATTTACCATAAGCGAAGTTCTTTCAATTGTTATTTTGTATAGTTCAATAAGAAAATACGAACAATAAAACCGGAGAAATATAAAAAGTTTCGTTTTTTCGAGTATTGAACACAAAGAAAATTATATTTTCGTTTCGTTAATGAAGAGGAAATATTTAGCGCATATTGTTTGAAAATAAGTAAATACCTACATATATGTTAAGAAGTAGAATACGGACAGAACGCCTTATCACCAAAAAGAAGAAAGTGCACCAAATTTGGAACTCCTGCAGATATCTGAACGCCAAATGTGGCAGCGCTAAAACCACGTGATGTTGACCCCGCAGCCTTACGAGAGTCTGGCATTGAAGGCGCTCTCTATTTAATATTACAACTCTCTGGTTATAGTACTAGGAGCGACGATTTCATTCCTGTTTCTTTCCAACAGATCGCAGCATCGCAGACGGCACCCTTCCCCTGATCGCGGTCATAGTCACCCTCGGGGTTCTTCTCCTGGTCGCGGCCATGGCCACCTGCTATCGGTACTGGGACCACCGCCGGCACCAGCCCCGCATCCCCTTCTGGAGCATCGAGCTCCAGCGCGAAGAGAAGACCGACCTGCACTCGCACTGCCACTACCAGCACCTGGACGCGGCCGCCAGCAAGGCTGTCCTGCAGACGCTGGACGGCAGGGAGCAGCCAGCGGCAGGCGGGGAGGTGGGCAGGCTGCAGAGCGATCCCGCTCAGCGGACATACAACACGATGAATGTTTGAGCGGTGGTCTTGTGAGACATACTGTGGGAGAGTCAGGGTCTGATTTATAAACGGCGTGACTTGGATTGTAGGGACTGACTAATTTAAAGTATAGTTGAATAAAAAATAATTATAAATTATACAGTCGAGCCTTGATAAAACGATCCTTTACGGAGAGGGATCGTTAAAACTAATTAAAAAAAACTCATTGCATTAAAAAATCGGTTCCCAACTATTAAATAGCCACGGAGTGCTCATTCGAAAATTGAGCAGTAGCGGATGATCATCATATATATTATTTATGTAGTAAAGATCCCTTTTACGTCCCTTAGACAGAACGAATCTTAAAACATGAGGTATCAAATATCAAAAGAAAGAGAATTTCATAGACCAGTGACGAATCGTACTTTCATCTCATAAATGAACGAATAGTACTTTCATCTCATAAATGAACGAATAGTAATTTCTTCTCATAAATATCAACGTGTTTTTTTTTAAATTGTTTAAAATAATTAATTTTAAGTTTTTTTTTTTTAAACAAGCCGTTGATCATGCTGAGCTATGAGCAGATCATTAATCTTTTATTTTTTGGTTATAACGAATGAGTGTGTGTGGGGTTGTTCATACGATGATTATCGCACGGGACTGCTAGTATATATATTATCCCTTAAAGATCCCTTTTGCGGGTCTTACACGCGTGAAATTTAACATGCGAGGTATATATATATATATATATATATATATATATATATATATATATATATATATATATATATATATATATATATATATATAAAGGGAATTCCCCGGAGCAGGGACGAATCGTACTTTTGTCTCATGATTGATATATTTTTTTAAACGCGTTTCAGAATAATTTGTTTCTAAGCAGTTTTTAAACGACCCGCTGGTAGTGCTGCCACCTATGAGGAGAACTGTTAAATCTTTTTGCTAATAAGAATTTAAAGATATGCGAGAATTCTCGCATAAGGTTCTTCATGTTAGTCACCTTCTAATAACATTAAAAAATATATTTAGGTACTAAATATAATTTAGGTACTTAATATATATAATTATTAAAAACGTACTTATATTATATATAAACTTATTAATTAAAAAAACTGTACACTTCTTATCAAGGTAAATAGGCAATAATAACTTTTTGTTTTAAGTAAAACATCCATGGAATTGAACACGGACCACTTAGAACCTTCTCGTGGACCACTAGTGGTCTGCGGACCACCGGTTGGGAACCACTGTATTAGAAAGAAATTAACCACAGATTTTGACTTTTAAGTAGCGATCGCTATAAGAAAGATTGATCTATTTATCTACGGGGTCGTTGCAAGAAGGGTCTACATTTTAACATTCTTCTACATACATTCTTCATCGTAGAATGTATGGTGAATGAAAGTGATTAGCGACTTGGAATGGATCGGTATACGAACTTGATTGTAAACGGACATACGTTACTTACTTGCGACGTTATTTAACAAAACCAAGAACTTTGAATTGTGTTACCAATTACAGAAATGAGTTAAGTATACGATGGATTATTAGGAATAAATAATTTGGGTGCAATCCTTTGCTTCCGAATTTGTAAATCAGACCCTGACAATACACACCCTTTTAGTGCACCAATTGACGATTGGTATACGTACTCGTTCTGTCATGCTTCTATGCGTGCTTACCTAACTAGGTTGCCTTTGCACTGTGAGAAGTAGTGATGTTCCGCGCATTGTAGACTGTCGTCTCAGATCACATCTTTGAATGCCATCAGTGTTTAGGTATGGACTACCTATTTTTTTGTTCCACTATTGTTTTGTATATAATTGTGTCTTCACTATTATGGATGAGAGTATTGCATCTTTTTATAAAAGGTCGATTATCTGCTTTGTGTTGGATGACGAAAATCAAAGTTTTTTTTTAATATTTATTTTATTGTATTATTGCCATACTAGAGAACATAAAAACTAAATCAAATCCTTATAAGCTGTGAAATATATCACATTAAAAAATATTATTTTTTTTAGGTTAGCCCTGCAGAGCAAGTTTTGTGACTGAGAGGCACAATTATTTACACAAGGCGAATCGAATTAGAGGTGGGACGATATTTAGGACTAAGCGTATTGTTAAGGGTCGTCAGATATTATACCACGCATTGCGATTTAATCCGCTTTTGGTTTTTTCATTAAACCCTACCAAGGGTTTGAGCCTGGCAGGGTTGTATACATATTTTAACCTATATGCAGGACTTAATAAAGAAATTATAAAACCTAAATCATATCTTTGTTAACCCTCTCTGATGCATTATAGTAATATAATCCTTAAAGAAAATTAAACCAACAACCACTCGAATCCTTTCATCTCTATAATCGAAATCATCTGGTCGAGTAGATCATTTGTTAGTTCTTGCGAGCCTCTCAGGCGTAACAAGCGACTGTCGCTAATAGTAAGTGACGTCAATCCAGTAGACCAGTGACGTCAATAGTATTAGTAAGTGACGTCATTTCAGTAAGAATCTTTCGAATTCGTCTCGCCTCCAATTCGATTCGCCTTGCATTGAGGAGCGCGAGCTCTGCACGGTTTAAAAATGTGAAATAATAGCGTAAGAGGTATAAAATATTACGGATATTAAAATCGTAACAGAAATAAGAGGTCTAATAATACACAACATAGACATGGTCACATAATGCATGGTCATGGTCACACAATACCCAACATATGACAACATAGACATGGTCCAGATGATTTAAAACTTACACTTCAAAGTGATGCAACTTGAATCTTATATCTTTCTTTGCTTTATATTTTATACTTCATTTTTACTTTAAATGGCACTATTACATGCGAGTTTATTAGTTTATTATTTTGGGCAAAAAATATTCTCAATAAATCATACAATTCCAAAATAAACTAAAAGCGTGTTAAATCATCTTAATTATTTCCCCTTATATCTTTGTAATGATGCCTTGCACAAGATTGTGATGTCAATATCAAAGTGTTAAATGAATGGTGATCAGTAAATAGGCTGATTTTTTTTAAGAAAGGTAAATTTTGTACGCTTTGTATAGTATGGAAAAGTATAAACGTTAAAGTAGAATATTGGTGTCATATTATAATCTGACATAAAATAGAATTGAAGTATCGTTATAAAATACTTACTTCACTACTTAATTTATTTCAATTGCATTAAGATGGCAAAATTCAAAACATATTTTTTTAATTAAAGTATGCAAATGTAATTAATTAATTTAAAAAAAACATTTAATATAATTCAGGGTGGCAACAACATTCTGGAAAAAAAGTTCCCTGATTTTCCAATTACATTAAGAAATGTTGCAATACATGCTTTGTATAGAAACAAAGTATCCATGCTACAATAATACTATAAATATATTGCATTATAAATGAAAAATTATAAGCAATACTTTTTGACAGTTAAAATAATAATTTATGGATACAACACAAATTATGCAATTGCGACAGGAATAATAGTAATTAAATATGTTATCTGGAAGCAGATAATGCAAAAAAAGCAAGTTTTTAAAATTATTTCTTTTGTAGATAATTTTAAATGTTTTATATGCTTCATATTTCCTATTCCAATCTTCAATAAATCCCATATTCATTAACCCCTCACATGTTGCTTACAATTCAAGGTCCGGCTTTACTTTGCTTTTGCTTCACCCTCCAGCAGTGGTTCACGTTTTTACAAAAATAAAACTGAAAATATGAAAAGGAGCATAACCATGCTTATTTTTTTTTTATGATAAATTCCCCGATTATGTTGCCACCTTGTATTATATACTTTTAATAATTGAATTTATATTTCAAAATGCATAAGGCTTAACATATATTATTCTACATTGAAATGCTCGGCAAGCAATACCAGGAATAAATGAAATTCATGATAATGTAATTGGAAGACCGGTGAGATTTGTGTTTGGACTGTGAGTGTGTTTTTTAATCTATGTTTTATATGTCAGTCTAAATACAAAAAAGTAAAAACTGTATTATAATAATAATATTGTGTATTTTTATATCTAAAAAGGAGAATTTGGTATTCAAATATTGGTAATTGCATCTATTAAAATGTTAAAAATTTTATGTTTTAAAAATTCAGAACAATACATCCTTTGCAGCTTTAGTTAATTTGACAATATATTATTTTCATTTTGTATATTAAAGATTTAGTTATTTTTGCTAGCATTTGCTTATAAGTTTTTGAAAATATTAAAAATAAAAGGTTATAATAAAATTGTATAAACAAATTTATGCACCATTAGAAAATGGCTGCATTAGAGTGGATATAGGACAAGTACCCAGGTTTTATGTGTATATCTTAAAGCTTCATTAGAGCCCTAAATACATTTTGTGTAATAATAAGAACTATATATTTTCTTTACAGAAAAGTATAGCCACTTTTTACTTATAAAAGTTTAAACTTATAATTATTAAAATAACTGTCTCCAAGTTAACAAAAATAAATTTTAAAGGTCACTTTCCTTTTATAAAAAAAATTCTAGTAAAATTATACAATTACTTTGAACCTAAAAAATGTACAATATATAAATTGAGTTTATGTTAAGTGTATATGTAGGAGTTATAAAATCTTAAAAATTCATAATACAATATTTAGACAATTACTAAAAAATATGATTTTATCACACTATAACCTATCATAGTTCATTACTAAATTGACATTTTTTACATTTCACTATTCTGAATATAAAATATGCAAATATTATATCATTAAGTTTATTATTTTTCAAAACAATGTATATATTTTTTACATGTTTAGCCACTGTACATTTCCAAGTATCATTCTTAATTTATTGCAAATATCATGCATCAAAAATGTGTATAGATTCTGTGTTTCGCCTTGTGATACGAGTAGTTTTTCGCTGAGCACTTTTGGTTAATTGGAACTGTAAAGCACTGTACATGTCATTACTAGTCATAATAAAGTGTGTTTTTCCAAAGTAAAAAAACAATAAGCACACTATCATTTCAAAAATGTGAATTTAATTTCATTATATAGAAAAAAGTACATTTACTATATTCCTGGTGATATGTAGCGTCTGTTGTCAAGCGTTTGCTTTGATGAATTCCATAGTCTTCTGTTCCAGTATGTTTAAGGGGCCGCAGTTGTGAAGAACCATGTCGTGGAATTCCGTCACGCTAAATCTTGAACCTGTGTGTGTGTTGAAAGAAAAGGAAGAGTCTTATTTTCAGAACATAATTTCCATATTCACTGTATGTTCATATTTATAATAAAATGCACTGTAGCTTGTCGTTTTGGAATTTATTACATTCTTTTAAAGGTCGTTAAAAAAAACAAAAATCCTTCAACTTCAAAAAATTTTAATAGCCAAAAAATGGCAACATGCAGGCCAAAACACTCATCAGGATTTTTTAAACTCTGGCGGGGACATACAAGAAATTGTGGTTAGTAATTTCTATAGATGATTATTTTGTATTTATAAAATGAGACTCGATAGGCACATTTTGGTCAAGGCTGGTAGATATATGTGTTATATCAGATATACCTTGTAAACATAATTAAGTTATAAAGTGTTGGAACATAAAATTCTGAAATTTAATAAAATATGAATATTTCCGTATTTAAAGTTAACAGTGTTCACTCTAGGTGTTTTTTGAAGGGCGGTCCGCCCTGCCCGCCCTTTTTTCATCTCAATAGCGCCCTCATGCCCCTTTTTTCAAAAATGCCGCCCTCTTTTGAAAAAATTCCGCCCTTCTTGCCCTTTTCAGTCAAGCACAAGCATCATTGCTTTTTAGTTGTCTTTAAAAGAAGGCAACGATTAAAAAAAAATTGTGTGTAAATTGGAATTAAGTGAATTATGACAGTAGAAAAACAAACTCTTTTATAACTACGCGTGTTGTGAAATCGCGATGATTCCGCGGGGCATTCCACAAATCCTATTGGTTGCCTGTGCCTGCATATGAAATTCTAAGGTTTTTTTTCTGTGTTTTTTTAAAGAGAATATGGTTTGTGGGCCTAGGTAGGGATTGGTTTTCAAGACTAGGCATTTTATTACCAAATTTTGGATTTAAGTAGCCTTTTTATCAGTTTTGTATGGGATCTGATTCCTACTTATAGAATTGTTTTTTTGGGAAAACAATAATTTTAAAATGTCAAATTTTAGATTTCAAATAATATTTTCATAAAGAGACATCAATTTTGTACGGGTCTTTTCTTCGAGATAGGCCCCGAACTGTTAACAATAGCCCAATATGCAGCTCTGGCGCAATGTCAACCAATAAATCGGAACTTTTTTTTTGTTTGGTCACGGGTCCGATGTGTGGTGTCAATGTGTGGCCACGCCCACACAAAACATTTTTTTTAAAGTGCCCTTTTAAAAGCAAGAAATGCCTTTTAAAAAATGGGGCGCCCTTTTACTGCCAACAGCACCCTGCCCCTTTTTATTTCTAGAGTGAACACTGAAGTTAATGTTCATACCACTGAGCCAGTGGCGGCCCGTGGTCAAAAATGTTAGTGCAGCCGAAATCATGAGAATCCCCCCTTTTATCCACAAAACATACATGAACAGAAACTCCTTATTATTCACTACTCAAATCAAAGTTTCCTTTTCCTTCCATACTACGTAGAGGTTGCCATGGCAACGATGCAGCCGATTTCGAATTTCGTCTTTAGGCTGCAGTTTGGATTGAATGGAGTTTTTTCTCCTCCTGAATTGTGCATTGCGGTAACATGCTTGCTATTTATCGGAGATTTTGTTTACTACCGTAGAAATTTCATTTTCAATTATAATCTTCATTTAAGAAAATTAGTAAAATATCTGATTTTAGTTTTAAAATACACTAATGAATTTAGGTGCAGACCGACTGTACTTGCTGTAGTGGGCGAGCCGCCACTGCACTGAGCTATAATATAACTATAAGAGATAGGAGTCCCAATGAGTGATAATGTACTTTACCATGCTGAGCGAATGTATACAATTTATATGAAAGTTTGGGAAAACATTCATCCTTGGCTATGCTGGAGTCTTTCGTAATATCGCAGAAAAGTTTAAAACTTTTTTTTTTACCTTTATCTTCTCCTTCTTGTAAGTAAGTATGAAAAAACATTCAAGGTGTAACATTTAAAGTATTTTTAAAAACCAGAAATGCGATTCTAAATCTATGCGAAAGGACTATTTTTTTTCTACCTTCGTTCAAAAAGGAATGTGGTCTGGAACGCTTAGTCCTATCTCCAGTGCTTATAGTTATGTTATTCTAGCTCAGCGGTTTATACTGAAATTAATCATAGGGAAATCAACTTTACTTGGGGAATGATGTCTAGTAAGCTTAGACTATTTTAATTGGTTGGATCATCATACTTATTCCTTGAAAAATTAAAGGTTTGGTTTCTTTGTAGACCAACAATCATATATATTATTTTTGTAATAAAGATCAATTTTGCTCCCCTTGGACGTAATGGATCATCTTAACACATGAAGTATAAAAATAGAGAGAATTTCATGGACCAATGATGAATCGTACTTTCATCTCGTAATTTTTTTAAAAACAAATTGTTGACAATGTTGCCATTTATGAACAAACCGTCATTTTTTTTTTTTTGGACCACAAAAGATTCGCTAATATCTTTCACTCGAATGGGTGGGTGTAGGGGTTGAGTTGTTCATGCGATAATTATTGTATGGGCTGGCTAGTAATTTTATTATTTCAACATAAAAAGATTTTGATATAAATGTGTATTGAGTAAATATAGTATTTTCATAGGGATAAAACAACCATGGGTTGGAATAAGAAGGATAAATGACAGTTTTGAGAAAAATGGCTTCAAAGTTTGAGGGTCAGCCTTATTGCAGTCTTATGAAAAGCATGGAATTGTTTGATATTTGAAGGGTTAGAAAAGCCTGTTGACATTAGTCCTTATTTAATTTAGAAGTTTAAAATTGATGTATTCAAAATAGTCGATTTTCCTGCACCTTCATTATTTATTTAATGTAATTTTATCTCTTTAATTCGAAGTTTTTCTTCCTTATTTTCAATGACTCGAAGTTTCCTCACAACTCAAAAAAAAAATTCCTCACAAAACTATGGATTTTGAAGAACCTTTAGCAAATATATAATTACCATGTCCTTATTGGTTCCCTTTTTTATTGTGCATTACTGAAAGGGGATACTTACAATATATTCCTACAGGTGCCCCACCCTTTTGTTTGTATGTCGCCAAACTGCATTCCCTGGGCTGTATCCCCTCCCCTTTAAGGCAGCTTCCAACAAGGAAAATTAATGATTAATTGTCACTCAAGCCAGCTGGTGTGTTTGGTAAAATGAGTGACTTTTCTTGGAACTTTACTGACCATCCAGAAAGCAACTCACTTAAAACCTGAAGAACCAGGCGCAAGTTAACACTCGACCCCTTCATTGATGATGAAGAATGTGAACCTCCTCCAAAGATAACTTTCAAAGAGACTATCTCCCATAAAAACTATGCGTGCATTCATTGAATCGAGGCCGGAAATGAAAACATCAGAGACATTTCAAGCAATCGTGCATTTGGAAAATGTAATTGATTCCGAAATAAATAGAAATATTTACCAAACTATTTTGGATAGATATTTTAAATAAAGTAGGGTAAGTATACATGTATTTATTTTTACCAAAACAGCCTTTTTATATGATTTTCGATAACTTGAATTTTTATACACTTCCCTTCAAGTTCAAGATATCGAGAGTTGCCTGTAGTTTTTTTTAAGTTATAAAACTGACATTGGTGCTTTTTGCTCCAAGCCACAGATATATAGTATACTACTAAGAATACCCGTTCTTAGCATGGTCTTATTGGTAACTTTATATTTTCTTATTAGTAACAATATTACTCTTAAAGTATTATTTTGCTAATCTTTGGATATTTCATACGTAAATAAAACAGTTAATCGTATTATGCATAAAAAAAAAGTTTCGCTTTCTAAACAGTTGTAATAATTTTATTCGATATAAGAGTGCACGGTCATCATGAAATTTTATTTTCAATTCTTTATAAGAATAAACAATTTAAAAAAAAGTATTTTATTGTTGGCATTATCTTGCAACTTATCAACAATGTTCACATTTCTTTTAGTACAGAAACTTCCAAAATATAGATTCTAAAACCGTTATAAATTCATTTAAAATTTTTTTTTAAAAATTTAAAATTTTCCGTCTGAGGTACACATTGGAGAGAAATAGTAATTATATATAAAATCCCCGTCTTTTATATGCAGAGGAAATGGATGTTTTGCGATCCACTCGTATACACTTCATTTTGTCGTTATAGAATGGATATTGGGTTCAAATTTAGCTAAACAATTTACAACAAAATGAACTAAACAAGAATGCATACAACATGAGTATATTTTAGATAAGGATTGATTAAATAAGTGAGAACTCTAAGTGAATATTTTTTCACTTAGGGTCTTTGGCCATGTAATTAACTTACCAAGAGCTATCTCGGCTTCTTTTCTCAAAGACTTAAGCTTCAATTCACCAACTTTATAAGCACATGCCTATATAAGCAATACAAAATATCATTCAAAAAGCTATCAATTAAAAATAAGGGAATAAATACACTTGCAAATCATTTGTTAATTGAAAACGAGATAAAATTTGAAATGTACGTAAAAATATAATTTCAAAAGCACATCTTAAAATCTACAAAGAAAAGCAAATGTATTGAGACAAAAAAATGCTTATTATTAAACCATGCTAGAAATTCAAAGCACATGTGTAAATGAATTAATATTATACATTTTATCAAAGGTAAATTATTACACCTAACAAATTGCATTTCAAAATCATTTAAACTTAGTAGCATAGGTGGAGATAATAAGAAAAAAAATGTAAGGAAGTTATATATAATAAATGATCTATTGTATTTTTAACCAAGTACCCCTTAAATTATTGCAATAACATATATTAAGATACAGTTATAACAGGTTTCCCACTCAATATTTAGATAAAAGTTGCCGGACTTTTCCCAGAAGACTTTAAAAAAATTCCTGATCAAGAATTAAATTATTTTTTCGCATATTAATCTTGAAGCTGAGAAAAATAAAGTGCTTGTAAATAATAACCTAGCAAACAGGCAAACATTTTTAGAAAATTTCCCTAACTTTACCAGAAATTAAAAAATAAATAAAAAATTCCCTGACAATTCTAGGTGCGTGGAACCCTGTTATAATCTAATTTATTTAGCTTCATGGCTGGTGCTACATGATATAATTTTTTTTAAATATTAAAGTTTAAGAAGGACTCGTTAGTTAAAATTTGGATTGCCAAACATAAAATGGAAGCATTTATTAAAGAAGCTTTTTTTAAAAAAAGGAATCAAATTTGTTAATACTCCGCTTGCAGATTCAATTCATTGTATTTGTATGTTTTGTTTCTTCACCATATTAAATCTTGAACACTTTTGCATTGGATGTGCAACAAGCTGGAAACTGGTTATCAGATTTTTTTCTTTGATTGAGCTTCCTGCACACTTAATTGATTTGAAGCTTGTTGCACATCCAATGCAAAATTGTTTTAGTAAAACAGAAGTATAAACTAACCTGACCAGGCAATGTAATATATCTTCTTACTTCCCTTTCAAGATCTGACTTCGTTGCTGCAGTATGATCCAACATGTACTCGACAGCTTTATCGAAAGACCAGCTAAAAGAAACAGGGACTACGGTTAGATGAATAGGACAACACCTGATCTTGCACCCCACTCTCTAAACTTCAACACCAGAACCAACATGAGGAGATTTATACATGCCCTTTGACAGCGTTCAGTTGGAGGACGGTGATCAAACTCAAAAACCTTCCAATTACTTGCTTGACAATCTTCCAACTAGGCCACACTGGCTTAAACTAGGAACTACATTTTTGGAGAATAATGGAAGAAGATCTCAAATCTTTGGTGGTGGGGGTGAATAATAATTTTGGAGAAAATCTAGTATATTTTAAAAACAACCTAAAATTGTAATGAAAATCAACATTCAAAAAGTACATTTAAATAAAAAAATTAGTTTTAAAAAAACATTATTTAAACTGTAAATAAGTCATTACGAAACAAATGTTAATCTGAACTTGATTTTCACACAATATTATTTCAACGCCAGCACAAAAACTTGGTATCTAAATATTTGGGAGATCTTTACGTTATAGTTTTTTAAAGTTTGTAATTAAATTCTAATCAAATTGTACAAGTTATTTTTTATAATATGCCAAATCTGTGGTTAGAACAAGGACTAATGTCTCATTGACTTAACATAGGGCATTGATTCTTCTTGTTCTAAGCCACATAAATAAATTTACTAGATTATGCTCTGAATAAGAATTGTAGCAGTTCTTGTTCCCTATGTTAAAGTTTTCAAAAAACATTTGATTCGGAATTCAAAATTACATTTTTTAAATTCATTTTATATAATTTAACCTCTTTTACAGATTTGTCTTAAGTTATTATCAGTGCCGTCACACAAAATGTTTTTTGAGGGGGTTGAAACAAGAAATTTCCCAACTTTACGATTCTAAATTTCCAACTGAACAGTGCTGAATATTTCTAGTTTCAACTTATCGTTTTTTATATATATATATATTAGATAATATTAAACAGTCCCTCACACGCATTGTCTAATTTAAAAGTAAAGTTGGGTAATTTCTAATCTTCCATAGCTTTCATTTGCTAATAATATTAATTTTCTTCAGGCATACATTTTTCCAACTCGTGGATTTTAAAAACTTGAAATTCCAAACTTTTAGGGTTTCCAGATTATTGGGGGGAGGGAGGGAGAAGAGCCCCCCCCCCCACCCCCACCCCGGTGCAACGAGCCTGGCTATTCATAAAAACTCGACTAGTAACGTTTAATTTTTCATCTGGGAAAAAACTTTGATTTTAATAATATGACCATAACACATTTTCCAAATAGATTGTAAATATTGACCTTTCTTATTGTAAATATAGGCTTTCCTAATAGTGCCGCTCTATTAAGATTAACCTAAGTAAATGAAAAGCTTAAAGTTTTTGGGGTGGTAGTTCTAAATGCTTACCCAAAAGCATGGATACCAGTATCCACAACAAGTCTTGCTGCACGAAGCATTTCCATAGAAAGATGACCAAAACTAGAATATGAAATGAATCAATTAAGGTTTATACAATATTACAAAAATTTACAATTCTTATTTAAAAGCACCATGATACTAAACAAATTTAGTTTGAAAACTTATGTTTATAAATATAATAAAAAATAACTTTAAAAGATCATGAAACAATATTTATTCATATAAACATACTATAAATTAGTTTGGGCTTATTCACTTTGTTTAACCATGGTTAATACAGATTTTCAAAGTAAAAATTAGGTACTAGTTGTTAAGGGCCTCCTAAAACTTTTGAACAATAGTGGATGCCATCTAGGTTTGGAATTAGGAGGTAAAAAAAGCTAGGCATCATTGGCACCTGGCAATTTTTTTTAGTTGCCAAAATGTTCCGCTTACGCATGATTTTAAAATAATTCAAATTGCTTAAGCAGAGCTGTCAACTGCTATAATATTTTTGTAATCGTTAAAACTTCTTTTGCATAAAATTAGAAGTATGTTTATATTTTTACTTCACCTTCTTACTGACAAAATTATTGTAAAGTATAAGAAAAAATATTTTTAAAAAAACGTTAAGACGTAAAAAATGAGGTGCAAAATACTACTAACTACTAATACTACTAATTTTAGGTGCAAAATACGACTAACGACTGCTAATTTCGAACCCTGTGTGCAATATTAGATATCTAAAAAATTATATCTAAACAAAACCTGATCAAACTTAAAAAGTTTGGGAGCAGTAAAATAATAGATTTTAAATTTAATTAACAATTTTTTAATTAGTCAGTACTATTAGTACCTGCTCTTAGTAGTCAGTACCCTAAAATTCCAAGAAGAATCACAATTGGAAAAAGAAAGCTAACATAAAGAAATTATCAGTTTGAATGTTCATTTGGCATCTGCAATATTAAAAAAAAAAAAAAAATGAATGAAAACTAAAGATCTAACTTGAAAATTCAGAAGTTTGAAGGCCCTTAACTAAAGACCTATTAAAATTAAGTAGTTTTTAAGGACCATACGAACAGTGCCAGTTACCCCTGCACTTTTTTCAGATGTTGTCCTACCCCTTTTTTAATATCAAATATTTAAAAAATAAAAGGTAAGTCAATTGTTTTACTGCATTGACAGCATAAGGAAACATTTTCGTACATATAAACAGCAAGGAAACTGGGGACAGTTATAGAAAGTTTAGCTTTGGAACAAGGCAATAGAAAGTTCAGTGATCTTTCCGGATTTTTTTTTTATTTGTTCTAAATCTTTATAAATAAAATACGTCAATTGTATTACGTAATTTCAGTAACAATACAAACAAAATTGTACGATTCATTTTTTAATATTTAATTGATCACACCTATTATTTCAGCAAAAAATATCAGACAGCAATATTTTAAATCGGCCATTTAAAAAAAAAATCAGAATACATCGTTGAATTTCAAAATACACATGTAGCACCATAATTTTATTGGCAGGATATCCAGAAAAAAAATTAACAAGCTTGATTGCTAATTACGCAAAGAAAAAATTTCCAAACAAAAAAAAATTCTTATAGTACAAATTTCCTCCCCTTTGATATTACATTTTTAGGATACTTCTACATTTACATATACTATTACATTTTGTGTCTCAACTAAAAAAAAACAAAATAACTTACTGGTCATAGGGATCTTCATATAAACCTAATTCATATCCAAGATATTCACAGTACAAGCCCCAACCCTTTAAAATAAAATATCAAATAAGTCCTATACAATAAAAATGTATTCTTAACACTTTGCAGTCAAGGTACAAGTTTAATATTTACATTATTTTTATGGAAAAGTTGCATCTCATTCTAGTTCTTTTTAAAAAGATATTCTTTAATTTAAGGTTAATAAAAAATGTTAATACCCATATGATACCATACTTTTAAATGGACTTGGACAAAAAGCAAGCTAACAATAGAAAAGTGTTTTTTATGCTCAAGGTCACACAGTTCTCCTACAATTTGAAGAACAGAGGAAAAAAGAACAGGTTATTATTTTGGTAACTAAGAGTCGTCTAATAAAAAGTAAAATGAGTATCTGGATATACTTGTTTTTCTTTGAGTACAATTTTATCGTAAATGAGCGATGACATACTCAAATTAAAGTAATCGTATTTTCTCAAACATGAGCAGCGCGATTTAATATTGCGAATCTCGGCTTCTGTTCAAGCCATCTAGCAAAGCAGCCTGACAAACTTAAAATAGTCGTTCAGAAGATGGTTTTCAACATTATTAGATGTTGATTGCTTAAATAGAAATTGAGTTATTACAACTCAATTATCTTACTTCCTATTGTTTCTGCAAACCTGTTTAACATTTCTTCTGTTTATAACTTCTTCACATCGTCCTGGTAGTCTAAGGGATAATGCCCTATTTTGCAGTGCCAGAGCATTTGGGTTTGATTCCCTGTAAGTCTTGGTTATAATAGTTGATATTTATTGAAGGTGATTTATGAAGCTGGCGTAAGTAG
Organism: Troglohyphantes excavatus; assembly: GCA_963932185.1. Taxonomy (NCBI): domain Eukaryota; kingdom Metazoa; phylum Arthropoda; class Arachnida; order Araneae; family Linyphiidae; genus Troglohyphantes; species Troglohyphantes excavatus. The sequence continues at coordinate 10,109,852 of OZ010677.1, read as the reverse complement.
ACAAGCAACTACTCTTTTTATTCATTGTACTCATTTTTGAGTACATATCTTTAAAAAGTGAAACTTAAGTATTCAGAGCTATGATAGGCACCAAATGTAATAAAAAATTAGTGCATTTTACTTATTTTTGAGTACCTATTGTTAACAGTGTACACACCTCCATGTAAGCTGTGTGGAAGGGAAAGCGGGAAGGAGCTTGGGAATATTTTCTATCTTCAACAAATCTGCGATAAGAAGGGAGACCTTTATCCTCCATCATATGAGATAACTATAATGTAAAAACAAAATAATTAGCATTGCAATATTGATTTAAAGAAAGCATAAAAAGAATTAGCATTGCAATAATAATTAAAAATTAATAGTTTATTGGTTGATTAGTAATAATATTTATTGGAAATCTATTCTAAGTAGAAATATATAATAGTCTGTTTCAATAAAAAAAATGGTTTTTTGTTGTTAAAAGTTAAACTTTTGTAGGACAAATATTGATATATATATTTAATTTTTTTTAAATAAGTGCTCTGGGCACTTTATATGTCCACAAATATATAAAGAAAATCTCAATTTTATATTTTGTAATTTTTTTTAATGTAAAAAGAAATATGTGTTTCCTAATTAGACAGAATTTATATAAAAAAGGGTTTTTCTTTTCCATGAAAGTTATGAATTGTTACTAATCAATTATACTAGTTTAATTTTAAATGTGAGTTTAAAAAGTAGCAATTTTATGCTAAATTTTTTTCTTAATATTTGTCATAAAAATATATTTTGCCTATAATTCAACATTTTTAATACACCTCTACAGCAGGGGTTCCAAAAAAACTGGGCTGTGGTCCCCAGGGATTTGCAGGGTCATAAAGAAAAAGGGGTTAAAATGCAAAATAAAAAAATCATACATCCCATACAGTTCGAAATTCAGTGCAGTAACTAACTTAAGTGGATATTAAAACAATTTTTATGAGTTTAAAAGAGTGTTAAATGTACAAGTACGTGCCAGTAAGAAGCGAAAGTCTTTTAGGAATAAATGTATTTACCTGCAAATGATGTCCTGGTAAGGCTTCATGTAAGGCTAAAGTCACCATTTCATATTTAGGGCTATAGAACAGAAAACATCTTGGTTAAATCCAATCAGAGATACAGATACATAAAAGATTTAAAGGCACAAAATAAGTATTTTAAAAGCTTATAAAGAACTATTTCTCAAAAAGAGTTAGTAATGTTTATTTTATATTAAGCCAGTCGTTTGTGCAACATATTTTATATGCTTCAAAACACTACCCCTCAGAAGCCAAAGGAAAGAAAATCAAAAATAATTTCAATGTATTTTATATAGAAAAAATAATACTATATTTGGTAAACCCGAGAGGACTTACAAATGATCTTTCTCAGGGAGTTGGAGAAGCTTATAATAAGTTTAAACAGATTTTTTAGAAAATATATCGAATATCAATTTGGGCAACTTAAAAAAAGATAAATAAATAAAAGTGTCAGTTTTTACATAAAATGATATATGCAAAAAAAAAAAAAAAAAAAAACAGTACTTATTATTTATAAATAAAAAATAGTTTTGTTTTCACCGGCAATATAGCAGAAGGTGCTTTTATAAGTCAAAAAGGAAAAAGAGATTAAGAATTGTGTGTTAAGAAAGGCAATGAGAGAAGGTAGTACTTATAAATTAAAAGTTTATCAAGGGGCATTTGAGAAACACTCAATCTATGAAGCATTAATGTATGAAAAAACAAACGACTGCTTATACAACTGTATTGTCTTATTACTATGGATGAATCGGATAGTAATTTTGCCGGATACCGGATATCCGGAGCATATTAGAAACCGGATATCCAAACTGGTTTTTGCCGGATATCCCACAGGTTTTTTTTATGAAAAAATCTTCTCTTAACATTTCATTAATAAACTATTCATATTCATACTGATTTTGATTCACTTCCAGATATCCTGCAGTTCTTTTTATGAAAATATCTTCTCTTAACAGTTCTTTAATAAACTAGTCATATTCATACTGATTTTGAAATGGCCAGAGCTGTACTGTACGAAGCGTTTAAAAATATAATTTTGAAATATTTCCGAATTGTTGATCCAAATTGTACTAGATTTAAATGCTAAAAAGAGCTCTTACTAGACTGGGAAATAAAATAATTTTTAATATATAACTAACAGAAATGTATCAATGCTCCTTACACGCAACAATGCATGTGGATTGCCCAAACTCGTAGATACTCCAATATAGCTAGTGGCTGGTCCCTAATGTTTGCAGTATATCTTCTTATTTATTCTGTGACGACACAGTGTCTAAAATGCACTTGGTAAAATTTTAACGAGAAAGTTACCACTTCACTACTTACCCACTTGTACAGCCCGAGAAAAATTCAAAAAGAATCTGCAGGACACATTGGTAATATTTAAAGGAAGATGTTTAAAGCAAGAACAAAAGATAATAGATCGCTACATAAAAAAATCTGTGCCGTTTTATTCAATTGGATATCCGGCACTTTTTCCCCCAGATATCGAATAAATACTGGATAGTTAAAAATCAGCCAGATACACGTTTCATCACTACTTATTACAACAAGAAACTTACGCGGATTTGTCACAGCCGACTACGTCAGCGTAAAAGACGCCCGGTACCTTCCCATCCACGGTCCCAGCTAAGTAGTAAGCGGATGGTCCCCCAGACATGGATGGCTCAGTAGGTCTTATCCTTTAGAAGAAAACACATTTAATAACATCACAGACAAGGATTAGATATGTGGGTGGTAACGATAGTAGTAGTACTATAGTTACTAGTGAAAGTTGGTAAAAATCTTAATACCAAAACTAAAAAAAACCTGCAGTTATAGACAATTATAGGCACATAGACAATTTTTGACAACTGGAAAAGTCAGAATTAGTTTCAAATGCTTTTCAGGTGTTACAAAGAAATCTTAAATGTTAACTTTAGATAAAACTCTTTAAATATAAGTTTTTTAAACTAGTACTGACATTGAAAAATTTGGCATCAAAACCATTTTTTAGAAAATTTGTAATAAAATATTTTATATAATATTCAAATGAAGAACACAAATATATATTTTGAAGATTGAAAAAATACAAGGCCATGAAAGGTAAAATGTACAATTTGTAACGTTAGGTATAGTAGACAGAATTAGAATATTTTAAAAGCAGTATTATATCTTACTCAAGTTTTGATTTTGGAATAGTCTTAACAACTTTTGGCAACAGTGGATGAATTTTATCAAACACAAGATGTTTATAGGCACTTAGCAATTCTTCCTGGAAAAGATAACCTTTGAATTATCAAAATAAAGTATGAAAACAGGTTACAAGTTTTTATGAGTTATATGACACAACACGTTCAGAAAGAACAATTTTGTACCAAGTAAAAATTGTGAAATATTTCGATCAAATATTCTTAAAAATTCGACTATTGTATTTTGAAAAAAAAAAAAAAAAACTGCCTGAGCTAGAAAATATTTAGCTAACCTTTCAACTAAAGCGAATATTAAATACTTCCTGTATCAACGAATACAAAAACTATTGAGAAAAGATCAATTGTGATTTGATTGAAATTAACCTCATCATGCTAATGTTATATGACAGTTTCAAATTTAACGAATGCATTGCCAGCAATATATCTCTTATTTATTAGTAAAGAAAAATATATGTGAATACACAATATTATGATGTAAATGTAACTATTATTACATTCACAAACTCACATTTAAATATTTAATTTTTTTTATTAATGGGATTCAATTGAAAATTGAGAAGAAGAATATTGGTTTTAAAAATTTCCTTTTTAAGTTAAATTTTTATCACTAAGTGTAAAATTAGTATCATTAAGTAAAAAATTAGCATTACTAAGTATAAAATTAGTATCACTAAGCATAAAATTAGTATCACAAGCATAAAATTAGCATCACTAAGTTAAGCAAAAAATTAGCATCCTAAAGCAGAAAATTAGTATAATTAGTTGTAAAATTAGTATCACTAAGCATAAAATTAGTATCACTAAGTGTAAAGTTAGTATCACTAAGTGTAAAATTAGTATCCCTAAGTGTAAAATTAGTATCCCTAAGTGTAAAATTAGTATCCCTAAGTGTAAAATTAAAAATGAACTCTTACTGGATCTTTGAAATAAAATTGTTCATCCCTCCTCATTTTCTCAGAAAATTCCTTAACTGTCATATCCAGATTTAGAGACTTAATAACCTAAAAAACAAAATAAAAACTTGAATAAAAATGTACTTTCACATCAGGCAGGAAACCTTTTATAAATAATTTTAATAATTAAACTGTCAATCTACAATTATTTACTAATTGTGAAGAGGAATTTTAGAGACAAGACGTACCAAATTTATTTTAGCTATAAAAAAAAGTAACTGAATAAATTCCGACTGCAGGTCATAAAGTTGTTATTTAACACTTTGGCGGAGCTGAACGACCTAAGTCATTCATGGATTTCTAGTTTTTCGAACAATACACATAAATTTTAAATTCAGAAACATATTCAAAGTTGATTTTTTTTTCAAATCTAAGGCCTTGAGCCTGTATCTTGGAAGAAATATTTATTAAAATAATAAAAAAATAAAGTATATATAATGTACATGCATTAAATAGATAAAGTAAACTATTTTTAGTGAAAACAAATTTACAATTTTGACTTTTTCTAACCACTTCAAAAATAATTTATGTTGACTTCAATAGCAAATAAATTCAATCTCATACAAAAGGGTACCTATTTCTTTAAAAATATAGAAGTCTATTAGTTGACAACTAAAAAAATGACAGACTATAATTGAAAAAACAATTGGCTCTAACATCTTGGGGTCTTCTACAATGGTTCAAGGGTTTCCAGGCCTGAATTATGAAGATAGATTAAGAAATTTGAATATGTATACTCTGGAAGAGAGAAGGGTTAGGGGAGATTTGATTTAACTATTCAAATTTATCAAACAAGGAGATGTGGAAGGTTTAAATTTTAATATGAGTGATAGAACGAGAGGTCACGGGTTTAAGTTAATCAAATCCCATTTTAATCGGGAAGGGAGAAAACACTATTTCTATAATAGGGTAATAGACAAATGGAACAACTTGCCAGTGAATATTGTTAATTGTAAAGGAGTAACGGAAGAAGTTAGATATGCATTGGGGGATAGTTAAGAGGTACTAGATGGACCAACCTTCTTGGGCCTTGAGCCTGTTGTTGGTCGTCAATATTTGTATTTATGTCTTCTTTGCATAACATTAAACATTTTGAAAATTTAGTTGTGATAGGAATACTAAATTTCTCTCCTTTTACCAACAGAAGAATTTTTTACATAGAAGTACACGCTTACAAATATCCGAACCTTTGAAAATTCTTACTCTTCAATTAAAAAATATATTTCTTAATAAAACAATCTTAATCAGTATTCTTAAAATTACCTAAATACAATTTATGATATACCTTTTTTACTTCACTTGAAATCTTTTCCACTTCCTGCAGGCCCATTGCATGCACCTGCTCTGGTGTCATGTGGCAACTCAAATGAAAATCAAGGCACATCTGGTAGAAAGCTTCTCCATTAGGCAATGTGGAGACTCCAATTTCCGGTCGTGTATGGTTGAAATATTCCTTAAAAATGTTTTCAATTGTGTTATTTTTAAAATTATTCCGGAAGAAAAAAAAAACATAGTACTGAATAATAAACTGTTCTATATTATTTCCTTTAAAATTATTCAGAAAGTATCCGAATCATACAGTTTAAATATATACAATTCATATGTGCAAATAAATTAAAGGATACAATTTATGTTTAACATATGTTACTATTGACATTAAAATAAAACTTAATGTAAATAATCAACAGACAGAATGCTTGGTATAGACTTGTTTACTAAACATACAATGCTGAACTAACTCCAATTATTAAATGACTGGCAATTGTATGTTAAAACTATTAAAATAATGTGTTATAAAATCACAAAGTTCTTTTTAAGAATGTCAGTTCCTGTTAGTAGAACAATGGTTCTGTTAATACCATTTAATTGGAGTCCAAGCAGCTCTTGTGACGGAAACAATGGCAACCATAAATACAATTTAATTTCCTAGTTTGGCATTAATGTTTGGCTTTTCAGCTAATTGCAATACTGTTCATTCCAAATAATGGAGTGTAGTCAGGGGTGGATCCCGGAATTATTCTAAGAAGAAGTAATTATTAAAAAGAAAATTACTACTATTAGAAAGTTAGATACTAAATTGTTCTTTTTTGCAAGTTCGATACGTTATGGTTACTAATAAAATCCAACACTACATTTTATTACGAGGGCGGCTTGATAAGTCCGAAACTTTTTAAATTTCCTGCGCACTAACTTTAATGGCAAGACTGCTCCCGTGAACTGCCATCTATCGGTAGACTAATGTAACATTTTGAGCAAGCCAGGTCGTTTAGTTTATGTTTGACAGCCATTGAAAGCAGCTAACCTCGTTAATTTCAACAAAAATAGAAAAAAATGAATTTCATGTGCTCATTAAGCATGACTTTTTTCGCAAAAAACTATTACTGAAACCAAGGAAAGGCTTGATAAATACTATGAGGACTCTGCACCGTCAATTTCAATGCTTAAAAAGTGGTTTACTGAGTTCCGTTGTGGCCGCACCAGTACAAGCAATGCTGAACGTTCAGGTTGCCTGAAAGTCGTTACGCCAGAAATGGTCGATAAAATCCATGGAATGATATTGGACGAACGAAGATTGAAAGTGTGTAAGTTGGCTGAAACTGTAGGCATCTCAACTGAGCGGGTGCATCACATTTTGCATGAATATTTTAAAAAGCTGTCCGCACAATGGGTGCCGCGATTGCTTTCTTGATCAACCATAAACACAACTGTGTGACCACTTCAAAGAAGTGTTTGGAGATGTTCAGTCGCAATCCAAACGAGTTTTTGCGCCGTTTCGTTACAGTAGATGAGACATGGATTCCTCACATCACACCAGAGACCAAGCAACAATCGAAACAGTGGGTTTCTACAGGTGAACATGCACTGAAGAAGGCTAAGATGGGTCTGTCGGCCAACAAAGTCATGGCCACAATTTTCTGTGATTTGCGAGGTGTCATCCACATTGATTACCATGAAAAGAGTAAAGCGATCACCGGTGAATATTATTCACAGCTGTTGGACATATTTGACACTGTTTTGAAGCAGAATCAACCGCATTTAGCGAAGAAGCGAGTATAGTATCACCAGGACAATGCACGAATGCATACGTGTGTAATCACCATGGCAAAAATTCATCAATTGGGCTACGAATTGCTACCTCATCCACCATATTCTCCAGATTTAGCCCCGTCCGACTATTTCCAAACCTGAAGAAATGGCTGGGTGGTAGGAGATTCGGGTCGCATGAAGAGGTCATCATTGAAACAAACACTTATTTTGAGGGCCTTGAGGAATCATATTATTTAGAAGGTATAAAAAAAATAGAAACACGTTGGACTAAATGTATCGAGCTAAAAAAAGATTATGTAGAAAAATAAAATTATTTTTTGGCAGAAAAAAAATGTTTTCCTTTAAAAGTCACCGACTTATCAAACCACCCTCGTATTAATTAATGCAGATCAATTAAATTACTTCCATTTTAGTCATAAAACTATGATGCAAATAGAACAAAGAAATGATGTTTAAGTTCCTCTTTAATAACAAATCATTATGTTTTTAAGATAATTATACTAACGAGCTATTCAGAAGAACAAATCAAAATGCAGAAGTTAAATAAATAAAAAAATATATTACTTATTATGTTTTTCTATGCGTAGGGAAGTCTGTTGCACCTATAATCTTTCATAGTTATTTGTCATAATGTTGGTATTGGTATGCAAGTTTGTAAAACAGGGTGATAGCTCAAATAGTAACACAAAAAAATATCCATTTTAGATAGTGTAAGTTAGATCTCGAAGGAGGCAATTTCCCCATATCTATATCCGTCCGACCGACAGTACTCCTATTTATCTTACAAGAAATCCTCACAGCCAGTTCAGGATAAAAAAAAAAAGACTTTCGGGATCTTTTTGGTCAACTTATCAGACATTTATTTAGTGCAAGGATAGTGGAGACTATACAGTATTAGAAGGTGTGCCGGTTCCAGGGCTTTCTAACAGAAGGCGGGGCAGGACATTTTTGTCGTCATACTGACTTACTCCTCCGTACTCTGTGGGTGTGTCTAATGCCGGTGACAAGTGTTACACTTCAGTAGTGTCTTTATGGTTTCTTACGGTATTTTGTTATTTTTACAAACTTTTCTGGTTCACCATGTATTTTTTCGTCATCCCAGACTTTTTCTTTGATTCTCATCAGTCAATTTACAGACAAGCCCTTTGGAAATTATAAATAATTCATGATTTAAAATGCAAATGTCAGGAGAATGCTCCGATATGATTCATCAAAATTCTTATATGCGAAATAATTTTGCCTGTTTAGTAAATTATCGTTTGTGTTTCAGATTATTTTTTAAAAAAAATGTAGTGTAAAAAAATATTCGCAACTTTAAACACTGTAATTAAACAAGCAAAATATATTAACTACAATCACATTGAAAAGAAATCCTGACGACAAAATGTTTTTAAAACAAAGTTTGCCTGCTTCAAGCAATGAAATCGATAAAGTTGACTTTCTGACAGTTAAAATAATAAAACATGATTCACTTTATAAAAATCGTGTTATTATTCTACTCCAAAACCATCCATTCCAAATCTTTTGAAATTCCATTTGAGTTTTAATATAGGAATAATTTTTGTGTGCAAATATATTTTCGTTAAGTTTGATGCTATCTATACTAGTATACCTTTAAAAGGTTAGTTTTTTTTATTTCATATATATTTTTAAAAGTGTCTTGATTATTTGAGTATTATATAGTCTAAAATGTATAAGTAAATTACGAACTATAAATTTATAGACAAATCTCTGAAGTACACATTGATTTTTAGTATAAATATATTTCAATAATATTTGTACTTCTGAAATCTTAAATAATTTCAAGACATATTACCTGCTTTTATAAAAATTTTAAAACAATCCCAAACAATTCCCTGATATTTCCAGAATTGCCAATTTCCCTGATAATTCCTTGATTCCCGGTTTTCCCTGTTGATGGCTACCCTGCAGCACCTTATAACAGATAGTCTTAAGGTTTAGTACATAGCATCTACAGATAGTAAGTACACAACAGGCCTAAGTAAATTATTGGTTTTATGGAAATAATTGTTTAAGTACTGGAAAACACACATTAGTATTCTTTTACTTTTTCAAAAAAATCTTTTAGCTCTTTGAAAGCTGGCAGTACACTATGTTTGATGGATTTCATAGCTTCCGACAAAATAGCCTCTCTGTAAGTAAATACTAATATCAACAAAACATAAGTTTGATTTTTAAAGATATTTACTAATGGTTTTTCATATTAAAATAGATAGTATTTATCGATTTATATAATCAAATTTACAATAAAAACATTTTTGAGGAGAGGGATAGGCAGATATTATGAAATACTATATTTCATTCTGACTTTACCATGCCCATTTAAATACTCATAAACGTTTTATATAAATTGAAAAAAATTTGCTAAAAAATTCAAGATTTTTCAAAATACTTCAAATGCCAGGTCATATTAATATTAACAACTATACAGGGGATTTTGGATAAATTACAAACAATTAAAAGGACATTCTCACACAAAAAATTGCAATAACATATTTTATACAATGCTTTTTTTCGAAGAAAAAATGAATCTGAAGAGAAGTTTGTAATTATAGTTATGAAGGAATATTTATAAAAAAAATATTAAAATTAGCCATAAATAAATTAAGCTTACTTTTCTTGAACTGCAAGTGAGTCAGGAAGAGACATAAAAGGCTTATAAAAAACACACTCTTCTGGTTTATCTTCCAGAACAGCCAACTGATCGAACAGGTCGATTTGCCCAGGTACCAATTCCTACACATTTATAAACAATCAACCAATCAAATAAAAATGCGATGAGAAACAATTAGCAAAAGAAGAAACAAAGCATTTACTAATTTTTAACAATATTTATTATAATGAACAAATTTATAAAGTTTTGTGTTACATTTGTGTGTACACATCTTAATGAAAAATAGAAGACGCTTGGAAACAAACTGAAAATTTTCGTATATTGCCAAAAAAAATAATAATTCAATTTTTTTTAAATATAGGCCAGTGCACATAATTTTTATAATATATAATTTATTTCATAATAACATTAACTACTTATAACGATTTCATGATATAATAACATTAACTACTGACTTACTACTGATTTCTTATGAAGAGTCATATTTTGCGATATTCCTTCTTTCATAATATGGATGATTTGGGATATCTAAAAATAATAAAGCAGTTCTTAAATGTTATGAAGTATAGATCTAGAGCATATTTAATATTTATATAGTTAGAAACTGCAATGTATGGTTGTATTGCTAGAAAATTGCTAAATTTATGGTTTCATACTGAACAATTTTTACATAATTTTAACCAATTGATTATTTGTACACAGTACTGTCACACAAAAAATATTTTGAGGTGTTGAAACAAGAAATTTCCCAACTTAACGATTCGAAATTCCGAACTCAACAGCGCTGAAATTCCCATTTCCAATTTATCAACATATTTAAACTTTTTTTTATATATATATTAGGTAATATTAAACAGTTCTCTCACAAGCATTGATTTGTTGCAGCCATATTCGAATGCAGTGCACTTTGTGAGGTCTAATGTAAATGTAATCATACAAGTTGGACAATTTCTAATCTTCCTTAGTCCTTAGATGTGCTCTATACCGAAACCCTCCCCTGGGCCTGTTTGTACATTTAGTGTAATTTACATAGATAATAATTTAATGGTATAAAATTTGTGTTTTTGGTTTTCACAAAGATTATTTCGAAAAAAGAAAACAATCTGTGTTTATGAAAGAAATTAAAAGTAATTTTTTTTCTCTTTTATAAAAATAAAAAATAATCTTAAAAAAATACTTCTACACCCGAATTTATTTTTTAAGTAATTAAAAAAATATATACAAACTTATTAGTAATAAAATTTTCCATTAGATACATGAATTATGATACATACCTGAACTGGCAATTTATTGTACCTGGAGAGTACATTGTTGAAATCTTTTACATTGTCAAGTGGCATTGCAGCAATGAGCCTGTCGAACTCTTTTTGAGGTCCATCAAAGTAACTTATCCGAAAAAAATACCTAAATGAAAATAAAAGTTGTTTTTTTAGAAAAGGCATGCTACTTTAAAATTTTACATATGAAACTCTCTAAGAATCTATGTAATTAAAAACTAAGGAATTTCTTTCTGGCAAAAGTTAGTGATTTCTACTGGAATAATTTTGAAGATAGTTTTAATAAGAGTTGCATATATGTTTTTTTAAGAATTTTTAAGACTGGGGTTATAATAATAATTAATATATTTTTTAGGATGTTTATTAAAAATAACCTCCTTTGGCTTCAAAATATTCGTTACAACGGCTTAATAACGATTCAAATGCATGTTCGAGTTCACTTGGAGGGATTACCTCCAAAGCTTTCGTTGAATAATCAAAATGTCATCAAAATAACACTCTTTTAATTTCATATTAAATTTTTAGAATAAAGATAAGTCGCAGGGTGCTAAATCAGATTAAAACAGTGGATTAACACGCAGAGTTATTTTTTGCCAAAAACCATCGCACCTTTGGTGAATTGTGACTGGGTGCATAATCATGCAACAAACACCAATTGTCTTCATTCCGATATTCTGGATGAATGCGACGAATTCTGGCCATCAAAAGCTTCAACAGTAATTGTTTTTCCAGTCAGAACAAATTCTGTGTGGATAATACCCTTGCTATCGAAGAATGTGATGAACATTGATTCTATTTTCGATGGAACGTTTATGCCAGAAGAAAACATTAGATCGACTTAAACAAAACTCGCTGTAAACTTGTTTCAGAGGCCCTTTCTCCAGGTTTTGCATGAAATTTAATTACAGCTCTTTGTTCCATCTTAAAGTGGGAATTTAACACAACTATAGTACATTTGCATAAATCATTTGAATAATATAGTATATATGCATGCAGAAAAGTTATTTTAATAATTAAAATTGAAAACAAATATAGAATTTCACAAACCCTCTGGCTTTACTTCCATCTAAATATGTTTTAAGCTCATCTACTAAATTCAGCAAATTTCCTTGTGCTTCACTTTCGAGATTTTGACCAGAAAGAAGATTCAGTGCATCGTTCATAAACTGTTGACATGCAATCTGAAAATATTTTTAAAATATACTAATGCATAGATATAGGTACAAATTAGTGTTCACATAGTTTTAAAAAAGGGCAGGGGGGGATTTGTCAAAAAGGGCACTTTTTGTTATGTAAAAGGGCAAATGGTACGATTGGGATACCAAGGCAATCCTACAGATCTACGTTTTTGCAGAATTTTTTTTTTAATTACAGGACGCAAAAAAGGTATTGAAAAAAAGGCAGGGCACATTTTTCACTTCTAAAAAGGGCAGGGCGCATCGGCCCTTACAAAAAAACGCATAACAGGAACACTAGTACAAATATAGGACTTTTTTTCTTTTACGCCCCAAAATGCCAAAGAGTGAAAATCGCAAAGGATGTATGCGCTGGATTACACTGAACTGTTTTTAATATGATGTACCCTTCATTGCTGATGGGATGACTAGCAAATGTGGCTAATTTTTTTTAAACAGATGTATGTTGATAGTTTGAACGTTTCTAGACGTTCTTTAGTATGCCATTGCCCAGTGCCAAAAACGACTGCTCTGAGGGGATGACGAGCTTCAAACGACTGATCGAAGAGGGTACCAGCTGTTTTTGAAACGGCCGGACAGGAAATGTGCCATTCTGCAGTATATAAATAGGAGAATAATTGCCTGAGTCGCCTTTTCACAATTTTTTTGCTTCATATAAGTTTTCTTTCATTACAATGGGAGAGTTTCATGTGACGTATTAACATGGTAACTTACTAATAGTTTCGATTTCTTCCCTACCAGAAAACCTATCCTTTTTTTTTTTAGTTGCTACGCTTGCAATTATGGGAAATTTTGTTTATAACATTTATTTTTTCCAAATAAGTAATATTTTTATTCTATATATGAAAAAATTAAAATACAGAAATACTTATATTATATTTGTATATAATTAGAATTACAACAAAATACGGAAAAATACTTTTATTTCAACACAAAAATACTTCATAAACGATGAGTATAATCTATCTCAGTGTATGTAGTAAATATTTCTATATTGAGGTATTATTTAAAGACTAAAACTTAAAATTATAGTACAGGAGCTAAAACTCCATGCTAACGCTATGGAACGAAATTTTCTCCATGTTCCGTTGGAACACCAGTCTTCTTCTTCTGGGCGTGAAACTCCCCCATTGATTACAATAGGCCCATTATGTAGCTCTAGTGTGTCTGAATTCAACCAACCCTAAAAATTAAATTATTTCCCAAAACTTGTCATTAAAATGGAATTTGTTCGAGATAGACCTCGAACCACCACGAATAACCTGCTGTGCAGCTCTAGCATGATCTTATTTAAGCAAACCAAATGGAAACCATTCGAAAACCTTATGCATATTATATTTGTTAACTGTAATTGTGTATTCAACCAGAACAGTGCTGTTATGTTTACATCGTTTTTAGCTTGTTCAACACCCTCAATGAAATCAAACAATCTTCTTTTATCAATTTACATCGTAATAGCCTAACTTACAACCGCTCAGCTAACAAAACTTCACATTCCCATACAATATGCTTCATGGTTGGCATGGCTACAATCTACGTCTCTATAAAAAATATAGTAACCATAAAGAACAGTGGGTAAAAAGAAGCATGCACACAACACATCATGTTATTTGGCAAATTTTTTTTAAACACTGTGCCAACCCACTATCACAAGCAAATCTTTAGTAAAAAATATCGTGCCTTATGAGATAAATCTCACTAGTAAATAGTAAAACTTTGGAACAGATGTAGTATAGGACATTTGGTGCGTTTTTGTTTTTGGCGACGAAAAATTGCCGTTATACAGCACTAGGACGTCATAGTGTTGCCAGATTGAAAGCCGCCAAAAGAATAGAAAATACCAACAATGAAAGATTGGATTGCCATACTATAAATTTATTGCCTTTGTAAAACACCAAAAAAAAACTCACTCGCCAAATGTCATATACTACATCTGTACCAAAACTTTTTATACTTAATTAATGGGGATTCGGCTACCACCATATTGGGCAAATAACATTTTTAAATTAAACTAATTCCAATCAATATTAATGTCTATTTGTATACCTTTCCTTCTTCGATGTCTTCTGAAGAGAAGCTCTCTAGTTTGTTATCGTAGTCATGAATACCACAAAAAGTAGCGAATTCTGGGCAATTTTGCAATCGCCACGTCCAGAAATTTTCTAACAAACGATTTATTTCCTTAGTGGTGTCCATCAGAAACCTAAGGCAAATTTACAAATTAGTGGAAAAACTTCTAAAAATATTATATTAAATAAATTTACATTTGTTATTATAAAGAAGTTTTTTAGAAAACAGAAACTTACTTCACTTATTAGAAACTAGAAACTTTAGTTATCAGTGTTCGTGTGATTTTGTGTTTCTTGACTTCAAGTTTTGTGTACACTAAACTGAAATAGAAGTCGATTGGTTTGGTTTGGTTTATTAACGTCGCACTAGACCTGCACAGTGGGCTATTGGCGAAATAGAAGTCGAAGTTTCACATATAATGAGATTAAATTTTTATTTGATCAGCTATATCTTAATTAAATTTTCTCTTTATAATATAACATAAAATTTCAATAATTTGGTGATACGAGAAATTTATGAAACTATTCAGAAGTAATAACTTTATATTTTAAACAAGATTTTTTATTTTTAGATTTTTCTTTCAAGATTTGGCAACAATGCTGTGATGTTTTCATTTCTCGTTTGTAATCTGTACCGCGTGTATAAAGTGAATAAATAAAAATAAATATTTTTTGTATTGTAATTGTAGTATTCTAACAAAAGATTTTGAAGTATAAAATGCGTCCGTTAACTGATGATGAAACAAGAATTTTTTTTGAGAAATTATCTAAATAGTAAGTAAATTTATTTTTCTCTATACAGGTGAATGTTAATCATAAAGATTTTTATACAATAAGAAAATCATCCCTGTATTTTCTTATTGTATAAAAATACATTTACAGTTCAAACACTAATAAAAGTATGCTTTAGGCAATCAATTATATCTTTATTTTACAAATTGAATCTTTCAAATTGTGTATAAACTGAAAAATATGGCTATCTTTCATATTATAAGATTATGATTTCAAACATTGTTGATGTTAATTTATAAATATTATTGCAAACTTCGCAGAATTAGAATTTCACTTTATATAATTGATGCAAAATTGCAATTTATCTTTTTAATAAAATTAAGTATATAAAGCTACTTTTTACAGTTTCAAATTATATAATGTGTAATCATACATCCTATGGGTCAGCAAATTTCTCTAAAATTACTAAATCAATTTAATCAGCATCTTAATCAATTCACAACAAGATTTTACAGTAAGATGATTACCAAATTTTATGTCGCTGTTACTAAAAAAAATAGCAGTAAGTTGTTTGTCCATATTCAATGAGATAAGCAGTGTTCACTCTAGGCGTGTTTTGAAGGGCGGTCCGCCCTGCCCGCCCTTTTTTCATATCGATAGCGCCCTCATGCCTCTTTTTAAAAAAATTCCACACCTCTTGCCCTTTTCAGTCAAGCACAAGTGTCCTTGCTTTCCTAACTGGCTTTAGAAAAGGCTTCGATTAGATTCTTTTTGTGTGTAAATTAGAATTAATTAAATGATGGCAATAGAAAAACAGACTTCTATTTAAATAAGCGTGTTGTGCAATCGTGATGATTCTGAAGGTATTTTCAAACAGGGAGCATTTCACGAATCCTATTGGTTGCCTGTACTCGCATATGAAATGCTATATTTTTTTTCTGTGTTTAATTTTAAGGAGAAGATGGTTTGGGGCGTGGTAACAATATCAGGCATTTTATTACCAAATTTTAGATTTAAGTAGCATTTTCATCAGTTTTGTAATGGGTCTGATTAGGGCTACTTACAGATATGGTTTTTAGCGAGAAAATTAATTTTTAAATGTCAAATTTTGAATTTTAAGTAGTATTTTCATAAAGAGACATCAATTTTTTTAGGGGGTCTTACCTTCAAAATAAGCCCAGAACCGTCACCAATATGCAGCTCCTGCTTTTTTTGTTTGGTCACAGGTCCGATGTGTCAATTGGTAAACACGCCAACCCCAAACTTTTTTTAAGTGCCTTTTTAAAAACAAGAAGTGCCTTTTTACTGCCAACGGCACCCTGCCCCTTTTTATTTCTAGAGTGAACACTGATATAAGGAAGGCTGCATTGCATATTACAAAGATGCTGTTCTGAATAATTATTATACATTCTGTATGTTTATGATTTTATGTATATTTTAGCATTGGCGAAAATGTCAAACTGCTGATCGATAGGCCTGATGGAATGTATTGTTTCCGAGTGCATCGCAGCAGGATATTTTACATCAGGTAATATGTTTATTTATTTTTTAACTAAGGTATATTTTAAACACCTATTGATTTTTAATTATCAGGCATACATACCTTGATGTGATGAATGCACTTACAAACCTACCAGGTTCGAGGCATTTCTTTAGTTCGGCGACTCAAGGAGAAGGGACATCTTATTAAAAACTTAACTTGTTTTTATTTTCTTCCCAAACAATGCTTATGTGGAGGAGCTGTCTTTTTTCCAACCATTCTCAATGGCGGCCTAGTGTGCTCTCTCTGTTCGAAATGCGAACCGAAACTTTTCAAGTGGAAGATGCCACATTCCAAACCCAAATGGGGCCTCTCAGCCCAGTGAATCATGCCCCAAGTGGGCCGGTCTGCAACATTCTCCCACCTTTGAGTTTAAACTTGTAAACTCAAATTTTACTTACTACAGCTCTCCCCACAAAAGCAAAGTCAAATATACAAAAAGGATACAAAATTATATACAAATACACACATATTGTTCATTGAACACAAAAACAATGAATTATTTGCTAACTAAAAGAATACTTACTAATTAATGCCAAAATATATATACATATAAATTTAAATGCAAGAAAATTATAAATTGAATAAAATATTCTAAATATTAAATTCTCTTAAGTTTCATTCTTAATAGCTTAAACGATCTGGTGCATTAACAGTTCGACCACTTTTAGTACGTACACCATTACCAACGTTAGAGTTTGCTACAAGATCTACAGAGTCTTGAATTTCTAAATAATAGAGTTTCTTAATGGGTCTTAAGAACTCCCCTGATTCCGTTTTTACTTGTGCGACCCTTGGCAGGCCATCTTTGCCTGGCATAAGTTTAGTCACTCGACCCAATGACCAAAACGCACGCTTTTTAGTGTCATCTTCAATCAGAACAATGTCACCTAGTGTCAGTGGCCTAACTTTCTTGCGGTGAATTGTTTGTTGTCTCAACTGACCTAGGTATTCGATTCGAAATCGTTGTCTAAGGTGATTCCTCAATTTTTGTTTGTATTGCAACCTCTTGTTTAGACCGGTGTGATCTAAAGTGTCAATGTCAGTCACATTTGAAGACCTTACCTCTTGAAGGAACATTGATGGGGTTAAGGGTGATAGATCATTCACATCTTCTGACACATATGTCAGAGGTCGGGAATTTATGATTTGTTCACAATCACACAGTATAGTAAACAATTCCTCATACGACAATGAGGCTTTTCCCAAAATCTTTCTTAAGATGCGTTTTATCATTTGAATAATACGTTCCCAAAATCCCCCAAACCAAGATGCTGTAGGAGGGTTGAATTTCCAGTGGATGTGTTGTGCAGAAACAGTTGTTGAAATCTGTCCCCAATCAACATTGGACAGGGATCTGTTGGCTCCAACAAAGTTGGTACCATTGTCTGAATATATCGTTGAAGGACGTCCCCTTCTAGCGATGAAGCGGCGAAGTGTCTGAAGGAAGGCTTCAGTCGACAACGATGTGGTCAGTTCCAAATGTATGGCACGATAGACTGCGCAAGTGTATAGCACAATCCAAGCTTTCTGCCCGTCTTTGAGGTAGAGAGGACCAGCTAAATCCACACCCACTACTTGAAACACAGATGAATCTTGTACTCTATCTTGAGGCAAAGACACGGGTTCGGTTTCACAATTTTTAGCACTGAATCGTTTACAACGTACACACTTCTGTATCACAGAACGAATTGTTTTTCTGGCTTTCACGATCCAAAAGGTTTCTCTTAAATGTGTCATCAGAAGGGACACACCAGAGTGTAAAAGTTCTTTATGTTTATGATATATCAGCAAATGTACCACAGGATGATCTGAGGGCAAGATTATAGGATACCTGAAATCGATTGTATCCGTTCTGTAAATGACTTTTGTCTTTACCCTTAAAACGCCATTATCATCACAAAAGGGTCTCAGATTATGAATCTTTTCATCATTTACACCTGTAAATGACTCATTTTGAATTAGTTTGAAAAGCGCTATTTCAGCACTTTCAATTTCTAAGCAAGAAAGATCAGGTGATCGAACCACTTCCACTTTCTTCGAATTGCTACAAAAACGAAGAATCCAAGCCAACATGCGAACAATTTTTAAATATGAAGAGAAATATTCGTAATACCAATTATTTGGTTTCACGACCTTATTATGTGCAGTTAACACACTCTTGCGTTTCTCAGAACTAATTATTTCTTCATTTGGCATTTCTTCACTAGAAGGCCACTCGGATTCTGACTTTAAGAGCCAAGATGGACCCTCCCACCATTTTAATTGTATCAACTTTTCAGCCGAACAACCGCGAGACGGAAGGTCGGCTGCATTAAATACACCTGGAATATGATGCCAGAACTGATGATCCGTCACAGAACGAATTTCGGTTACACGATTTGACACAAAAGTACCCCACTGAGTCGTTCTTCGAATCCAGCTCAAAGCTGTGGAAGAGTCCGTCCAATAGAAAGGACGAATTCCTGGGATCTCCTTCAAGTCACTTAAAACGGTGCTTGCCAGTCTTGAACCAATCAAACAGGCCAGGAGCTCCAAGCGGGGAATTGAAATAGGATTTAATGGTGCAACTCTTGAACGCGCACTAACGAATTGAACCACAACTTCAATTTGAGTTTCAATTCTAATGAATATGCATGTTGCATACGAATCTTTGCACGCATCACAAAATGTATGAAGACTTATATCAATAATACCATTAACATTTAAATTAAACCATCTAGGGATTTTAATATCTTTGAGCAAATGTACCTGTTGCATCCATTTTTGGAACTGTTTTTTGATGTTATCTGGGAGGGGTTCATCCCATTTCAGTTTTAAGCTCCAGATATGTTGTAACATCAGTTTTGGAACAAGTGTCACAGGGCAGGTAAATCCGATTGGGTCGAATACTCGTTGCACTCGTGATAAGATTATACGTTTAGAAATAACACCCTCTTCATCATTTTTATCCTCTATTCTACAAGATAACGTATCAGAATTTACATCCCAAATTAATCCAAGAACGGGTACAGTACTTGGAACATTAATTTTACTTTCAATATCATCACCCACATTTGTTCGCCAATCACGCAAATTGAAACATGCACTAGATAACAATAACTTTGCTTCTAAAATAAATTTGTGCACTTTATCTTCATCTTCTAAACTCGTTATACAATTATCTACATAGAAAGATTTCTTCAGAAGATTGGCTGTTGGGGTAAGATTACTGGGAGCTAAATTCAAATGATGATTTAAGGTGGCACTTAATAGAAATGGTGAACATTTTACACCAAAGCATACGCGTTTATGGCGATAAGTTACTAACTCATCAGAATTGTCTTCATTAAACCAGAAGAACCTTAAAAAATCCCTATCCCTCTCAGAAATATTTATCTGCAGGAAAGCTTTTTCAATATCAGATGTTACACCAAATTTGTTTATACGGAAACGGCTGAGTAAGGAAGGTATTAATTCAAGAAAGTTTGGCCCCTTTTCTAAACATTGATTCAGTGATGGTAATCCCTTATATTTACAACTAGCGTCATACACCGGTCTAACTTTAGTACTACTACTTTCTTTAAACACTGGCCTATGAGCCAAATAATGAACACCTGTTTCTTTATTGTTATTTACTTTTTCTATTATATCCTTAACTAACCATTCACTAAAGACATTGTTATATGCATCTATTTTTTCTGAAACAATCAATTTGTTTTTTGTAGATCTGGCCCTACTTTCAGCTATATTTTTATTGCTGGGCAAAATAGACTTATCTAAAACCCAGGGCAAAGATACCTCATACCTTCCCTCAGAATCTCTAGTTAAAGTTTCCTCAAAATATTGCAATGTTTCTTCTTGCAATTCTGCTTTTGATTTTTCTGGCAAAGGATCCTTAATTCCCAAGACTTCTAAATCCCAAAACTGAGATATACTTATATCTCTTGCTAACAAAGAAGTTACTGAAAGAGCTTCTCTCTTATCAATAATTCTATCACAGGGTATTTTCCCCATTAAAGTATGACCCAAAAGAGTACCCACTGCAACCAAACCATTTTTTAGTGAAATCACTTGTCCAGTTAACAACTTTCCCGCTACATCAGCCCCTATCAATAATTTTATATCTGATGAAATGACGGGTACGTGTTTATGCTCAACATCACTTAGATGTACGCCCTGTTTTTTAAGTTCGGTAACCCACGGACCATTAGGCACTTTATTAATTTCCGAACAAATTACACGTTGATCTAGTACGTCAAAATTACACATATAACTGGAATCCAAACTTTTTACATTAACTTTATATTTATTATGTACATTCTCAGACGTTTCTACACCCCCGAATAATTTCTGAACAACTTTTACTTCCCCTAACTTTTTGAAACCCATTATTTCCGCAATATCCCTTGTTAAATACGACAAAGAACTACCAGAATCAATAATGGATCGAACAGAAACTTCCTTATCTCCGTTACATATTTTTACTATTAGTGTTTGCAACACTACATTTGAACTGCAAGCTTGATTAGCCAAAGCGCTATTAACAGTTTCTTCCTGATAATTTTCTACTACTGTATTGTTTGTTTTACTTTGTAACTCTGGACACAAACAAACATAATGTCTCTTTTGACATACAATACACAGATGTTTTGATCTGCACTCAGCTGCTTTATGCCCCCCTCGCTTTAAACATATAAAACAAGCACCCTTTTTCAAAACTATATTTTTCCTGACAGTTAAACTCATTTTAGAAACTTCACTGCAATTTTCTGAGGCATGACCCTTATCACAAAAAATGCAAAGATTTCCTTGTTTAGATTTAAAATTAAAATTATTCTTATAAGTTTGATTATTATTATTATATAACTCAGAGGCTGTGCATGCATTATATTCATTAGTATAATTAGGGTTTCGCGTCTTATTTTTACTTTTATCAACTTTAAAGCTATTACGGGCAAGTAGTATTTTTTCTTCCCCTTCAACATACATTTTAAGAAAATTCATAATATTATTTAAATCGTTACCTGTGTCAGCCGATCCCGTATAAACCATGCTTCGTTCAAATTCACGAAGCAGATCTTCCGTCAGACAACTTTCTACCAAAGGGAATAAAATAGCAGCATATTTTTCCTGTGTTACCCCAAGTGAATTTAATGCCCTTAACCTACTCTCCAGGTCATCGTAGAGCGACGAAATATCACGTCTTTTTTTGTTTTCTCCGCTTAGCACAATTTGAAGAATATCACGCACATAATATTGTATTAAGAGGTTTTCTCTGCCGAAACGTTCCCTGAGTTGATTTATGGCGAGGGGATAATTTTCCGTCGTCGCGGGGAAACTTGAAACCAAAGAGTGTGCCTTTCCTTCTGTACTCTGTAGTAGATAATGCATCTTATCACTTGCTTCCACGGTGGGGCTTTCATGGATCTTTTTAAATTGATTCCACCATGGTAGATAGTCTTGTATCAGTCCGCTGAACTTTCGAAGCTGTATCTCCGGCAGCCGATGGACTGCTGGGGCGGGGGAGATGAGGGGGGTCGCAACCGCGACGGCATCTCCTCGGATTCGATCTGTCGACGAGATCGTCAATTCCTCCAGCTGTTTTTTAGCCCGCACCCGGCAAGCTATCATTTTTTCTTCGTAGACCTCGGAAGCCAGGAATTCTCTGTCGAAGACTTCCTGATTGCATCCCACTTCTTTCTGCAGTAATTCCACGAATTTTTCATCTAGAGCAAAGAGTTTTTTAGCTTTTTCCTCCAGATGATCCAAAGCTGTTTGGATGTTGACGGCTTCCTCTTTATTCGCTATTAGTTCATTCACTAGGTTAACGCTCCTAGTGAACGACCCTCGCACGGTTGTGCGTCTTTGTTTGAGAGATTCCATTGTCTCCTCGGGTCCCTGTTCGGGCGCCACAATTTGATGAATGCACTTACAAACCTACCAGGTTCGAGGCATTTCTTTAGTTCGGCGACTCAAGGAGAAGGGACATCTTATTAAAAACTTAACTTGTTTTTATTTTCTTCCCAAACAATGCTTATGTGGAGGAGCTGTCTTTTTTCCAACCATTCTCAATGGCGGCCTAGTGTGCTCTCTCTGTTCGAAATGCGAACCGAAACTTTTCAAGTGGAAGATGCCACATTCCAAACCCAAATGGGGCCTCTCAGCCCAGTGAATCATGCCCCAAGTGGGCCGGTCTGCAACACTTGAGGTTATTTTCACAGTTACACAGTTATTACACAGTTATTTTCTAAAATATATAACTTTTTATATTTATTTTAAAAGACTGTTAACTTATATAAAACACTTGATAGATTCCGTATTGCTACTTTTTCATGGTACAGTGTGTCATTGATCATGTATTATATACTAGCTGACTAGTTCAGTCATATACTTTAAAAAAAAAACTTTGGGACTCGAACTTGAGAGCTAATATTCCGATGCCCTATGCACTACCTGGTAAATACCTAGTGTCAGGGTGTCCATCGACCGGGAATTATCAGGGAAATTGGTAATTCTGGAAATATCAGGGAATTTCGAAAAAAAATTGAAAAATCAGGGAATTAAAAAAAAAAATCTAGAAAACGCGACGTTTGTAGTTTCTCTCCCTTAAAAATGAGTGAATTGGATTGGACGCTTCCAAAGTGTGACGTCACATCCGCAACACGTGTTTGCATTCCAATCCTTCCATATTCCTCACTTCTATGATATTCCTCCGTGGCTCACGTTCTTCTTTTCAGTATTATCTTGAGGTTTCGTATTGAAGTTATTGCGCTTTTGGTGCGAGTTCAGTCACAAGTATTTCTGAAAACTACTGAAGGATGGAAAGCACGTTTTAGATTTGGTCACAGATTTTCTATTACGGTAAGTAATTTTTTTTTATGAATTTTAATGTGGTACTTTTCCGACGGCATAGCAATTTTTTTTTAAGTCTAATAAAATTTTAATAATGATCAATTATTTTTTGTTTTAACCGTGTGTACTGGAAGAACTTTGTTTTGAATGAGATTTTGGAGGAATTGAAAGTCAACGACTAGTTAATTTTCAGCCGATAGTATACATACGTTAAATTTCAGATACGAAGCGAATTTTCCTGTACGTTCTATTTACGTACCAAATGTTATCGTATTTGATAATATTTAGCTTTGATTGCTTTATTATAAAAAAAAAACCAGCAAGAACAAATAAGTTGTTTGATAAATTATTATTCTAAAATAATCGTGGTATGGTTTTAGAGCTTTCGGATCAGTGCTAAAAGAAGACCGTACAGCGCATCACATGGAAGTCGTAAATATAAAAATGCCTCACAAAATTAAACAAAATAATTTAAATAAAAACTATATTCTTTAATTTTAATAAATTGGTTTATATTATCCCATTAATGCGGTATACGTTATTGAAATAATATTTTGTACGTTAGGCTTACAGTAAAAGTTTTAAAAACCTCGTGCGTACTAATGAAGTCAACGTTTTCTTCTTACCCTTAATCTCGTATTTTTTAATGTTTTCTTTAGTTTTTAATTGTTAATATTATTGTAAATATATTATAATAGTTATTTATTAGAATTTCAAATTAAATAACTTTACAGTTGATAAATTGGATCAATGCTATTTTCTCATTCAAGACTCGTTATTTTCATTTCAACTCATTTCGTAACTTAACCCACTGTTTGTCATTCAACATCCTTCCAATTCCCAATGCACCCTCCAGTGTGATCTCATTTTTGATTAATTATTATAATTTAAAAAAAAAATCAAGGTTAATTTGCATCGTGAGCCAGTAACTCAATCTTTGCAGGTTTGTTGCAGTGGCCACAAAACTTGCAACTCGTTTTAACTTTTTTTTTCTTTAAATATATGTCATATCATCAACTTAAATTTTTTTATACTTGTACATAATCCTGATAGCAGTGTATTAAAAACAGATTTTAGTATTGATTTACTAAATGTAAAAAGTTCCCATCCTACAGAAATAAAAATAGTTTTATAAACCTGAGATAGCTTAGGAACATTTGTAATGTATAAACCCGTATTTACTCTGTTTTTTGAAGGGCGATTGTCAATTTTAGCAAAAATTTGCTTAGTCTGTTAAGAATTTTTTTTTTTTTTCGATTTTAAGATTCTTTATTATTTTAAGATTCGATTATTTACAGCTTATTTTAAAACAAATTTTCTTGTTTTGAAATTTTTATTCTTTAGTTTTAATTTTGTTCTAGATTTATTTAACTGTATATTAGGTACTAAACAGTTATGACAAGATAAATGGTTAGTCTGTGTGGCTTTTCTGAAAATCTATCCTCACAATGCTAGCATAGGGCGACAAAAACCAGTTTAGTTGCCAATCAAAGAACTCCATTTCCCCTTGCATCGGCGTTTGGTGCTGAGTTGACAGATTTGACATAAAATGAGAGCGACTCAGTAAGAGATTAACCAATTCTATGAAGATTCTCAAGTTTTAATTGTGTTTGTTAGGTATTTAATTGCAATTCGTTAACCAGATTGCAGATTTTAGCACGAATTAATTTTGCGTCCGCATTAAAGTGCCCGTTTTTCTTAAAATAACACTCTATCCCTTCTCATTTCTATAGTAAACATTGGATATACAAAATATTAAACTAGTATAAATTATATTGCTAATTACATATATATATTTTTTCAGGTCAGATGGCTACAAAATTTCAGATTGACTGGCTGAATAGGCCAGAATTTAAAGATTGGGTGAAAGAAGTAGCGAATGACGTCAATAAAGCTAAGTGTTCTGTTTGTCATTCAACATTTTCATTGAGTAATATGGGAACGAGAGCTCTACGAAGCCACGCCAAAAGTGTTACACATCAAAAAAGGATGAAGGCAATGACCCAATCTCTTTCGTTGCAGTGTTTTGTGAACCAACCTACAGCATCTACATCTGCTAAAGTTACAGTTGTGCCTCAAATTGAGCCAATGCCACCACGTGGCTTAAAATCATTTATTGTGAAGGAATCTGTTACCAAAGCAGAAATTTTATGGTGTTTACAAACTGTGCTAGCGCATAAATCTGCCCGGATGTCTGAAAAAGATGTCTCTTTATTTGAGCTTATGTTTCCGGACAGCCAAATCGCCGCGAATATGCAACTGAAACGAACAAAAATTGGGTATTCTCTTGTGTACGGAATTGCTCCATATTTTAAAACACAACTACTGGATAACATTTCAAAATGTGAGTTTTTTTCAGTCGGATTCGATGAATCTCTGAATAAGGTTTCCCAAAAAACACAGATGGATATTAATGTGAGATTTTGGTGTTCTGAAGTGGATAATGTTTGTACTCGTTATTTAACGTCTGCCTTTATTGGGCGAGCAACAGCAGACGACTTGCGTCACAATTTTAAAAGTGCATTGTCCGACGTTAACTTTTCGGCCATTTTGCAAATTTCCATGGATGGCCCAAATGTTAATCACAAATTTCATAGGGACATAAAGGCCGAAATTGAAGAAAGTCAAGGAGCTGAACATCCTGTCTTGCTAAATATGGGAACATGTGGCTTACATGTTTTGCATGGTGCATTTAAAACTGCAATTAAGGCCACAAATTGGAACTTGATAAGCTTTCTTAAAAGCGTTTACTATTTATTTAAAGATGTACCAGCACGCCGGGCATTGTTTATCCAATACTCGGGATCAAATGTTTTCCCATTGAAGTTTTGCCCTGTGCGCTGGCTGCATAATGGAATTGTTGCCCAGCGGTGTGTTCAGCTGATTCCTCACTTGAAAAACTTTATTTTTGGTGTTACCAAAGATAAAGTAAATGTCAATTGTGCATCGTATCAAACTGTATGTTCTCTTATGGAAGACCCTCTTCTTGAAGCGAAATTGGTCTTCTTTCAATCGGTTATTGGAGAGATTGAACCTTTCTTAACAGAATATCAATCAGACGTTCCGCTGGTGCCTTTTTTGCATGGGTCATTACAATCGGTAGTTTCTATTATGATAACCAAAATAGTTAAAGATGCTGTTTTGAAAGAAACTGCTGCCATTCACAAGGTGGACCTTGAAAAGACGGAGAATCTTTTGCCTGCCAGCGACATTGATTTAGGATTTGCAACTAGAAGTGCCTTGAAACGAAGAAATAAAGAAAAGAAGATTCAAGATAAGGATATTTTAGATTTTCGAAAAAACTGTTTAGCCGTTTTAAAAACTTTTGTATCAAAAGTGTTAGAGAGATCGCCACTACTGTTTCAGTTAACTAAAGCAGTTACATGTTTCGATCCATCAGTTGCAGTGAGTGCAGATCTGCGCAAAAAACGTATAAGAAGTCTACTTTCTATACTTGAATTGCATAATTGGATTGATGGTGCCATTGCCGATAAAGCTCAGAGGGAGTATTTATACATGTGCAATAAAAATGATGTCCTTGACGAGTTCAAAAACTATACGCGAAAAAATACTCGCATTGATGTTTTCTGGAGGGAGTTATTTAAAGGTGAAAGTTCTTGTGAAAATATAACAAAAGTTATGAAAATAGTCATGTGTTTGTCACATGGAAATGCAAATGTGGAGAGGGGTTTTTCCGTAAATGCAGAATGCCTTGTGGAAAATCTTAAAGAAGAAACTCTAGTGTCCCAAAGGATTATATATGATACAATTACATCGACTGTTGGGGACTTAAAATCATTTGAAGTTCCTAAAGCTTTAGTTCACGCTTTTAGGAATTCTTGTTCATTGTATCAAGAGGCAATAAAAAAACGTAGTAGAGAAGCTCTAGACAATGAGCAGGAAGAAGCAAATAAAAAAAGGGCAAAAATTGCTGTAAAAGAGTTGGAACAAAAAATATCCAAAATTAAGGAAGATGCCTTCAAAGAAATCAGTGTAATAAACGAGAAAATAAAGTCCTATAAATAAGTACAAACATGTTTGTTTTTTTCTGAAATGATGCCTTCTATTTTAATAACAAATTTAACTTTTTATCATATTTTATTTGTATGGATTTTGAAGCTTATTTACTTAAGTCATGAATGTTACTTAATAATACTATTAAATATTTAAAATGATATAGGAATATAATGAACTTAACTGTCATTTATATATAAAATTATATTGTTTGGTTTCTTTTTGAATTGTGTAAATTAAAAATAGTTAAATGAGATTTTTCTCCCATGGAAATAGAAAAATTTAATTTAAGTATAAATTATTAAATAACCAATATTTTATTTATTTGTATAAATATATATATTTTTTTTAATTAAATTATCCCTGGGCAAAGCGACTTCAATTTTATGCCATGTATAAGTTTTTTAAACTAGGTGAAAGTTTGTAAGCTGATACAGTGGATTGGAAACATTTGTTATACATATTGTTTCAATGCATATGTCTTAATTTTTTTTTTTCTGTTTTTAATGGCAATAGGAATTAAGAAGATTAAAGTTGTATTGTTTAAACATTTTTTTTTTTTAATAGTTGGGAAGTTTTCTCAATTTTGTAAATTCGATAATATTTTTAGCAAAATAGAATATCTTTTCATTTATCTCTGTAAATATGTTTGGTATTGTTTGTTAATTGTGTATAAAAGTGGAAGCTTGGTGTGGTTTAAAAATGAATAGTTATTGCTGTGCATGTTAAATAGTGTACAGTATATAAATGAAGTTGTTTAATTATTTAGAGCTAAAATAGATGTATAAAATGCCAAGTACTATTGCTTTTGATAATGTAATATAATAAGCTTATGATTATTTTTTTTCTTTAACTTTATATTATTCACTCTAAATTTGTTAAATTTAAAAATGAGCAATAAATTCAACTTGTATGTTTTGTAGTAGTTCTTCATTAAAAGCAGTTAATAATAGGGAATAATTTCTTTAAGTAACACTTTTTGTGAATGTCAAGAATGAAAGTTGGTATATATTGTAAGCACAGTTAAATTTTTTAAATATGTATATTTATAAATGTAGGCCAAGTTGCAAATTGTGGTAGATGTTTATGCAAAATAATTATTTTTAGTACTCGGTTCTCTTTATTATTCTGAAATATATATACACAAAGTAATTAATAATTCATAAATTAATGATGTAATATATTATAATTTCACGTATTACTTAAATACAATTTTTAATTTCTTTTTTAAAAATATTGCGGTAAAAAAAGTATTGCATGCAGGGAATTATCAGGGAATTTCAAAATGCTTTCCCTGTGGACACCCTGAGTGTATGGTGCCTCCTTGGCGCGATTCTGAAAATTGGCAAAACGTGAAACGGTGTGAGAAAAAAAAAAGTAGGGTTGTCGTACATCATGGTAATGCTAGGAACTTCATAAAATAGGGTTGTCAAACTATAGAATTTGTCGCCCACCAAATCGCATTTGGGAGGGGGTGGGGGGGGGGGGTCAAGGTATGTTAGGTATTAATCCACTATCTACTATGTCACATTGTAGATCTTTGAAGTATTTTTTTAAAAAGATGTTTCTTTATTTTATATTTCTAATATTTTAAAATCATTTAAAATAATAGAAACTAAATAAAATTTTACAAATCTAAGCTTCATGTGTACATTTTGAGGATGAATATATAAATATTCAGCCTTTTATACACTGAGAAAGTAGGTGTTTTGCAATCCCCAATAGCCCTATGATTCCTAATTGATGAAAACTTTAAACATCAATTTAAATTACTGCTTTCGGGTGCATAATTAGAGGTTTATTAAAGTACTTATGTTTAACATTTAGGACAGTTCCTAATGTAGTGAAGATACTGTCTGCATGCCAAAGACATATCCTTTCTTTTATTATATATAGTGTTCACATAGTTTTAAAAAAGGGCAGGGGGATTTGTCAAAAAGGGCACTTTTTGTTAAGTAAAAGGGCACTTTTTGTTATGTAAAAGGGCACTTTTTGTTATGTAAAATGGCAAAGGGTACGATTAGGATACCAAGGCAATCCTACAGACGTTTTTACGGAAAAATATTTTTTTTTAATTACAGGGTGCAAAGAAGATATTGAAAAGAGGCAGGGCACATTTTTCACTTCTAAAAAGGGCAGGGAGCATCGGCACTTACAAAAAAAGGGCAGGGCGCCCTCTGAAAAACGCATAACAGGAACACTAATTATATATATATTAGGGATGAAACGGATATCCGGTAACTATCCGGCTGCTTTTTAACTATCCGATATCCAGAAGTAAAGTGCAGGCTATCCGATTTTCCGTGCCGGATATCCGGATGAATAAAACATCGAAGATTTTTTTTTGTGGCGATCAATTTTCTTTGTTCTTGCTTTAAATATTTTCCTGAAAATTCTACGAACGTATTCACAGTATGCAGATTCTCCCTTTAGCCAATAGACACTTTAAAAACCCACTTTTAATCAAATTTTTTACTTTAAAATTATATTTTTAACGAATCAATATGCTGGAGGGTCATCACATCTCACAACTAATATAAAGTTGAATAAAAAAATAAATTTCTCTAAAATTTGAGCAAACTTGAGTTTTCATGTTTGGAATGAAAAGGTATATGGTAAAATTACAATTATTCAGAAATTAAGTGTAAAATGTACAAAACATACGACCATTGCTAGCAGCACCCTAGAATAACCCTTTGTAAATAAAAAAAGTTTTTAGAATGTTTATTCCATTTTGGTATCACTTTAAAAATAAGAAATTGGGAAATATTACAGAATAAAAAAATATTTTTAAATTTTTTACCGATTTCCGTTTTTTCTAGTGTGTGAGAAGTTATTTTCATAAAAAATAAACTGTCGGATATCCGGCAAAATCTAGTTCGGATATCCGGTTTGTAATGTGCGCCGGATATCCAGTATCCGGCAAAACCACTATCCGGTTCATCCCTAATATATATATAATCTCTATTAATTAATTTGTTAATTAACTATTATAGATATCAAGTAAAATGGTTTTGACTTCAGAATAACTTCAATTTTTTTTTTTAATACCAAAATTAAATGTGTTTTTAATTTTTCTAGTGAAATCAATATGAAACTAGCTTGCAACATTCCCAGAGATGATCTGATGAGTTTCGGGACTTGTTTCGGAAAGTTTTCTAAAAATTCGCAGTTCAAGCTGCACATCACCGCTCTAGACTATTTGGCTCCTTATGCAAAGGTATGTATGTGTTAAAATGTTATTGTATATTTAAATTATACAAAATGAGATTTGTTAAACTGGACAATATAAAACTAGTATAAATTTAGATTTTCTTAATGAATTAAACCTATCTACAATTTCTCATAATTGTGAACTGTAACATATGTGTTACACCCATTACTGGCAAAGTTTGGTTTTTAGGAAAAACTAAAAGAAAAATATCCCAAGTTTTGCTTTTTGTAGTTTTCGGGAAAACCAAAGCATTTTTTTCCCAAGTTCTAATTTTTTACACGTGATTAAAAGATTTTTTTTTTTGCATTTGCAAAACCATAATTTTTTTTGTGTTGTGTATAAAATTACGATTAAATTATATAATTAGCTAAATCATTAAAAATCCAATCATGGTCAAGCATGCTCATGAGCTAAAAAAAAAAATACCTAAATTTAAAAGAGTCAAAAACCTTGGAAAATTCAAAAGCCATGACATAGCTTGGAAAAGAAAAAAAAATTGAATTTCTAAATCATGGTTTTTGCCAGCTCTTTTTACACCTACAATGTACGATTTTCCATGGCTTTTTCTTTTGCCGTACTATACAGATTTCTTGCAAAATTGTTCAGATTTTATGGGCCCTTTGCTCGTTATGGAATTTATTAAACACATTAAAAAAAAAATTATTATTAAACCAGTGTTCACTCTATACGTATTTTGAAGGGCGGTCCGCCCTGCCCGCCCTTTTTTCATCTCGATAGCGCCCTCGTGTCCCTTTTTAAAAAAATTCCACACCTCTTGCCCTTTTCAGTCGAGCACAAGCGTCCTTGCTTTCCTAGCTGTCTTTAAAAACTGCTTCGATTAAAAAAAAAATTGTGTAAATTGGAATTAAGTGAATGATGACAATAGAACATTGAAACTCCTATTTAACTATGCATGTTGTGCAATTGCGATGATTCCGAGCATTTCACGAATCCTGTTGTTTGCCTGTACCCACATATAAAATGCTAAGTTTTTTTCTGTGTTTTTTTTTTAAGAAAAGATGGTTTGGCGCAAGATAACAATATCAGGCATTTTATTACCAAATTTTAGATTTAAGTAGCCTTTTCATCAGTTTTGTAAGGGGTCTGATTGGGGTTACTTACAGATTTGGTTTTTAGCGAAAACATTAATTTTTAAATGTCATATTGTGGATTTTAAGTAGTATCTTCATAAACAAACATCAATTTTGTACAGGTCATTCCTTCAAAATAAGCCCCGAACCATCACCAATAGCCCAATATGCAGCTCTACAGCAATGTCAATTAACAAATCAGAATTTTCTTGTTTGGTCATGGGTCCGATGTATCAACGGGTGGCCACGCCCACCCCAATTTTTTTTTTTAAAGTGCCCTTTTAAAAACAAGTGCCTTTTTACTGCCAACAGCACCCTGCCTCTTTTTTATTTCTAGAGTGAACAATTATCTTATTTTTCTTACAGCACAAAATTTGGTTAAAGCCAAATTCTGAACAGCAGTATTTATATGGACACAATGTTATAAAAACAGGCCTTGCAAGAATATCTGAAAATACCTTGAAGCACCAAGGCATCATCATCTGTTCAGTAAATGACCTTCCATTGGTAAGAAATTAATTAACTGGTATTTCATTATTTAAAAATTATGCTGGACATTTAACGGACTGGATTCAGTTAGGATGACCAAATATTAGGAATGTGGCAAATAGTGATTTGGCCGAATAACAACTTCCTTTAAAATTCTTTATGTATGTAAAATTATTATAATATATATAGTATAGTATTTGCTATATAATATTAATACTATTAAATCTAATAATAAATATTAAATCTAGTCAATTTAAATTTTTTTAATTCAATTTAATTTCAATTAATTTTTTTTAATTTTAAATCTAGTCAATTCAATTTTAGGTAATTTATTTTATATATATAAAGTTAAGAGGTGTGTGGTGTTTATTAACGTTTTTGTAATCCTATCATTATCAACATTAGTTGTCATGATCAAAATAAAAAAAAATTAGTTTTAATATTTCAATTTTAATAACTGCTTAAAAAACGCTGCATATTTCTGAAGGTGATTAGAAATTAGCATATTTCATGGAAACTTATTTTAATTTATCTAGATATAAAGCAGACAAATTTTCAAATCCTGTTTTTATTTACTGCTTCTATGACAGCTATTCAGCTGATGATTGACCAAATATCAGAAGTATTCAGCATAAATGAATATTCGTCCCAATCAACATAATAGTACATAATTTTTACAATGTTTTTTCTCTAAAATTTACGTATGCAATTAAGAAATTCATCCTTATAGCTCTATATTAAAGGCATTAGTATTAAAGTTTAACATACAACAATTTTGCAAAAGCAATTGAGTTATTTATTTTTTGTTAGCAAGTATATTTCTGATTTCAGTTCTCAAAATTAGTATATTTTCTAGATTTTAAATATAACTTATGTTCTTATTGAAGTGATTCAATTTAGAAATATGTATTGTTATTCCATAATAAGTAATGGCATTGTATTAAATTTTCATGTTTAAATGTAATCATATTATAAGCATTTTTCGTCATGCAATTATTTGGATTTGAATATGTAAATTTTAGCAAATATGGCTATTTGTAAAAAAGTCTGACATTTAAGGATTTTTATAGCTATTTAAAAAAAAAATTAAGTTTTGTATTACTAAAAGTGGTATTTTTTTTTAAATATAATTTTTATATCCAATTTCTACATTAAAAAGTTTAAGCAATTAAATTTTTAAACCTACTGCAATAAAGTTTAAAATTTTCTGTACCTATTTTTCAAACTACTTTATATTTGATTCACAAATAGTTGTAAAATTAATGAAGCAGAAAAATCCTACACAATAAAAGAATCACAAATGTTGGAATATATCAATGTGAAGGGTACTGTGGAAAAATCCTGTTATTGCATTTCTGTCGAAAATGGTTTAAGGGTGCCACGAGTCAGATTTTTAAGTTTTAGATTCTGAATATGTCGTCGCTTATCGGTGAAAACACGCATTACTGCACTCCAAATTTTGAACATTTGCTTTGCCATGCCTTTCTATTCTCTGGTAAACTTTAAATTGCGTTTTTCTCAAAAAGTGTTTTAATCTCCGATATGTAATTCTACATAAGTATTAAATTACAAATTTATATCAGACCAAATAGCAAAATCAGAATGATTTTAATTTTACCTAATGATCACCAACATCTTGTGTTCGGCACTGTAATGCAACATATTGCATTTAGCACTGTATTATCCATTTTGATAAATGTGTATTTGTATAGGCATTACCAAATGAAAAATATGCTTAATTTTTACCAATGAAGTACCATTATTCTCAAACTTTATTATATATGTACAGTGTGTTCCGAAAGTATTCAAACACCAGACTTATATTAAAAATCTACAAAAAAATATCCTGTATCCCAACTTTATAAAAACAAACATTTTACCAAAATTGCTCCAAAATCTATTTGAGCTTTCCAACCTTCGTTGCTTGAAATAAAAAATGACAAACGATATCTTTTCCAGTTGACAAGTTAATTTACCTCCTGTCACGCTTCAATAGACAAAAAGTGGTGATTTGCAAGGGCCTTCGTTCCTTTACAGATTTTATCTGTGATAACTTCGTGACCATTTTTTTTAAATGCTCAGCCTTTTTTTTCTGGCATATCGAGGTGAATTGCTTTCAACCTTGTCCATGTAATTTCAAATGCAATCCCTTTCAACATTTGAAAATTGTATATTTTAAAATATTAGTGTCAATTTAACTTTTTTTGTCTCTTTTTCTGCTATTTCAGGCATCAAATTCGTTAGTTTTTTTTAATTATAGAAATGAATACAAAAATATAGTTAATGTTCGCAATAATCAAAATTAAATTGTAAATAATTAAAATTTGGCAAAGGAGTTTTATAAATTTGCGATTGAGTTATTTAAAAATTACAATTTCAGAATTTACAGGAAATAGATTTTTTTTAAAAAACAATCCTTATTTTCAAATGGTTTTTTTTGTCTACATGGATATGTTTAATAATGAAGATTCTACGAGTGAAATCCACTCAGATCAAAAGAGATGAAATATAATTGTCCCATTTTTATTATTACATTAGATTATTAATTTTTTTTTTAAAAAAAGAAGAGATTTTCAAATTATTTTATTAAAAAGATCGTAATATTCTCGTTTTTACTTCTGACTAATCACTTTTCTGTTTTACTTGAAATAATTATTAAAAAAAAAGTGTAATTATTAAAAAAAAAATTACGTCACACTTAAAATTATCTTCGACACATTGTTTTATACTTGCATCGCACACATTGAAAATAGATATTTGACGATAGAAATGTTTATTAAGAGGAGATAGTAGTTTTCAAAGGTGAAATTGGCTGGTATTTGACAATTATTTCAAACTTGAATAAAATAATAGGTTTTGCATATTTATAATTAAAATTTTTGGAACTTAAACTATTGAATGTTGGTTTTATTAAAATATTATTATAAATTAAATCTATTGCTTGGTTGTTTTAATATTTTGAAATACAAGCTAAAAAATTTTAAAATAGAGTTCACCGTCCGCAAGATTACTTATTACACACTAGAAACAAATTTATTTTTAAAAAGTGAAGCTATATAATGCTTCTATACTCCAAACCAAAAAAATTAAATATTTAATGAAAAGTATTTTTAAAAAAAATTATAATTTTTGAAAATTTGTTTTTTAATGATATAAAAATATTTTTTTATTGAAAAATATTGTGTTAAAAAACCTTTTTTTAGGTTTAGTGCATGCATATTTGATAGTTGAACATGTATAATAAATTTAAAGTGAATTGAAAGAAAACTTTTTTTGTAATCATGCGGATCGACATAAAAATGTGAAATTGAGAAAAGGAGGTTTAAAGATAGAATTGTATATAATTACCCATATTTCTTTACTTTCTTTTTCATCGCTGTGTGTTTAATTTTTGTCCAATTTTAATGCGGTTTGGCTTAAGGGGAGATAGTAGTTTTCAAAGGTGAAATTGGCTGGTATTTGACAATTATTTCGAACTTGAATAAAATAATAGGTTTTGCATATTTATAATTAAAATTTTTGGAACTTAAACTATTGAATGTTTGCTTTATTAAAATATTTTTATAAATTTAATCTATTGCTTGGTTGTTTTAATATTTTGAAATACAAGCTAAAAAATTTTAAAATAGAGTTCACCGTCCGCAAGATTACTTATTACATACTAGAAACAAATTTATTTTTAAAAAGTGAAGCTATATAATGCTTCTATACTCCAAACCAAAAAAAATTAAATATTTAATGAAAAATATTTTCTTTAAAAAATCAAAATTATAGTTTTTGAAAATTTGCTTTTTAATGATATAAAAATATTTTTTTATTGAAAAATATTGTGGTAAAAAACCTTTTTTTTTAGGTTTAGTGCATGCATATTTGATAGTTGAACATGTATAATAAATTTAAAGTGAATTGAAAGAAAAAAATTTTGTAATCATGCGGATCGACATAAAAATGTGAAACTGAGAAAAAGAGGTTTAAAGATAGAATTGTATATATTTCTTTACAATTGTAACTAATGTGTTTTCATCGCTGTGTGTTTAATTTTTGTCCAATTTTAATGCAGTTTGGCTTAAATAAATCCTGATAAATCATATTATTTTTTAAAAATAATTTTAAAAAATTGGTTTTTTGAAAGTTTAAAACTACTATCCCCCCCCCCCCCCTTAAATAAATCCTAATAAATTATATTATTTTTAAAAAATCGTTTTTTTTTTAAAGTTCAAAACTACTATCTCCCCTTAAATGAAAAAAAAAACGAGCATTCAGGAAATGATCTCAAACTGCTTTCAAAACCGTAAAACTCTTCTTTAAATAAGTAAATTATTCTTTTAAATTTCCATTGTATATTTCTTGTGTGCGTCAGTTGAATAAAAAAAGTTCAAAAAAATATTTTTTAATGTACGAAAACGTAAGTTTTTTTCTTCAAATGCTTTTGAATAGACTGACCCTTTTTTCCCAAAGAAATTTTCAACCCTTTTTTTTAAACTTACCGAATGCAAACATTATAAAAAAAATGCTATTCAATAATCTGGCGGAGGTAAATTACACGTAGTTTCTGAAATTTTGGCCTTTATATATTATTTCTTACAAATATGAATTTTTAACTGTCATTTTTTCGGGCTAAAAAAAATTGCAAACACTCAAAACGAATTCTCAATATGTCTCCGACCCGTTAATTAATTTGTTCTTTCACGAACTCAATACTTGATGTCGACCAGAGCGACGGGAAGAAGTTATAAACATAGTAATGATAAAAAAGCAGGGTAAGATTTTTGAGTCCATCATGACTATCTTCTGAAAAAAAAAATTTTTAATAAAATTTACGTAGCGATTGACAATGAAATTTGTCAAAAATACAAGTTTTTTGTTGTAACAAAAAAAATGAAATAACAGGAAAAACTTCAAGTTAACTTTTTTTAAACTCATAAATAAAAAGTCAAATAGATTCACAAAAATGGATTCGCCCAGCCGCTACTATAATGTATTTCATTTCATGCGACTCAATACTTATAAATACATCTCCAAGCAGCTGAAAGTGCATTTTCCGGAAGGATTATATTACATGATTTATTCTAGAAATACTGTGTGAAGCAGTTTCATTTTATGGGCCTGATGAGGTGAAAGAAATAATCGAATGTGATTCCGAACTATTTCATTCTTGGAAAGAAGAAATTGAATAGGCAACAACGCTGTTAACGGCAATATCGACTTTTTAAATATAAAGCCTTTTTGTTATATGAGCGATAACAAAATGCTCATGGCTTGAATTAAATTAAGTCATTCCATCTCGAAATGCCGTGTGTTTTATAAGTGACTATTCTACAAAAAAAATACCCTGCTGTTATATTTCATCTGTATAAAAAAATTCATATTTTAGCAATAGTGCATTTGTATCAGTTCATTATTTGAAATACAGTGTGTTTTATAAATATTCAAACGCCGGAATTATAGTTATATTTCATCTTTATAAAAAAACTCATATTTTAACAACAGTGCATTTGTTTTAAAATCAGTCAACTTTTCAGTTGGAATTCTTTCGTCATAAAAAAAACTAACAATCTTTCCATCAAGGAATGAGATAATTACAGCGAACCCACGGCGAGTCATTTATCAAAGATAAATGACTCGCCGTGGGTTCGCTGAAGGAAAAATTATAGGTATAAAATGAATCGCTTTATATGTGGGGGTAAACTGTAGGAAGAACATCACGGTCAAATAGTGGGTTTTTTAAACAGACAGACCTATTTCGTGACCTGTTTTACATAAAAAAGAGTTCCTTTCTACGCTTTAAAAGTGGTGCGTTTTCATATATGAACATACACTTCTACTTGTGTAGAACGAAATTGACATTGAATTTTTCCGTAAGTAGCTTTTTATTTTACTAGCAATATGGCCCGTGGTCAGTTTGTGAAGATGTGTGACTTTTTTTGTTAGCAGTCGAATTTCGCTCTAAATTTATTTAATTAACTTTATTGAGATATTTAGGAAGAGAACAAATTATAGTATTTTTTTTTAATCGACCCATTAAAATTTTTATAATTTTATGTTTCTCATGTTATTTTTTTAACTCGCAAAGTTATTGGCTTATTGTTTAGATATGTTATTTTTTTTTCGTACCCTTTAAATGTGTTTATAATATAATTTGAGTTAATTATTTTAAATCGAACAATTCTTTCAAAATGTGTGTAATTTGCGTCCATTTTATTTATTTGAAAAGTGTAAGTATTTTTTTTTTTTTGGAATATATAGTGAGTTTATAATATGCTGCACCGTTTGTTAAACTATTATAACAGTTTATTCGTTGGATAAAGTGCTTTTATTTGCTACTATATATTTATTCCTATTAATTTCTAAAAAAAGTGTAGCAATTTTTAATTTTTAAAAATCTATACCGTTTGAACTAGAAATTTTTATCAAATACGATAAATTTTAAATACTATTGTCCTTTAATCTTTTAAACTAACAAATTTGAGATATTTTAATTATAAGCAAAATAGATTTGTCGCGAAACCAGCTCGTGTGTTGTCATTTATGACAAGAGAATCTTCCTTCAAAAAACGTCTCGCCTATTTTTTTTAACATTGATAGCAAGGAAAATTATGAGATTTTATTAATGAATGCAAATTTCGAATATTAGGTGCAATTTTATTTTAAAATAACATAATTTCAAACGAAAACATTGAATTGCAGCATCGTTTTATTTTTCATTTGTTTGAATCATACAAAAAATCCACTCAGTTCTGGTGTTCTTTTACGGTAAATTAGATGCTCTCTATAATATGATAATTGGAGGGAAGGTTTTTAGGGAAGATTATTTAAAGAATTTTTAAATTTTATATAATTTCGAAATTATTTGAATTTCAAAATAATATTTTAAAAATGCACTGCATACATTAATGAGTTTAACGGACAAAAATTTGGCAATTTTTTTTAACCTTTTCTGAAAAGATTTTTTTTAATAATTTTTATTTCACTAAATACTTTATGTGTTCTTAAATATGTATGTAAAATTTCAAGTTGTTAAAAAGTTAAAATTGAAATTATTTGTATTTACCGATAAATACAATTTTTTATAGCTAGTATCATATATCAACTAATGCTTGAAATTCTGTTTAGTTTTTAGAAATTATTTCTTTAAATGACCATTTAAAAAAATAGTATATTACAACTTTAAAATAAATTAATATAAACAGAAATTGTTTTTTTTTTAATATTATATGTTTTTCTTTCAACTTTTTTAAAAATTGATAATTATTAAAATTTTGGCACACGAGTAATTTTTTATACTTGTCAAAATGATTGGCTCCCAGAATGTTAGTTTTCCCTTTAAATTTCAGAACGTCATAAAATCCCCAAAATTCAACAAATTACAGAATCCCCAGACTTCATTGACAATTGGTAAGTAAATTTTTTGAAGTTCAATAAGTGAAACTTGAAAAATATTGGGTTTTTTGTTACAATACATTCAAAAATTGAAGTTTATTTTAATATAATTTGTTTTGTACAGTATCTTAATTCTTTCGAGTAATCCATTTTATTTAGTACTTTTTTAATTATACAAAGCTTAGTTTCACTGTAAATACTCTCATTTTAATGTTATTATAAAATTTGATATTTTTATGGAATTTTGTTTTGTTTTCTTCTGGTTACATTTTTTAAAATGTGAAAAACAAAAATTTAATTCTTATTAAAATTTTTAACTTTAATAATTTTTTAATTAAAGTGTTTAACTCTCTTTCTTCAAAAAAAATCATGTATGTGTAATTTAATTCTAGGAATTTCTAAAAAATATATAAAAATTTATTAAAAAAAAATTCGTAATGGAATTTTAATAATTAAAACACGTATGTCTTTAAAAATGCCTGGAAGAAAAACTGATTGATAAAATTATTCGTAATAATAATAAAAGAGTTGATACTAAAAGCACTGGTCTAAAAATTTAATTAGATAATATTCAAATTGAAATTCTGTTTAGTTTTAGAAATCATTTCTTTAAATTTAAAAAAATTAGTATGATCATAAGGTACAATGAAATACTTTAATATATATTGGAATTGTTTATTTTTTTCATATTATTTGTTTTTTTGAAAAAAACATAGTGAACTTTATATATATATAACTATATATTCTGTAACCTACGATGAATTATTCTTAACAACATTTGCAAATATTAGGCTAAATAAAATAGTCATTAAAAAAATATATTAGTTATTATATAAATATAAAACTTTGTCACATAAAATTATTCGAAATAAGTAAAAATCTTTATTATTGATTAAACGAATATAAAACGTCTGAAATAATTTTATCTTCAGTATTTCCATTCAGACAAATTACAAATGATTACAAATGATTATATCATGCAAGTTTGTAATACAATTGGGCAAATGGTTGTATTAGTCATTCAAGTTACTTTTTCGTTGCAACAATATTTCTAAAAAGATATTTCGAAAAAAAATATCCATTTAAGTAATAAAATATGAGAGCGACTGTCAAAAAATTATCTAATAAATTTTTCTACAATGAAAAATTGTTTCATTTTTAAAACAAATAGAAGGTATGCAAAAATTAATTCGGTTCATGTTTTGATTTTATCATAAACAAGAAAAAATATTTTTGTGGATCTCTTTAGTTTTTATTTGTTTAACACTTTCTCAAAGATTTGCTACAATTGGTTTTTATTTTGTTTCGTTGAACGCACATCCAAAATGATCTTGCTTCAACCACATATAAAAAAAACTCACATTTAATCAAATACCTTCAATTATTATACAAATTCGTTGCGCGTATATTTTTTAAAGGAGTTGTGTGGAATTATATATTTTTAGTCTGTACGACCATTTTAAAATTTTACAAAAAAAAAAAATATGTTTAAAATTTCGAGCAAACTCTTACCCATATTTTTGTCTTTCTTTTGCATTAAATTGGATTTTTTTTAGAATGTATCCGCTTTTGTTTAATTATTAATCTTTTTGAGATTAATTTTTTAAAATGCCCGGTTAAGATTTTTAGTATTAAAATTTAAATATTAATATCCTTACAGATATAAATTCTTATGCCAAGGAAGATCTATTACAAATATCCGGATAAAGCGCCGTTTGAAATACATTTTCAAGACAAGAATATGAATGAAGAAGAAGTTGCATATGTCGTGGAAATGAATGAACCGGAAATTGAAGAAATAACAATGGATGAACCGGAAATTGAAGCTGTATATGTAATGGATGAACCGGAAATTGAAGAAATAACAATGGATGAACCGGAAATTGAAGAAATAACAATGGATGAACCGGAAATTGAAGAAAAGAAGGCAAAGAAAGAAAAAAAAGAACCAAAGAAAATAACAGAAAAGGCAAAGAAAGAAAAAAAAACAGAACCAAAGAAAATAACAAAACAAAAAAACTGATGTAACAAGACCTGTAACTGTTGAAACAATTCACCAATCTGAGGTTAATTCATTAGAATGTGTTAGAACAAAAATTCAAA
Source organism: Troglohyphantes excavatus (assembly GCA_963932185.1). NCBI lineage: Eukaryota > Metazoa > Arthropoda > Arachnida > Araneae > Linyphiidae > Troglohyphantes > Troglohyphantes excavatus. Next base: position 10,068,048 of record OZ010677.1, on the reverse strand, counting down.
ATTTAAAAACAGTAACTCCTAGCATTTTAACAAAAAAAAAGGAAACTCACAATATCAACAGATGAAGATATAACAGTCAAAACATTCCAACTACGTTTACATAAATGTGACAATATTTTAAAAAATTACAATTTAAAAGAAAATTCTTCTGAAGAAGAAGAAGATTCGGATCAAATTTATGATGAAATGCTTACTTGCAGGTATTGCGAAAAAAAATTTCATAATTTTAATCAATTTTTACACCATAGAAAAAACACGCATTATGTGAATACATATTCATGTATGTTTTGCTATGGATTAGAATTTGATTCGCGCAAAGTATTTAAAAATCACATGGAACATTTCCATCCTACAAAAACAACATTCTTTTGCAATTTCCGTGATTGCAAATACTATTTTCATTCAATTAATTTGTTTAGACCTCACGGAAATAGTCACAATAACTTTTTTTGTAAATTGTGCAAGCAGGGTTATGTCAATAAATTTGATCTTCGTAATCATTTAATTAATTGTCACCTTAAATATTAATTTTCTTCATTTAACAAATTTTCAAAGATTTTTCTCATTCTGGTGGTTGTTTAATTTTTACAATTTGGGGATGTGATTTCCACACTTTTCCAACTAGGGATTCACCACAAGCTTCCATAACCGATTGCAAAATTGCTTTTATGCAAGAATTGTTATCTCCTTGAGTATTTTTAAACTTGGTTTTACAATCCAAGCAATCTTGCTGATAAAAATTTCTGTGGATATGTTTTGGGCGATGTCAACAAAAATGGCACTGTCAATAGGGGTCAGATAACCATTTAATGATGAACTTCCAGAAGAAAATGCTTGGTATAACTCTAAAATTGAAGTATTGCATTTTGCATTTTTTGACATTTGGAAATAACTTACATTTTCATTAACAGTTGTAGTAGTTAGAGTAGAATTTATTCTGTGTGACTTGGTGGACATGTATTGGTGCAGACAAGTTTCATTCCACATTGAGAGAGAAATATTGAAGTGGGTATCATTAATTGTAAAATGGTTACAATGCGTTTTTATTTGATTAACAATTCTGTCATTATGAAAGCTTTTTACAATTATTAATTGTAAAATGCGTTTTTATTTGATGAACAATTCTGTCATTCCAAGTTGGGTAATAAATTCAAATAGTGCATGGTAATGGAGACCAGGCCAACCACAACTTTCATTATCAAGCTTTTTTACAATCATTAATTGTAAAATGCGTTTTTATTTGATTAACAATTCTGTCATTCCAAGTTGGGTAATAAATTCAAATAGTGCATGGTAATGGAGACCAGGCCAACCACAACTTTCATTATCAAGCTTTTTTACAATCATTAATTGTAAAATGCGTTTTTATTTGATTAACAATTCTGTCATTCCAAGTTGGGTAATAAATTCAAATAGTGCATGGTAATGGAGACCAGGCCAACCACAACTTTTATTATCTAGGGAATAATGTTCATAGATGATATTGTGAAGTTCCGTATTAATTGTCACCTTAAATATTAATTTTCTTCATTTAACAAATTTTCACAGTCCTGCCCAAATTTGAATTTTGTCTATTTAGCTCTTCAGCCTATTAATTTGGGCTTGCACAGGACATGTTTTAAAGCATCAAATAATTGTAAAAACCCACTTGGGGGACAATAATTGTAAAAACCCCAACTACAGAGGATGATATTGTTGCAACAGTCTGTAACGATTTATAAAAATGTGATACAATCCTAACAACTGATACAATCCTGTATTGTAAATAATGTATTTTATTGTATATAAAAATGTGATACAATCCTAAAGTATATGTAAATAAGTTATATTGTATATAAAAAAAGTTTAACAATTCAGTCTCTGTTTTTGTAAATTAATCCAATTTTCTAATTAAATATTTTTGTGACGAAAAAAATTTAAAAATTAAATTATTTTTCGAAGATTTAAGGCATTTTTCATTCATTTTTTTGTATCGAATTTTTTTGTATTGATTTATGCTTAATAACTTAAAAAATAATTAATGAAAAAACATTTTATTTTTTTAAATAAATTATTTCACAATAATTCATACATATTTGTTTGATTTTTAGTATAACAGCAGATAAATACATTTAAAGATTTCAGTATTGAAAATAATTTATTATAATTGACTCAAATATTTTTTTACATAATATCCTACAAATTATTTTAATTAAAAATGTCACAATGTAAAATTTCTGAAAACACACCTCAAGCAAATTTTTATTCTTGTAATACATTCTGATTATTATGAAACATCTGCAGATATAATTTGCTTGAGAAAAATTTTTAGTGACTGTAAAATTAAAGCACCTTCCTTAAATCAAATAATTCAACAGGTGGCGTGTCGGAAAATGTAACATGTATTTCGTTTTTAAACATTATCATATTTATATGATAGATTTCATTTATAATTAAAAATGCCGAGGCCGATTTTGAACTATAAGAGTAATGTTGAAGATTTACTCGTAACATTCTGCATAGAAAAATGAGACTGGGAAAGGATCTGTGGCTTATATATACACACTGGACGAATCCATTTTGTCTAGAGGGAGTTTTTTATGGAAAAATTTGCATATTCGAATCACGTAATATACTTCAAAATCTGCTGTCCTATATTGAAATTTCCCGTTTGAAAATAACTACAAAGAAGGTCATTCGTCTACATCCTCATTTCTCCTTAATTATGATTCGAATCACGTAATATACTTCAAAATCTGATGTCCTATATTGAAATTTCCCGTTTGAAAATAACTACAAAGAAGGTCATTCGTCTACATCCTCATTTCTCCTTAATCACGTAATATACTTCAAAATCTGCTGTCCTATATTCAAATTTCCCGTTTGAAAATAACTACAAAGAAGGTCATTCGTCTACATCCTCATTTCTCCTTAATTATGATTCGAATCACGTAATATACTTCAAAATCTGATGTCCTATATTGAAATTTCCCGTTTGAAAATAACTACAAAGAAGGTAATTCGTCTACATCCTCATTTCTCCTTAATCACGTAATATACTTCAAAATCTGCTGTCCTATATTGAAATTTCCCGTTTGAAAATAACTACAAAGAAGGTAATTCGTCTACATCCTCATTTCTCCTTAATCACGTAATATACTTCAAAATCTGCTGTCCTATATTCAAATTTCCCGTTTGAAAATAACTACAAAGAAGGTCATTCGTCTACATCCTCATTTCTCCTTAATTATGATTCGAATCACGTAATATACTTCAAAATCTGATGTCCTATATTGAAATTTCCCGTTTGAAAATAACTACAAAGAAGGTCATTCGTCTACATCCTCATTTCTCCTTAATCACGTAATATACTTCAAAATCTGCTGTCCTATATTCAAATTTCCCGTTTGAAAATAACAACAAAGAAGGTCATTCGTCTACATCCTCATTTCTCCTTAATCACGTAATATACTTCAAAATCTGCTGTCCTATATTCAAATTTCCCGTTTGAAAATAACTACAAAGAAGGTCATTCGTCTACATCCTCATTTCTCCTTAATCACGTAATATACTTCAAAATCTGCTGTCCTATATTCAAATTTCCCGTTTGAAAATAACAACAAAGAAGGTCAGGTTTCGTCTACATACTCATTTCTCCTTAATATACTTCAAAATCTGCTCACATCTTCATTCCACTTTCGTCACCCATGGAAATCCATATAGAAATTCAGAACGACGATGGATTTCTTCAAACTGAAAAGACCTCTAAAGCTAAAAACAGTCGCTACCATTTTATCTTGCCATGGGTTGTAATTTAAAATGGCATTGTTTCTCTTTTTTTTTGTGTCTAAAAATTATTATTTTAAATATATGGATATATTTTTTCCATGCATTAAATTACATATATATGATTTTTTTTCATTACATTAAGCATAAACTTTTCAAAAATGATTGACCCGACGCACAGTGGGGTATTTGACCTCAAAAGCTGGCCAAAAGTCCATTTTTTTAAATTAAGAATTTTGAATTAAACCATATGACTATCTAAAGTACAATTCTGCAGCACTGTTTTTTTATTTTAACTGTATTTTCTGTGGCAACACTGTCGTTAAACTTAGAAAACTTATATTTGTATCAACTAACTTTTTTCAGAACTATTTTATTTAAATTCTGCTAATATTTTTAGTTGACTGCGATAAAAAAATGTATACAATATTATGTTTGATAACTTTTTTGTGTACAATAAAAAAATTTTATAGTGCATTTTGAATGTAAATTTTTGAATATTTTATAAACACGAAAACATTTGTTAACTTTCTTCACTTTTGGAATTTTGTCTTGTATTTTTTTGTTAGTTCAGTGAAGGAGTCCAAAAAATCTTCACTGAGCTAACAAAAAAATATGTTTTAAAAAATATATAATGTGAAAAAATAATTCTTATATTATTATTAAAATGTTAAAAAATTTTAAATTAGTGTTTATTTTTAAGTAACTCTCAGAAAAATATTCATTGAATGTTTTTAAGTTGTTAATTTTTATAAAGAAAATAATAATAAATTTCTTAATTTTAAGAATAAATTTCTCTGTATGGATTTAAAAAAAAAAAAAAAAATCATGAAAATAAATTCTATAATTTCTAAAAAAATTTAAGAAATTCTTACATTAAAAGGAATTTTTAAGATGCATAAAGTTCTCAAGGTAGTGAATAAATGTTTACTACAACAGAGCTCGTAGAAAAAATTTGTGATTGAAAATGATCATAAAAAAATAATATTTTAACGGACAAAAATATTTTTTTAATATGAAAAGATTTACATAAACGTATGTGATTTCGGAAAGTTTTTTCACCTATATTTGAAACACTTGAAAAACTTTGTTAGTAGCATTTTTCAAATCACATCATAAATATTGTCAGATGGAGCATTTTTATAACAAAAGTTCACTATATTTTTTTAAAAAAAATAAAAACAAATATATAATGTGAAAAAATAATTTCCCCTTTGGTTTCAAAATCCGTGTCCTGTTTAAAATAATAAATATATTATTTTAAAGAAATTATTTCTGGAATTTTAAAAAAAATTCTCAAACAAAACTATTTTATTTTTACAAAAATATATAAAATTTTATATACGTTTTTCTTCTTCCATTTTTAAATTTAACATGAAATCCATAAATTTTTAAATAAATTTCATAGTTTTTCTAATAGTTAAGATCAAAATATAGAAAAGTTAAATGTTTGTTTTCATTGAAATTATTTTTTTTTAAAACGTTATTAAAATCATTTTATGTTTTTTATAGTAATTTTTTATACTCGTCAAAATAATTGGCTCCCAGAATGTAAGTTTTCCCTTTAAATTGCAGAATCCCAAGACTTCATTAAATAACAGAATCCCCAGACTTCATTGACAATTGGTAAGTTCCTTTTTTGCTTGAAAAATATTGGGCTTTTTGTTACAATACATTCAAAAATTGAAGTTTATTTTAGGAAAATATAAGTTAATTATTTTAATTAGATTAGGTAGCTTTTGAAATTCATGGAATCGTATTTATTTAAATTAAAATAACAGTGATGACATTTGAAATTGCAGCATTTCAGCAACTTCTACATTTTTGGGTAATGCAAGCATACTTTTAAAAATGTAGTAAAAATACACTTTTAAAACTGCAAGTGAAAGGTTCCCACTTCCATTCCAAATATTCATGTTTAATAAATACAATATAGTATCAGTAAGTCCACAATAGACACCAAAACGAAAAATTATTCTTGGTTGCAACAATATACGAAAAATAACTCATTTGTGGTTAAAACCTATTGGAAATTAGGTAAAGGAGTACTAATGCACCTAAGATTATTCATTCTATATTAATTTATTTATAAAAAAAAATCAAACAATATTATTATTATTTTTGATATGAGTTATTTTTTTTAAACAGAAAAACAAAAACATTTTGATTTGTTCTTAAGTTTCATGGACCACAGGTGGTAAAACCACTAACGGTCATATTCACAATCGCAGATAATACACGGTTTCGGGAGGTAAACCTAAGATTATTGATGAAACCTATTCACAAGACCGGTTTTCGCCAAATCGGCGGAATATCTACAGGAAACTAAACCTCGGTTTATACCACCAATATTGGCAATGTAAACCACGGTTTTAGTTCTAAACAAAATGGCCGCTTATACGATCGCTCTGTTAGGCTTAAAATATTTTGTTAAAAATCTATTTAGAGACAAATATTTCTCAAATAAGTACTTAAGTCGGAACTTTTTATGCATTGAACACTAAAAATTGCCCATACGAACTAATTCAGGGTACTTTTTATTAAAATCGATGCGACATAAATGTTGTCGCTACGAGATACCCGAATGGACAGATCTGTTCTTCGAGTACCTATCGTAAACCTATTTATCGTAGGTTTTGTTGTGTAGTGGTTCTCTCTCTCTCTCTCGTTTGTTTAATAAATGTTGAAGTATTGTAAACCGATGAATCACAAAAATTACTCCGGTATGAAACTGGAAAGAAGGAGGCCATAGTACATTGAAATTGGTGCAACAAACAATTACATTTTAATTTCGAATTCTACTTTTTGCAACAAAAAATTAATACTTAGATTTATCAATTAAAATCAGTTTCAGAAAGACCAAAAGGAAGTTTTGAGGGGCCAAAACCACAAGTTTTCCTATATTTAAAGCCAATTATCTAGGATTTTAGCAAGGTGGGGCAGTTTTCGGTTTCGGTGCCAAACAAGCAATATCACATTGTCAGTTTTCGAATTCTAATTTTTTCCCTGCATCAACCCAATTACATTGATTTATCAATTAAATTCAGTTTTAGAAGGACCAAAAGGTAGTTATGAGGTGCTAAAATCATAAGTTTACTTATTTCGGTTTCGGTGCGCAACAAGCAATATCACATCGTCAGTTTTCGAATTTAAATTTTTTCCCTGCATCAACCCAATTACATTGATTTATCAATTAAAATTAGTTTTAGAAGGACCAAAAGGTAGTTATGAGGTGCTAAAATCATAAGTTTACTTATTTTTAAAGCCAATTATCTAGGATTTTAGCACGGTGGACAGTGGCGGATTTAAGACAAAAGGCCCAGGCGGCAAAAAATGTTTGAAGAGGGCCCGTTTTCTAATAAATAATTTAGGAGCAAACATTCAAAAAACGTGTTTTGTTTTTTTAAATTTCTAAAAATAGGATTATTACCTCTTTTGAACTTGCTTCCGAATTTTTAATAGAACTTAACTATTTTATTTGTCCAAAACACGTTTTATCCTTTGAATTTGTCTAGCAAAGTTTGGAATCTGTAGATCAGTCAATGTAGTAAGAAAAAGTTATTTGCGGTTTTTCCCACGAACTCTTCAAATTCTGTAAGCGCACTTAATGTGTTAAAACACAATTCGAATGTTTGTTTCTAAATGATCCTTTTCTATAATATTAACAAAAATTAATATTTTGCTCGACGCAATTATTCCCCATTTTGAGAACAGCGCAACTGTTCCGCAGCCCCTTGCATCAATTGCGCTGTGTTGTAATCTCGAAAATAGAACTTTTCGATATTTGTAACTAAATAAACTTGATTCGTCTAATTTAACAAAACAAATAAAATATTTTACAATAAAAGTTCGTAAATATGGATTTATGCCGTATTTTAGGCCTCATTGTCCAGTTTTAATTTTCTTACAAGGAAACGTACCACATTCTGAGAAACACCGAAAATGAAATTACCAAAAGTAATAGGGTTTTTTTTTTACATTATTCTTATATTTACTTTTTACATTTTTAATGAAGTGTTGTAGATATTCATATAAATATCTGAAATTATGTTTATTTCAGCTACTTAAATGGATACATTTTATAAATAGTTTTTAAACTTAAACTTTTTCTGTTTAGGAAACATAAAAAGTTAGTAATATAAAAAATATATACGATTTTGCATGAGTCAGAGTTTATTGAGTACAAGAAAAGTTTAATTGTATAATGTTTTGAATAAATATAAATTATCAATTTAAATATTAGCAAATGAAATAAATAATAAATTGTTAACAAATGAAATAAATAATAAATTGTTGAATATATAATTATTCAATTGATGCAATAAAACCATTAGAAATTTAGACTATATAAACCGTATTTTCCTAGTATTTACAATAATTCGCTACATTGAAATTGCATTTATTATATGTAATTTATATATTATTCAAGATTAAAATGAGCTTCGACTTATTTCTATACATAAACATTCTTAGTGTTATTGACTTAATGGTGTATAGCAAAAACAAACATTTTAATTAGAGTCACCAATTGATTAACATAATTACAAAAGCCCATTTCATTAGGAAAGATGTTATGATTTGTAATTGATTTTTAGAATATAGAAATATTTACTTACTTGCAAAACAGTAAAATATGCTGATGTAAAAAACCTCCTACATTTGTTATTAGTACTAAAAAAATTACTTCCTAAATTTACCGTCTTACTCTGAAATAAGAAGCTGTGAAATGGAAGCTGTTCGATCTCATAAATTAGGGATTTTTTTTTCAAGTAGCACGGGGCAATGTAGTTGTAGTGTAGTCCATTCTAAACCTCCACAAGCATAAAATGGCAATACTCATGTCACAATGGAAAGAGCATCTATCAACCAGTACGGCCAAGTGACACTAATTACAAACAGAAGAGGACGAAGCGAAGTGGACTATACACATTACAATTCCCCGAAAAGCAGTCCTTTGTGACCCTTGACCCTGACATATGTCTTGAGATGTCTTGCTACAATTCCGACTCACGGATGCCTTTCAAACGAAGTTGGCAACATAACAGGTGCTTTGGACACCTCCCTGTTTGGACAAAAGGGCATTTGACTAATGATACATACAAATCGTCTTCGAAAGGAAACTATTGAAAAAGGTTTGCAAGCGATTTCATTGTCAAAGCTACGACAATTCATTCTTCTCCTGTTCTTTTCAAAACGACCTCTTTCCCATTCCAAGCGCACGTAAAACACGTTTAGGAATAAACAAGGGTTTCCTTTCCAAGGCGGATTTTTGTACAAATTCTCTATTCCTGCAATTGGTATTTAAAATGAGATTTATTTAAAAAAAAAAAAGGTAGAGGGGATTATTATATTAGGGAGGGTGACTCAGCCCCTTCAAAATATTTCTTGAAGGGGGCTCTAGACCTTTAGCCCCCCCTAAGCATATGCCCGGGATTGATTAAAAAAATTCATTACTATAGGCACAAAAGCACTGATAGGGGCCATCACTCTCGTAAAAAAATAGATTAAAATAATTAAAAATCCCACATATACAGTTAATTATTCTTTAAAAAAAAAAGAAATTACAACGTTTTTGAAAAAATTGCTGTAAAGTTATGCAAAATTGCAGTAAACGAATTTTAAAAAACATAGGCAATTTTTCTACAATAAAAGATGAGGCTTATAAATCCAGGGCTCTTAGCTCCAGACTAAGGTGCCTAATGATAAATCATCTCATCATGGCCATCACTCTCGTAAAAAAATAGATTAAAATAATTAAAAATCCCACATATACAGTTAATTATTCTTTAAAAAAAAAAAAAATTACAACGTTTTTGAAAAAATTGCTGTAAAGTTATGCAAAATTGCAGTAAACGAATTTTAAAAAACATAGGCAATTTTTCTACAATAAAAGATGAGGCTTATAAATCCAGGGCTCTTAGCTCCAGACTAAGGTGCCTAATGATAAATCAGGCAATGTTCAACCCAAACTTCATAGTTTATTAAATGAAATATTTTCAACGATTTGTCTTACGCTTTTAAATAGACCCTAAAGCATCAATTCGAGTTTCTAGATACGTGTTTGATAAGTGTTATATATTTTTATAGAGGGGAATACTATAAAATTGTAATTGTATGAATACTCCCCCCCCCCCCATCCCCCCGGCCTCCTTAGCGCTGTGACAAAGGGTCCCGTGCTTTGGGTTGGTGGCCTTTTGCCAACAAAAAAAAACTTAATCTGTATTTTAATTTCTTAACCCTTTTTTTTAAAAATATTTAGATTAGACCGTTTTGCTACATTTTTTAATTTTAAATAATGATTAGAAACTGCCGTTCTCATGCTCTATGTACTTAAACTCCGAGTTGATTTTTCGAGAGTCGTTGCTTAGCCCCACTCCTAAATAATAATAATCTTAAAATCTATTAAAAATATTATAATTCTTAAATCTATATTATAGTTCATGGATTCTCGCAGCTACCTTCGCACAGGGCCCTGCGTCTAATAAGAGGCCCCACGTTTGGTCTGTTTACAAAAGCAGGGCCCCGCCCCCGCGTCGTAGATGATTTGGGGGCTGCTCAGAAACCAAGTACAAGTGTTGTTGCACGGACTTATTCGATAATGGGGCCCTGTAAAGAGGAGGAGTGGGCCCGGGCCCGTTGAAGAAGGGGCACCTGTCTACTCGTATGCATAAGGATAAAGGAATCCAAACAGATAATTTCAGTGAAAAGTTTAGTAAAATTAAAATATGTTAAAAAATAAAAGAAACAATTATTTCTCTTCCTCCCTTTTCTAATTTTGTGAGTCGGGGGGCCCAAAATGGACCCAAGACAAGGGGGCCCAGGCGGCAACTGTCCATTTGCCGCCCATTAAATCCGCCACTGACGGTGGAGTAGTTTTCGGATTTGGTGCAACAAGCAATATTACATCGTCAGTTTTCGAATTCCAATCTTTTCCCTGCATCAACCCAATTACATTGATTTATCAATTAAAATCAGTCAGACGGATGAAAAGGCAGTCATTATAGAGGCTAGACAATAAAGAAGTTTATGTATTTTTAAAGCCATCAAGATGGTAAAAAGCCAACAATAATACTATGATTTTAGCAAGGAATTTTATTTTTGAATGGGACATTAATTCTGAACTTTCATTAGTAATTCAATGTGCTTGTATTTAAATGTATATGTGCTTGTATTCATGTATTTAAAAATATTTTTTATAAATTCGTCGATTCAATTTTTCTTTCGCTTTCCAAAACAGAAATCTCTGAATGTAAACAATTGACACGTGTGCATTGTCGACCAATGAAAGAAGTCGTTATATTTTTCGAAGGCACAACCTCGGAGTAACCGCGGTGTACAAATTCCCCAGTCGAGCGGAGGCTGTGAATAAGGTTCCGACGAAATTCCCCGATTTCCCTCAATCCTCGGTTTTCGTAATCCACAGTTAATCGCTGGATTTTTCAGAACTTGTGAATAAGAGGGTAAATCTTTATACCTAAATTTTAATTGTAAAAAAAAAAATGTGCAATGACGGACTCATTTGGTTTGGTTAATTAATGTCGTATCAGAGCTGCACAGTTTACTTTTGGTGACGGTTCGGGGCCTATCACGAAGGGAAGACCCAGGAACGATGCTTCGCATTTTTGAACGATTGTCAGATGACGAGGACAACACCTGAGCTGGTACCCGATGCAACCTCAATAGGCGTCGAGACATTGGACCCCGATCAGATTTATCGTGCACTAGCCCGTATACATCCCAGTATAATTTGTTGAATATGTTTAGACTTGCTAGTGTTTCAGTAGCGAGGCTGGCAACCCTCCGATCGCAATATAGTTAAATTTTTACATTTCTTTGTCAAGTCAACAGTTGAGCTCGAACTCACAATCCTCCGATTACAAGCCGAACATGTTTATCTACTGGGCAACTGGGGCCCTTATTTTTTTGGATTGTTAAATTATACAACACTTACTGACAAGTCCCATAAATGTATACAAAATTTAGTAGATCTATTCTTTAAATATATTTCTAAACACAAAATGTTTACAACCATGTTTTCGGACAACAACACTTATTTTATATAGTATATAATAAAAAGGACCACTGCTTAAAAACATTGAAGTAAAATAAATTTTAACACAGCACAACAGTAGATTCCCAAAAATTAAGAAATTTCACGAATCAAAAAATCCTTTAACAAGAATATCAGAAATTATATTTTATTAGGCAAAACAATTTATTTACAATAGAATTTACATTTTACTAACTTGTGTGTTACATAGCGGTTGAATGTTTTGTCAATGACATTAACGGACACAGACATTGAAACTTAGCAAAACTATATAAAAGTAACACAACATACATCAATCAACAGTTAATGGTTTGCCTTTTGAAAATAAAGCAATACTGAGAAGTTTAACAGAAGCATTAAAAAATACATTGATTTTTAATTTAGAATTGAAAATGACATGTTCTACAGTCATGGGTGAAAGTTTTCCCGTCCTAAGACAGATTTCCGTCTAGGTGAAAAAAAATTACATAAATTAATGCTCTATGTGACTGACAATGCGGGAGTTTCGTGTGACATTTGTTTTTCCCAAATAAGTAATATTTTTATTTTATATGAGTAAATTTAAATACAGAAATACTTATATTTTATCTGTGAGAGAGAGAGAGTTGAGCGAAGCGTTCGGAGTACCATAGGGGCGAAGCCCCTTTAACCTCCTGTAGGACTGTCAATTTTTGAAACATGACGATAAAAATTAAATTTGAATCACTCGCGCAAGGCGATTAAAGGTCGAAAAACACGGACGAAACAGGACGAAACAGTAAAAAAAGAAAAAAGTTAAAGTTAAAATTAATTCGCGTACATGTCTGAATGGCTGCTGCCATCACGTGGAAATATCATCACTTTCCATTGGCCGGTGGGCGGAGCCTCTAGCGGACCAAAAATAGAACTAGGTCGATCTCTCAATCCGACTGGAAAGAGAGCTAGGCTTGGGCACTCATTTCCTATTGGCCAGTGGGCGGGGCCTCCTTGGCCGGGCTCGGGTGGCACAACTGGGAGTCGTTCATTTTCTGAAGAAAGAAGGTGAAGAGAGCTTGCAGTTTCTCTACTGCGGAGTTCTTTTCCTTCAATAACAAAATCAGGTCATTGATTCCTTGCGAGTCGGTGAAAATTGGAGCAAGCTCTTTGACTAACTCAGTGATAGGCGAAAGTCCTTCGTTGTTTATCACTGGGACAGGTGGACGGGTGGTTTTTTTGTACACTGGCTTCCGCGCCGCTGGAACAATTCTAGCAGCTCGGGCTTGAGTAGTAATCCGGGTTGGTCTCGGGAAGTTCGGGCATTTTTTGCTTGAGGCGACATGTCCTGTCGCTTTGCAGTTAATGCAAGTAGGGTTTTCGAGTTTTCCCAAAAGGCACTCACGGGTCTGATGGGCTTCCCCGCATTTGAGGCATCTTGGTGCGGAGTAACAATTTGGGCTCGTATGATGGAAGAGGTTGCAATTGAAGCATTGCGCAATCTGTCTTCTCCTGTAGGGCTCCACCGTGATGTCTAATCCCAACAAAACTTTTGTTTTTAAGATTTTGTTAACACCGGTGGTTTTGGAGAGGGTCGCCATAAACACTCTGGTAGGGGCTTTGTTGAACCGCCTCTTTAACTGGAATACTTTGGAGTCCTGGTATCCGAGGGCAGAGAGTTCGATTTGAATGTCAGAGCACAACGTCTGGGGTGGCAGTCCCTTGATCGCCACTCTGAACGGGGTGCTATCGGGTGGGGCGGCGAGGTAGAAATCCAATTTTCTACCTCGTAGAAAAGTCAATGTTAGAGCATGGTCGTCTTCATTCGCAGGTTGCATTCTGATAAAATTTCCAATATTCTTGGATTGGATTTTCGACGACGTAATTATATCCAACTCAGATAAAATGAGCGGATACTGCTCTACAGTTCGCATGAAAATAGTGCCGGGCAAGGTGGTAGTTACCTCGGCAGTGATGGTAGCAGGAGCCGGATCAGTGATCATTTCTTCGATCGGTTCATCTGCATTGGCGACGGCACTAGGCAGCTCATTTAGGCCTAGGTCGGCGGCGACTTCATCAGGGCATGGGGTGAAATCAGTGGTGGCGGGTGGCATTTGAGCAGTCAAGTCCATAGGTGGCTGGTCAGTGGTCATCACGGCCTGTTTTTTCTTTTTCTTTTTGGGCCGGGGTGGAGTGGAAAGCATCTGGACGGGTTCGACATCCTTGAATCGAACGTGTAGTCCCCGCGGGTCCGGCAGCATTTCTTTGTGCAGCAGGTCCATGGCGAAGAAATCATCGTATCTCCCCAGTTTGGATATGGCCTCGTAGTTCCGGAGCAGGTCTTTTTCGGCTTCTCGGATCAGGAGGGGGTCCTCTTTATCATGCACAAATCCTTCAAAGATTATTTTATCTGTATGCAATGGACAACTAGAACGGGGCGGAGTTTAGCCTTGTTTGTGGGATTTCGAGCACGTGCAAGTTGCCGATTACTAGTAAACAAACAATAATATTGCATTTTTATATTCAAATTTTGCATTAATTACGTTTAACTTGTGTTTTAACATCATATTCTAAAAAAATATCATCGATCTTTTCAATATATTAGTAGTTTTGAGTGAAATTCTAACGCTATCCCACAAACAAACTAGCTCTGACGTCACTGTAGGCGTGGTCATTCTACTCGTCCATTGCTTATAATGAGAATTGCAACGAAATACGGAAAAATACTTTTATTTCAACACAAAAAATGCTTCATAAACGATAAGTCCAACCTATCTCAGTGTATGAAGTAAATATTTCTATATTGAGGTATTATTTAATGACGAAAACTTAAAATTGTAGTACAGGAACTGAAGTTCCATGCTAATCGTACGGAACTTCTTGGCGTCGCGGATTTCCCCCGTGTTCGATTGGAACAGCGGTCTCCTTCTTCTCGGCGTGAAACTCCTCCATTGTTCAGCTGTATTTTTTTAAAATTACAATAATTGTTTATAAGCAAAAATAGTTAGTTTCGTTAATATTTTTGGGAGATTGTTCATGCAATAATTATCGCACGGGCATGCTAGTTGATACTCATTTGTTAAATTAAAAAATGTCAGTAGTCTGGAAAGCTTATAAAAAAAGGAATATGAAATTGATTGGTTCAAAATATTTTGATAATGCCCATTCTATCATGGGTATAAAAATATTAAAACTTAATAGTGATGTTAATTTTAGATATATTGCATAAATCCCAGAATGTATATTTAACTCCCGAGCATGCGCAAGGTGGTGTTTTACGCTGCGGAAAGTGATTGCATAAATTTCCTAACTTCCCTTATTTCAAAATGAGTCTAACCCAGTGTAGCTGATTTTATACTCACCTTCTAATAGGGAAATGTTTATTTTGTAAATTCATGTTGCGTTTTTGTAGAATTTGAGCCATGGGGTGTAAAACACTCGTCTTTATATTTTGCCTGAGTATGTCGCATTATTTGATGTATATGGAGGAGATTAAATGCTTATAAACATTGATGAAAAATGTTTTCCATAAATAAATGTAATTTTAATTCTAAAAGGGGCATGTGCTCTTAAGAAACAAAACTAAATACTATGTTGTGAAACACCAATGATAGTGAAGACTATATATAAGAGGTGTGCTGGTACTCCCGCTTTCTGATGGAGGGCGGGGAAAAGTATTCTTTTGACATCATAGTGACGCCTCCGACTTCTGTGGGCGTGTCTAATGCTCTCGTTTGTGCAGTCATTTTTGGAGTCTACTTAATTTAACAAGAGTTCTTGTTTTTAACTAATCATGAATTTATTTAAAAGAAAACAGTTAAAATTTGCTTCAAAAAACAATTTTAATCGATTTCCAGAGTTGTTTATTTATTAAAATATTAGGAATGAATTTCGTTCAATTTGAAGTTCAAATTGAACTAATGGTTCGCCACGTGCTGCCATCTATAAGTTTTTTTTGCGAACTATTTAAAAGTGATTTCAATAACTGAATTTAGTATTTGCTGCATTTTATGAGTTTAAATTTTATTTTAAGGATTGATTTAGTATGTAAAAATTGAAAAAAAATTTCTTAATAAATTAAGAGTATTAAAATAATATTAGCTGCAACGAGAGCATGTCCATGAATTTTGAAAGAGTAAAATGGGGTCAGAACCATCATGTTAATGCATTTGTATTGGACATATTAAATTAGTTACAATTTCAATCAAGTAAAATACGAGGACATAACAAAATAAGGACGGATTAGCAGTGAAGCTACCTGAACAAAATTTTTTACAGATATTTACATTATTTTGCCAATTAAAAATTAAATCACCAGTTGTTACTCAACCGGGGATCGAACCTAAGTAGCAATGCTTGAAACATACAGCCAATGAGAATGATCAAAAACTAATAGTAAGGTGGAATTAAAATGACGTCAAAAGAATACTTTCCTTGCCCCTTTCAAAAAGCGAAACACGAGCACACCTTATATATATATATATGGTCTTCACTATCCTTGGTGAAACACCCCCTTGCGTGCTGTCATGTTCATCTGAGTAATTCGCGTGCCCCCAAGTTAAGATGTACTGTAAAAAATAAATGTAAATTAAACACTTGTCATGGCAATAATTTTGATATTTTCCCGTCTTAGAGGTCTAAGCAACCATCCTGAATATAACTTGTAGATCGTCATTCAATTTTACTAGTAGTAAGATGAAGATTTTGACAAACTATAAGAAAGATATATAGTTAAGCTTATTTGACTTACAGGTCAACAAATTATTAGTGTAAAAGGTAGCTTTTTCTCATATCTTTAGTCTCCCTTTAGGAATAATGAGATAAATCATACGTCTCTGGAGAGCAAAGATTTCAAAATCAATAAATGTAATCTGTTACAGGTTACGATGTGGATATAAAAAATTAGGATTTCTTTAACCTTTACAGGGCGTCGATATTTCGATGAAAATCCCACGTTAAAATCAAACACCTGACTTCGAAAGGCTAAATTAAATATTTTTATATCTTATGCCTTACCTTCCTTAAGGCCATTTCTTGCTAAAGCTCAATTTACTCACCATAAGGAGTCATTTTAAAGTGTGTTCATATGGAATCATATTTTAAAATACCGATGATTCTAAAACAATGGAATAATTTTATGAATTATCAAGAAACTTTAAAAATACAATTTTGTAGAATTTTTAATGATACATCAATAAATAATTTTATAAAATATCTCGTCATTTGTCAATCATTCATTATTAGTGTTATAAAATAAATTGTCACAGAAAAATAAAATTAAGAAACTTTAACAAAGATTTAACAAATAAATGAATTCAAATTCAGGATTTTGACAACAGCCTTTCAGAAATTTTTGTAAAATAAAAAAAATACATTAGGTTAAAATCTAAATTATTATTAGGAAAAATAAGAGTGCAGATACAAGCAAATCAATATCACAGAATTCCGTCGCAAACAGAGCTTAAAATAATTCATTTCCTACTTGTGAATCAAAATGCCCATTAAAGAAAAAATCTTCATAATTATTAGTATTTTTTTTAATGTGATTTTCAGGTTTACCATTTTTATTAGTGTTGGGTAGAAAGACCGAAGTAGATAGAAAGAAAAATAATCTGACCGGTTTAACTTGACCAGTTCAATCAACATACAATGTCCAATATTACTGGGCAGTGGGTGACAAAGAGTAAAGGATTTTTTTTTGGAATCAGTTTAAAGATTTAAAAAATACAAATTAATTAATAAGTGCCATACAGCTCTATTATTAGAGACCAGGTTCAGGCACTTTCGGCCACACTAACTTTGCTGCACAAACACGGAGCATTTCTAAAGATATTTAAAAAAAGATTTACATCGTAGTACACATATTAAAATAGAAATGGCCAAACCATCTGGTTTGGCACTGTTAGATTTGGTTAAATTAACATGCATCTCCACAGACCACAACAAGCATTCAGCAGTCAATTTGCCATTTGGGCCTTTACAGAACAAGCGACAATGCACATATTGAAATGGTCGTGTTGCTCAACAACACTGGAGTATATTCCTCGCTTCAATTTGGACAGTTTTCGTATTAAACATCTAAATGGCAACTTCAGCGTCTTCAACACTGGAATTAATATAAAATGTAACATTTAACATGAGCATCATAGTTTACATAAAACAACAGAATTTAATTCAAGGAATGCAGATTTAAAAGTTCTAGAGACAATGATAAAAATATTTAGAAAATGTCCCCAATACCTATTTTAATAATTAATGTATTTTGCTGCTTATCTGCTATCTTAAAACTAAAAGATAGATGCAATGAATTTTTCTGTGTTTGTAAACATAAAAATAGATGCCAAAAATGAATTTGCAAAAAATTTAAATAAATTCTAGACGTCTAGAATTTATATGTAGAGTTATGTACCACATTTTACTTAATTAAAAAAAAGTTTAATTATGCTGAAATTGGGTAAAAAATCAAAGAGGAAATGAGGGTGCATTTTGCATATAAATTTTTCATTGTATGTGTATTTACAGTTTGGGTTCATACCAACTTATTTATATACGGAAATATAAAATTAAAAAATAAAATTTGTACATAAAACAAGAACAGTTTATTTGGACTAAATACTACAATATGTGCTTATAATGAGGCCTGATACGACTGACCTAAATGCAAATAATATAAATGGTTATGTAATTAATTAATTGTTGGTGTTAAGATTATATAATATTACTAACTAAAATGATAGTAAGTTTATACCTAAACCAAAACACTTTTAAAAAAAATATAACAAAATTTAGAGAAAGCAAATAAATATATATATGGTTTTATTCTTAAATGTTAAAAGTTCGAATTTCCATTTTTAATTAAATTTTACCATTTAATACATTAATACTTTTTATAAACTGATGCCAAAAACGAAATATGGTCTTGTTATTTACAATAAACATTATAACAAATCGATACACATTACTGAAACCTTTTTTTTATTCCAATAACTATGGGTATGTTTTTCCATTATTATAAAAACATACATTTTAAAATATTACTTACTAGAATATCGCACTGGCTGGGAACCAAACTATATAATTACATGCTAATGGTTATTCTTATTTTTAATTTATTCTCATAAGTTTTAAGAATATGGTAAATTCTTTTATGCCTATATCAATGTTTATATGTGTGTCCGATTTTAATTTAATAAGTCTAATGAATATCTATGAAATGTGTATTATATATAAATTGTCTGATTAGAATCACAGATTTAATCAAGATAAAACTATATTTTGAAAGTACAGTAACAGCAGTGCACAGAATTTGATACCAGATTCTCCACATAAGTTTCCTCAGTTGGGCTTTCATCACTCTAATAGCCATACCAGTACATGGTTCATACAGATTTTCAAAAGTAAAAATTAAGTAGTTCTTAAGGACTTTTTAAGGACCTCTCGATAAATTTTTTGGCGCCGTTAGCGGAGAATCGCACATTGTTTGGTGCAAACTTGGCAAATAATCACATGTCAGTGGGGTTTTGTAGCAAGTTGGCACAGGATACTACTTCCGGAAAACTCTGGTGTAGAATTCCCATCCATTAAAGATGCTACATTCTTCTGAATTTCCTCGTTTTTCTAGAATGAGTATCGATTCTTCACAAAACAACAAACAAACTGAGATTTTCCAATGACGAAGTGTAGTGTATTATAATGAAATACCACTGACTAAAAAATCGAACAAAAGAGATCAAAAGTTAACTTTTTTTTCTGACACTAAATACGTCCATATTCATGACTTTCTCTCCTTGCCGATTTATACTTACGTAAAACGGTGAAAAGTGTGGACACAATCAACATAAAATCCGGAATTCTACATTTCAATAATTTTAATGCACCCGGAATTCTGAGTTCGATAATTAAAAAAACTCAGAATTTCGGGTTAGACACGGAAAAATACCACCCATGTGAATTAGTAAAAAAAAAACATGTTTGACAAAAATTAAGGACCTACTTAAATTAAGTAGTTCTTAAGGACTGTGCGAACCATGCAGTAGAATTCAAAGAAGACACTACGTAATCCAAGCTGATGTTACTACAATCTTAAAAAATACACCTCCACGCTCATTTTACCGTCAAAGTGAAACACCTTTCCTACCTTTAGCGAAGATATGGTCAGGACTTTCTGGGAGGTGGGGGTGGTGCAATGGTTGGTGGTGGTCCAATATTGAATGCTGTTGACAAGGGAACCACTAAGGGCTTATCTTTAAGGGGTATGTTTTCGTATAATTGCAAAGGCTCGTCTGGTGGTCTAGGCGAAAAAAACATAACTTCTCTAGTTAGGCAGAAATAAGTTGAGAGGGGAGCTCCTTAAATGCTTCCTCAATGTTGTTATTTAACACATTCACTGCCACACGAGTTGTATTAAACTTGTGTCTTGTTCGTCCAAGAGCTTCCGAGATAAATACAACTTATCACAGACTAAGGTATTCATTCTGTGAGTTGCATACACTTCACTCCAAGGGTTTTCAGGCATGAATTATGAAGGATAGATTAAGAAATTTGAATATGTATAATCTGGAAGAGAGAAGTGTTAGGGGAGATTTGATTCAACTGTTCAAATTTATTAAACAAGGGGATGTGGAGGGTTTGGAATTTAAATCAGGAAGGGAAAAAACACTGTTTCTATAATAGAGTAATAGGCAAATGAAAAAACTTGCCAGTGAATATTATCAAGCGACCCGGTCGGGTTCCCGGTCGTTCCCCCTAAAAAAAATCTTCGAAACTGTGGCTAAAAAAGTTGTGATATGAAAAACAAACAAGCCAAGAGCTCAAGCGTGCACACCCACTCACTAGCCTTTTCCCGGAAAAAAACTGCGCTTTCTTTTCTTAGCTCGATTAAAAATTAAATTTATGTGTGTATAAAATTTTAATCGAGCTAAGAAAAGAAAGCGCAGCTGTTTCCCGGGAAAAGGCTAGTGAGTGGGTGTGCACGCTTGAGCTCTTGGCTTGTTTGTTTTTCATATCACAACTTTTTTAGCCACAGTTTCGAAGATTTTTTTTTTTTTGGGGGGGGGGGGGAGGCTTAGCGTTTTTTACTTTTCTAAAGTTTTTTTGGGGGATTAATTATACAGGAGTAAAGGATTTTAAGAGGAAGTTAGATTCATTGGGGGATGGTCAGGAGGTACTAAATGGACCAACCTTGTTGGCCCTCGAGAGCTTGTTGTTGGTCGTCAATATTTCTATTGTAAATGAAAAAAGTTTCGTCAAATATGATAATGCATTTTTAACCGTGTTTACACCGTACTCAAAAAGCAACCCGTGTCATGAGCTTTTTCATGACGATCACACAATATTTTATTAAACTTGCTTATGCTATCCAGAAATGATGAATTGCAATTGTTTCTCTACATTTTCAATGTTAACGCGCTCATATCTTTCGTTCCGCAGCCTGCAACTGCAGTGAGGCGGGCATGGTGGCCTGCACCAGGCGCCCAGGGTTCGTGGAGTGCACGTGCCAGCCGGGTTACGCTGGCACCTGGTGCGAGGAGTGCGCCCCGGGCAACTTCGGGGCAGGGAAGGAGTGCAGAATATGCCCCTGTTCCAACCTCACCTCCACGGCTGAATGCAAAATGGGTAGGTGCCCTTATTTGGTAATAGGTAAATTTCTGGCATAGGTCAAAATGTTATACCAATTATTTGATGAGTTTATGTTGTTGTCTAATGAAGCTTAGCTTGATTTACGTTTTATTGGTTTTATTTCTTTTTTTAATGGTAGAACGTACAATACTTCAATATATTAAATACAGAATTTTCAGCAGCTTTTTCCATACCTAATTTGTACAATGTGCTTTCTTTTCCAGAGCCTACCGGTCAGGTGTCGTGCGTGCAGTGTCTGCCGGGCCACTGGGGCAGTCTGTGCACGTCCTGCACTGCGGGCTACCAGTGGACGGTGGACGGGGAGGAGAAGTGCGTCCCCCTCGACTGCCTCAGCTCCAGCCTGTGCGCAGAACAGAGGAACGCCCCAGGGTGCGAGGACTGCATCTTCTTGGAGAACAAGTACCCCACCACCGCGCACAGGAGCAAGTCAGGTGACTATAAATTGTGTATAGTGAATGAAAGGTCATTAGCGACTTGGAATGGATCGGTATACGAACGTGATTGAAGGAGGACTTATATTCTGTATGTTAGGGAAGTCCTGTCCATGCGATGGGGTAACGCTTTGGGTAAAACTTGGGCATTCCTCTGTTATTTACTTTGGAGGGAATGTAAGCAAAATGCATTTCTGAATTTGTATTCTCTAAATTTACGTACTATTTGCAGGTTATCTAGTTATAGTCATAGAGTAATGATACAAATAGAGGAATAAAAATGCTGATTTCCGTGTGTGCATCATAGAAACCACGTGATTTGTGGAAATGCCAATTCATTCATGCGCCAATATTACTTGGCAGGCCTTGGCGACTTTCAGAACTAAGCGAGATCAAAGTGTTGTAATATGGTTTTGTGTTTAATTTTGTATTTTAATATCGTTTTTTTTAACGAGTGGCGCAAATTAAGGGAGTTCAACAGATATATTAAAGATATTTTTCTTACTTTGTACTTTTGAAATAATTGCGTTACGTTTTTATGTAAAAAATTTACCATAAGCGAAGTTCTTTCAATTGTTTTTTTGTATAGTTCAATAAGAAAATAGGAACAATAAAACCGGAGAAATATAAAAAGTTTCGTTTTTTCGAGTATTGAACACAAAGAAAATTATATTTTCGTTTCGTTAATGAAGGGGAAATATTTAGCGCATATTGTTTGAAAATAAGTAAATACCTACATATATATTAAAAAGTAGAATACGGACAGAACGCCTTATCACCAAAAAGAAGAAAGTGCACCAAATTTGGAACTCCTGCAGATGTCTGAACGCCAAATGTAGCAGCGCTAAAACCACGTGATGTTGGTTTTTTTTTTTTTAATGTTGACCTCGCGGCCTTACGAGAGTCTGGCATTGAAGGCGCTCTCTATTTAATATTACAACTCTCTGGTTATAGTACTAGGGGCGACGATTTCATTCCTGTTTCTTTCCAACAGATCGCAGCATCGCAGACGGCACCCTTCCCCTGATCGCGGTCATAGTCACCCTCGGGGTTCTTCTCCTGGTCGCGGCCATGGCCACCTGCTATCGGTACTGGGACCACCGCCGGCACCAGCCCCGCATCCCCTTCTGGAGCATCGAGCTCCAGCGCGAAGAGAAGACCGACCTGCACTCGCACTGCCACTACCAGCACCTGGACGCGGCCGCCAGCAAGGCTGTCCTGCAGACGCTGGACGGCAGGGAGCAGCCAGCGGCAGGCGGGGAGGTGGGCAGGCTGCAGAGCGATCCCGCTCAGCGGACATACAACACGATGAATGTTTGAGCGGTGGTCTTGTGGGACATACTGTGGGGGAGTCAGGGTCTGATTTATAAACGGCGTGACTTGGATTGTAGGGACTGACTAATTTAAAGTATAGTTGAATAAAAAATAATTATAAATTATACAGTCGAGTCTTGATAAAACGATCCTTTACGGAGAGGGATCGTTAAAACTAATTAAAAAAAACTCATTGCATTAAAAAATCGGTTCCCAACTATTAAATAGCCACGGAGTGCTCATTCGAAAATTGAGCAGTAGCGGATGATCATCATATATATTATTTATGTAGTAAAGATCCCTTTTACGTCCCTTAGACAGAACGAATCTTAAAACATGAGGTATCAAAAGAAAGAGAATTTCATGGACCAGTGACGAATCGTACTTTCATCTCATAAATGAACGAATAGTACTTTCATCTCATAAATGAACGAATAGTAATTTCTTCTCATAAATATCAACGTTTTTTTTTTTAAATTGTTTAAAATAATTAATTTTAAGTTTTTTTTTTTTAAAACAAGCCGTTGATCATGCTGAGCTATGAGCAGATCATTAATCTTTTATTTTTTGGTTCTAACGAATGGGTGTGTGTGGGGTTGTTCATACGATGATTATCGCACGGGACTGCTAGTATATATATTATCCCTTAAAGATCCCTTTTGCGGGTCTTACACGCGTGAAATTTAACATGCGAGGTATATATATATATATATATATATATATATAAGGGAATTCCCCGGAGCAGGGACGAATCGTACTTTTGTCTCATGATTGATATATTTTTTTAAATGCGTTTCAGAATAATTTGTTTCTAAGCAGTTTTTAAACGACCCGCTGGTAGTGCTGCCACCTATGAGGAGAACTGTTAAATCTTTTTGCTAATAAGAATTTAAATATATGCGAGAATTCTCGCATAAGGTTCTTCATGTTAGTCACCTTCTAATAACATTAAAAAATATATTTAGGTTGCGGTGACCATCTTCTATAGGTGTGGCCACGCTATTGTAACTCCATTTCAGTAGGCTAATACAGCAATAATAATTGATTTGATGAACACCATATTATTTAGAGAATAAATGTAATTTAATGATGCATGTTTAATAGTTGAATATTTACAGTTAAGGGTGAAATCTAGGACATTACAATTAGATGTGGAGCACGCTGAAATAGCATGCAGAGCGTTTTTGAGGAATGTCTGAGAATGCTCTCGTTTCAGTCCGTGTTCACGTGACTTTTCCCGCGCACTGCGTGGGCATAATGTGCTGGAGCTATCTCATTGGCTCTCGGTGAAAACGCTGAATTGCAAACTCTTTGTAGAGAAAGGAAGGTGAATGAACCCATGGCCGCTGCAGTAGTCCCCCCCCCCCGCAGTGGCATCTAGTTATGATGCCACGTAATAGTCCGGCCAGTGGACATGTCGCCCGGATCTTGTGGTGGTGATGGGAGTAGGTGGCGGTTGTGGAACAGGTTTTGATTCTGCAAGTGGTTTGGGTTGCTGTGTGCCTGAATCGTTCACCACAAAAGCAGGTTTTAACCGATTGATGGACACCGTAGTTGGTTTGTCTTTGTACAAAATTGTAAAGACTTTTCATCCGTGTTTTATAACCTTGTACGGTCCATCATACGGTTGTTGCAATGGTTTTCGTACACCATCGTGACGCAGAAAAACATGTGTGGTTGTTTGCAATTGTGGGTGTACGAATGTTGGTCGTGAACCGTGTTGAGATGTTGCTTTTGGTTGCAGTTGTTGCATTTGTGTCCGTAAATGTTCTACAAATGTAGCTGGATCCACTTCAGCCCTCGATGAGTCGAAGAAGTCACCAGGAAGTCGCAGTGTAGAACCATACACTAATTCGGCTGAGGAACAGGACAAATCCTCTTTTATGGCAGTGCGCAAACCGAGGAGAATCATTGGTAGGGATTCTGTCCACTTTGATGTTTGGTAAGACTTCAGCGCAGTTTTTAGAGGCCTATGAAATTCTTCTAGAAGGCCGTTGCTCTGAGGATGAAATGCAGTGGTCCTGATGCGTTCTATGCCAAGAAGATTTGTCAAACCTTTGAATAGTGATGCTTCAAACTGGCGTCCTCTGTCAGTAGATATTGATGATGGCACACCAAATCGTGACACCCAACAGGTAAAGAAACCTTGAGCAACGGTATCGGCACAAATATCGGGTATTGGTAGTGCTTCTGGCCATCGTGTATAGCGGTCCACTACACTGAGGCAATAGGAGTGTCCATTTGATGATGGCAAAGGTCCAACTAAATCCAAATGCACGTGTTCGAATCTTTTAGATGGCACTGGAATAGTTTGTAGTGGTGCTGATGTATGTCGTTGGACTTTGCTTCGCTGACACTGAATACACTGTTTTTCCCACTGAGTACAGTCTCTATTTATAGAGGGCCAAATAAAACGTGTTCGAATTTGTTTTGTTGTTCGTCGAACACCAGGGTGTGCTAAACCATGAATATTTAAAAATATACTTTGCCTAAATGGCTTAGGTATGTATGGACGAGCAATACCCGAGGAGACATCACAAATTAATTCGACATTGGATTCAGGTAGAATAATTTTTTTTAATTGTAGAGACGATGAAAGGTTTTCCATCAATTCGTTTAATTCAAAATCTTTTTTTTGAGCTACCGCGATTTCATTATAGTCCACCGGATTTGGCATGTAAATTGCAGCAATCCTAGACATTACGTCGGCTGCTACATTGAGGGAACCCTTAACGTATTTAATGTCTGTAGTGAATTGTGAAATGAAATCTAAGTGACGATTTCTGCGTGGAGAACATGAAACCGATTTTTGTTGAAATGCGTAAGTTAATGGTTTATGATCCGTATAAAGAGAGAAATTACGAGCTTCTAGCATGTGCCTAAAGTATTTAATTGAACTGTAAGCTGCTAAAAGTTCACGGTCATAAGCGCTGTATCGTTTTTCTGTGTCGGAAAGCTTTCGAGAAAAGAAACCAAGAGGTTGAAGACCGTTTGTTTCAACTTGATATAATGAGCTTCCGATGCCGTAGTCACTAGCGTCAACATACAGGACAAGTTTGGCATTAGGGGAAGGGTGAGCTAACAGAGTAGCGTTTGCAAGTTGTGTTTTTGCATCAGAAAAGGCGCTTTCCGTTTCAGGGCTCCATTGAATTGCTTTTTTATCTTTTTTCTTTTTGGAACCTTTTAGAAGATCCGATAGCATAGCTTGTTTATCTGCCGCTTTCGGTAAGAAACGTCTGTGAAAATTCAAGATGCCAAGAAATTGTCGAAGTTCCGCAATATTTTGGGGTTTAGGGAAATCTAAAACAGCCTGTACTTTGTGTGGCAACGGCTGTGTACCTTCTTTAGAGACGAGATGTCCTAAAAATTCAATTTCTGGTACGCCAAATACACATTTTGAAAGGTTTATTTTTAGCCCGTATTTTTGAAGCCTCTCAAAAACCAACTCCAAATGCTCTTTGTGCTCGTTCTCGTTTTGAGAGAAAATTAAAATGTCATCTAAATAGGCATAGCAACAATCCAATCCTCTCAAAACCCCATGTATAAAACGCGCAAATGTTTGCGCAGCATTTAGTAAACCAAAATTTAGGTGTGTGAATTCATAAAGACCCCAAGGAGTTGCGATTACCGTCTTAGGAATATCAGATTCGGCTATAGGAATTTGAAAATAAGCCTTTAATATATCCAATTTACTGAATATTGTTTTTCCATAAAGTGCATGGGAAAAATCATGCAAATAAGGGATTGGATAAGAATCAAAAATTGTTTTAGAATTCAAAAAACGATAATCCCCGACTGGTCTTATACCATTTGGTTTTTTATTTACAATGTGTAAGGGAGAAGCCCAATTAGATTTGGAAGGTCTAATGATATTTTCTTGCAGCATGAATTCAAACTCGGCTTTAGCCTCTCCATGAATTTTGGGATGTAGTCGCCTAGGTTTACAATGGACAGGAGGTCCGCGAGTTAAGATATGATGCACTGTGTTATGTGGGATGGATTTACTTTTTAATGAAGGGTTCGTTATATCAGGGAATTCCTTCAAAATGTTATGATAAGGGGTTTGACAGGCAATGGTAGTGACGGACTCTTGTGCGGAAAAGTTAATGCTTCCTACAGAATGCATCCGCGTAACCGGATCAATTAAACGTTTTTTCTTAAGGTCAATGAGAAGACCAAAATGTTGTAAGAAGTCCGCGCATATAATGGGGAGAGACACATTAGCCATAAGGAATTCCCAGGAATAGTGTCGGCGCAAGCCGAGACTTAATTCCAAACGTTTCGTTCCGTATACTGGAATTTTTGTCCCATTTGCCGCAAAAAGTTCTAAAAACCCTGAATTTGCATGAGAAGAATTTTGAGGGGCTGGCAAGCAAGAAATTGTACTCCCACTATCTATAAGAAATTTTCTATTTGAAAGACGATCAAAAACAAATAGACGGGTGTTTTGAGGGAGAGCTGGCACCCCGCCTGTGGCAGCTATTGAAGGTTTTCCGGCTGCTGGTAGCTGCAAGGTTTGTCACATTTACGTGCTCTATCTCTAAAATTTGCATGATAGTAGCACATGCCGTTAGTATCGGTGGCAGGACGAGTGGGGGAACGAGTGTTATTTCTTCTATAATTCCCGCGATTTCTAGAATTAGCTCGGGACCTGTTACTTAGGTTCTCAACTTTAGCACTTAAAATTTGCATTTGTGTTGTTAACTCTTTTATCTGCTCATAAAGTTCTCTATTGTGCCGAGGGGTTTCGGATACCGAAAAAACTGATGACTGGTTGTTTGTCACCTCCGAAATTTTATCGGCTAGAACAGCGATTTGTTGTAGTTGCTCCGTTGAAGCTGAGAGAACTGTTTGAATGGGGGTCGGTAGTCTTTGCAACCATAAATTTTTCAAAATTTCATCGGTTAACTGACCAGCCGAAAGCTCTCGCATTTCCCGTAACAGAAAACTTGGTTTCTTATCTCCCAACGGTAAATCTGAGAGGAGTTTTTTAATCCGTTGGCTGTCGGAATCAGCAAATTCGGCAATTAAGCGATCTTTTAATGTTTGATATCGATTATCGCTAGGTGGATTAAGTACGACGTCCGATATGTGTGCTAGCACATCGGAGTCGATTGTTGATACCAAAGCATTGTATTTGGTGCCATCATTGGTGATTTTTGACAATTCAAATGCCGATTCTACTTGCTTGAAATATAGCGCAACATTTGTACGCCAAAAAGCGGGAATTTTTAAGCCGATAGGGCAAATTTGCGATGCCTCACCAGATAGAGCAGCCCCATTCACTTGATTATTTGTATCAGTCATTTTAACGAGAAAAATTGTTGTAAGCTTACAGAGATAAATAAATTTATAACAAAAATAAACTAAATAGTACTAATGAATATCAATATTGCAAATAGCAGTTGTGTAAAGCATAAAAACTTACTTTGATCATTTAAATAATATGCAATATATAAACATGTAAAAAGAAACACTCTTATTATTTTTTTTTATATATATAACCCTGGTGAACGATGCCTTTTTAAATATAATGCACACTTAAAAAAGAATGCACAGAGAGGTATTGGTATTGATGTTGGCAGTATGCACTTCGAAAATAACACTTCACTTAACGCACAGAACTTTCCATGTCGAACTACTCACGAGGGAAAATCAGCTGATAAACAGCTGTCACAACACAAGACTTGACTTGAGGAACTAAGATATTTCACTAGAGGAGAAACTCAGCTGATCCCACTCCGTGCCATATATCACTCGTGGGAGTAGGGTGCACGGCGAACCGATGGGGAACTGTCTTGGGGGTGATTGAACTCTCCAAGCTGACTTCGGCGGACGGCGATTGCTCTGTTGTGATGAGGAGAGCGAATGACGATGACATTCGCTGTGTTCTTGCAGTTGTTAGATCTCCCCGAAGAAGTTGACATCGGGGGTCGGTTTGAAGATCTTGTAGTTGCGGAAGGTCCGCCGTCTGTTGACGGAAGATTCTCTCGGGTGAAATCTCAGATTCCTGAGTCAGCGTCGTTTCGAAGAAGGCAAAGGCAAAACTAGAGTATATCCTCGTGGTTGCCGGGTGAAGTTTTATTAATGCTGATTCTTGGACTGGATTGCCATTGTTATTCGATTAGTCATCAGTGGCTGCATCGTCGGAGTAGTGAATGTTCTATTGTCCGAGTAACCAGTGCGGTGACCATCTTCTGTAGGTGTGGCCACGCTATTGTAACTCCATTTCAGTAGGCTAATATTATTAATGCTGATTCTTGGACTGGATTGCCATTGTTATTCGATTAGTCATCAGTGGCTGCATCGTCGGAGTAGTGAATGTTCTATTGTCCGAGTAACCAGTGCGGTGACCATCTTCTGTAGGTGTGGCCACGCTATTGTATCTCCATTTCAGTAGGCTAATACAGCAATAATAATTGATTTGATGAACACCATATTATTTAGAGAATAAATGTAATTTAATGATGCATGTTTAATAGTTGAATATTTACAGTTAAGGGTGAAATCTAGGACATTACAATTAGATGTGGAGCACGCTGAAATAGCATGCAGAGCGTTTTTGAGGAATGTCTGAGAATGCTCTCGTTTCAGTCCGTGTTCACGTGACTTTTCCCGCGCACTGCGTGGGCATAATGTGCTGGAGCTATCTCATTGGCTCTCGGTGAAAACGCTGAATTGCTAACTCTTTGTAGAGAAAGGAAGGTGAATGAACCCATGGCCGCTGCAAGGTACTAAATATATATAATTATTAAAAACGTACTTATATTATATATAAACTTATTAATTAAAAAAACTGTACACTTCTTATCAAGGTAAATAGGCAATAATAACTTTTTGTTTTAAGTAAAACATCCATGGAATTGAACACGGACCACTTAGAACCCTCGTGGACCACTAGTGGTCTGCGGACCACCGGTTGGGAACCACTGTATTAGAAAGAAATTAACCACGGATTTTGACTTTTAAGTAGCGATCGCTATAAGAAAGATTGATCTATTTATCTACGGGGTCGTTGCAAGAAGGGTCTACATTTTAACATTCTTCTACATACATTCTTCCTCGTAGAATGTATGGTGAATGAAAGTGATTAGCGACTTGGAATGGATCGGTATACGAACTTGATTGTAAACGGACATACGTTTTGCCTCTTAGGGAAGCCTTAATTTGATCTCCATGAGCTAAAACTTATGAATAAACCTAATTTTTGTTATTACACAATTCCATATCGCGTTCTATAACTATGGTCATTATTTGGCTGTTTAAACTACCTAAAAACCATTCTTTTTGCCACGATTTAAAAACGTTGTTGCTACTACAGCTAAATTACTTGTTTAGAATATAAGCGAAATAGTTGGTAAAAAAATGTTTTATTATGTTAATACAGCTAAATATGATACACCCAAACAATGACCATCGCCCATTAATTTGTGACCACCCTATCTGATTGCCCATTTAATACTCATAGTAGAACTTTGAATTGGGTCGCCAATAGTCCACTGTGCAGCTCTAGTGCGACGTTATTTAACAAAACCAAGAACTTTGAATTGTGTTACCAATTACAGAAATGAGTTAAGTATACGATGGATTATTAGGGATAAATAATTTGGGTGCAATCCTTTGCTTCCGAATTTGTAAATCAGACCCTGACAATACACACCCTTTTAGTACACCAATTGACGATTGGTATACGTACTCGTTCTGTCATGCTTCTATGCGTGCTTACCTAACTAGGTTGCCTTTGCACTGTGAGAAGTAGTGATGTTCCGCGCATTGTAGACTGTCGTCTCAGATCACATCTTTGAATGCCATCAGTGTTTAGGTATGGACTACCTATTTTTTTGTTCCACTATTGTTTTGTATATAATTGTGTCTTCACTATTATGGATGAGAGTATTGCATCTTTTTATAAAAGGTCGATTATCTGCTTTGTGTTGGATGACGAAAATCAAAGTTTTTTTTTAATATTTATTTTATTGTATTATTGCCATACTAGAGAACATAAAAACTAAATCAAATCCTTATAAGCTGTGAAATATATCACATTAAAAAATATTATTTTTTTTAGGTTAGCCCTGCAGAGCAAGTTTTGTGACTGAGAGGCCCAATCATTTACACAAGGCGAATCGAATTAGAGGTGGGACGATATTTAGGACTAAGCGTATTGTTAAGGGTCGTCAGATATTATACCACGCATTGCGATTTAATCCGCTTTTGGTTTTTTCATTAAACCCTACCAAGGGTTTGAGCCTGGCAGGGTTGTATACATATTTTAACCTATATGCAGGACTTAATAAAGAAATTATAAAACCTAAATCATATCTTTGTTAACCCTCTCTGATGCATTATAGTAATATAATCCTTAAAGAAAATTAAACCAACAACCACTCGAATCCTTTCATCTCTATAATCGAAATCATCTGGTCGAGTAGATCATTTGTTAGTTCTTGCGAGCCTCTCAGGCGTAACAAGTGACTGTCGCTAATAGTAAGTGACGTCAATCCAGTAGACCAGTGACGTCAATAGTATTAGTAAGTGACGTCATTTCAGTAAGAATCTTTCGAATTCGTCTCGCTTCCAATTCGATTCGCCTTGCATTGAGGAGCGCGAGCTCTGCACGGTTTAAAAATGTGAAATAATAGCGTAAGAGGTATAAAATATTACGGATATTAAAATCGTAACAGAAATAAGAGGTCTAATAATACACAACATAGACATGGTCACATAATGCATGGTCATGGTCACACAATACCCAACATATGACAACATAGACATGGTCCAGATGATTTAAAACTTACACTTCAAAGTGATGCAACTTGAATCTTATATCTTTCTTTGCTTTATATTTTATACTTCATTTTTACTTTAAATGGCACTATTACATGCGAGTTTATTATTTTGGGCAAAAAATATTCTCAATAAATCATACAATTCCAAAATAAACTAAAAGCGTGTTAAATCATCTTAATTATTTCCCCTTATATCTTTGTAATGATGCCTTGCACAAGATTGTGATGTCAATATCAAAGTGTTAAATGAATGGTGATCAGTAAATAGGCTGATTTTTTTTAAGAAAGGTAAATTTTGTACGCTTTGTATAGTATGGAAAAGTATAAGTGTTAAAGTAGAATATTGGTGTCATATTATAATCTGACATAAAATAGAATTGAAGTATCGTTATAAAATACTTACTTCACTACTTAATTTATTTCAATTGCATTAAGATGGCAAAATTCAAAACATATTTTTTTTAATTAAAGTATGCAAATGTAATTAATTAATTTAAAAAAAAACATTTATAATTCTGTTTAAAATAATTTGAATTGTTATTAATATAATTCAGGGTGGCAACAACATTCTGGAAAAAAAGTTCCCTGCTTTTCCAATTACATTAAGAAATGTTGCAATACATGCTTTGTATAGAAACAAAGTATCCATGCTACAATAATACTATAAATATATTGCATTATAAATGAAAAATTATAAGCAATACTTTTTGACAGTTAAAATAATAATTTATGGATACAACACAAATTATGCAATTGCGACAGGAATAATAGTAATTAAATATGTTATCTGGAAGCAGATAATGCAAAAAAAGCAAGTTTTTAAAATTATTTCTTTTGTAGATAATTTTAAATGTTTTATATGCTTCATATTTCCTATTCCAATCTTCAGTAAATCCCATATTCATTAGTCCCTCACATGTTGCTTACAATTCAAGGTCCGGCTTTACTTTGCTTTTGCTTCACCCTCCAGCAGTGGTTCACGTTTTTACAAAAATAAAACTGAAAATATGAAAATGAGCATAACCATGCTTATTTTTTTAAAAATTCTTATTCAGAACTTAAAGGAAAAATTGACAACTAAATTACCCAAAATGGAGGTCATAACAGACGATAATTGTCGTTTTAATGATCCAAATTTGAAAAATTCCCCGATTTTTCCAGAATTAAAAATTTTTATGATAAATTCCCCGATTATGTTGCCACCTTGTATTATATACTTTTAATAATTGAATTTATATTTCAAAATGCATAAGGCTTAACATATATTATTCTACATTGAAATGCTCGGCAAGCAATACCAGGAATAAATGAAATTCATGATAATGTAATTGGAAGACCGGTGAGATTTGTGTTTGGACTGTGAGTGTGTTTTTTAATCTATGTTTTATATGTCAGTCTAAATACAAAAAAGTAAAATGTAAAAACTGTATTATAATAATAATATTGTGTATTTTTATATCTAAAGAGGAGAATTTGGTTTTCAAAATTTGGTAATTGCATCTATTAAAATGTTAAAAATTTTATGTTTTTAAAATTCAGAACAATACATCCTTTGCAGCTTTAGTTAATTTGACAATATATTATTTTCATTTTGTATATTAAAGATTTAGTTATTTTTGCTAGCATTTGCTTATAAGTTTTTGAAAATATTAAAAATAAAAGGTTATAATAAAATTGTATAAACAAATTTATGCACCATTAGATAATGGCTGCATTAGAGTGGATATAGGACAAATACCCAGGTTTTATGTGTATATCTTAAAGCTTCATTAGAGCCCTAAATACATTTTGTGTAATAATAAGAACTATATATTTTCTTTACAGAAAAGTATAGCCACTTTTTACTTATAAAAGTTTAAACTTATAATTATTAAAATAACTGTCTCCAAGTTAACAAAAATAAATTTTAAAGGTCACTTTCCTTTTATAAAAAAAATTCTAGTAAAATTATACAATTACTTTGAACCTAAAAAATGTACAATATATAAATTGAGTTTATGTTAAGTGTATATGTAGGAGTTATAAAATCTTAAAAATTCATAATACAATATTTAGACAATTACTAAAAAATATGATTTTATCACACTATAACCTATCATAGTTCATTACTAAATTGACATTTTTTACATTTCACTATTCTGAATATAAAATATGCAAATATTATATCATTAAGTTTATTATTTTTCAAAACAATGTATATATTTTTTTCATGTTTAGCAACTGTACATTTCCAAGTATCATTCTTAATTTATTGCAAATATCATGCATCAAAAATGTGTATAGCTTCTGTGTTTCGCCTTGTGATATGAGTAGTTTTTCGCTGAGCACTTTTGGTTAATTGAAACTGTAAAGCACTGTACATGTCATAACTAGTCATAATAAAGTGTGTTTTTCCAAAGTAAAAAAACAATAATAAGCACACTGTCATTACGAAAATGTGAATTTAATTTCATTCAATAGAAAAATGTACATTTACTGTATTCCTGGTGATATGTAGCGTCTGTTGTCAAGCGTTTGCTTTGATGAATTCCATAGTCTTCTGTTCCAGTATGTTTAAGGGGCCGAAGTTGTGAAGAACCATGTCGTGGAATTCCGTCACGCTAAATCTTGAACCTGTGTGTGTGTTGAAAGAAAAGGAAGAGTCTTATTTTCAGAACATAATTTCCATATTCACTGTATGTTCATATTTATAATAAAATGCACTGTAGCTTGTCGTTTTGGAATTTATTACATTCTTTTAAAGGTCGTTAAAAAAAACAAAAATCCTTCAACTTCAAAAAATTTTAATAGCCAAAAAATGGCAACATGCAGGCCAAAACACTCATCAGGATTTTTTAAACTCTGGTGGGGACATACAAGAAATTGTGGTTAGTAATTTCTATAGATGATTATTTTGTATTTATAAAATGAGACTCGATAGGCACATTTTGGTCAAGGCTGGTAGATATATGTGTTATATCAGATATACCTTGTAAACATAATTAAGTTAATAAAGTGTTGGAACGTAAAATTCTGAAATTTAATAAAATATGAATAATTCCGTATTTAAAGTTAATGTTCATACCACTGAGCCAGTGGCGGCCCGTGGTCAAAAATGTTAGTGCAGCCGAAAACATGTGAATCCCCCCCTTTTATCCAAAAAACATACATGAACAGAAACTTTTTATTATTCACTACTCAAATCAAAGTTTCCTTTTCCTTCCATACTACGTAGAGGTTGCCATGTCAACGATGCAGCCGATTTCGAATTTCGTCTTTAGGCTGCAGTTTTGATTGAATGGAGTTTTTTCTCCTCCTGAATTGTGCATTACGGTAACATGCTTGCTATTTATCGGAGATTTTGTTTACTACCGTAGAAATTTAATTTTCAATTATAATCTTCATTTAAGAAAATTAGTAAAATATCTGATTTTAGTTTTAAAATACACTAATGAATTTAGGTGCAGACCGACTGTACTTGCTGTAGTGGGCGAGCCGCCACTGCACTGAGCTATAATATAACTATAAGAGACAGGAGTCCCAATGAGTGATAATGTACTTTACCATGCTGAGCGAATGTATACAATTTATATGAAAGTTTGGGAAAACATTCATCCTTGGCTATGCTGGAGTCTTTCGTATCGCAGAAAAGTTTAAAACTTTTTTTTTTACCTTTATCTTCTCCTTCTTGTAAGTAAGTATGAAAAAACATTCAAGGTGTAACATTTAAAGTATTTTTAAAAACCAGAAATGCGATTCTAAATCTATGCGAAAGGACTATTTTTTTTCTACCTTCGCTCAAAAAGGAATGTGGTCTGGAACGCTTAGTCCTATCTCCAGTGCTTATAGTTATGTTATTCTAGCTCAGCAGTTTATACTGAAATTAATCATAGGGAAATCAACTTTACTTGGGGAATGATGTCTAGTAAGCTAAGACTATTTTAATTGGTTGGATCATCATACTTATTCCTTGAAAAATTAAAGGTTTGGTTTCTTTGTAGACCAACAATCATATATATTATTTTTGTAATAAAGATAAATTTTGCTCCCCTTGGACGTAATGGATCTTAACACATGAAGTATAAAAATAGAGAGAATTTCATGGACCAATGACGAATCGTACTTTCATCTCGTAATTTTTTTAAAAACAAATTGTTGACAATGTTGCCATTTATGAACAAACCGTCATTTTTTTTTTGGACCACAAAAGATTCGCTAATATCTTTCACTCGAATGGGTGGGTGTAGGGGTTGAGTTGTTCATGTGATAATTATTGCATGGGCTGGCTAGTAATTTTATTATTTCAACATAAAAAGATTTTGATATAAATGTGTATTGAGTAAATATAGTATTTTCATAGGGATAAAACAACCATGGGTTGGAATAAGAAGGATAAATGACAGTTTTGAGAAAAATGGCTTCAAAGTTTGAGGGTCAGCCTTATTGCAGTCTAATGAAAAGCATGGAATTGTTTGATATTTGAAGGGTTAGAAAAGCCTGTTGACATTAGTCCTTATTTAATTTAGAAGTTTAAAATTGATGTATTCAAAATACAGTAGAATCGCAATAACTCGAACTTCGATATTTAAAAAATTTCGATTTATCCAAAAAAGTCGATTTTCCTGCACCTTCATTTTTTTATTTATTGTAATTTTATCTCTTTAATTCGAAGTTTTTCTTCCTTATTTTCAATGACTCGAAGTTTCCTCACAACTCAAAAAAAAATTCCTCACAAAACTATGGATTTTGAAGAACCTTTAGCAAATATATAATTACCATGTCCTTATTGGTTCCCTTTCTTATTGTGCATTACTGAAAGGGGATACTTACAATATATTCCTACAGGTGCCCCACCCTTTTGTTTGTATGTCGCCAAACTGCATTCTCTGGGCTGTATCCCCTCCCCTTTAAGGCAGCTTCCAACAAGGAAAATTAATGATTAATTGTCACTCAAGCCAGCTGGTGTGTTTGGTAAAATGAGTGACTTTTCTTGGAACATCCAGAAAGCAACTCACTTAAAACCTGAAGAACCAGGCGCAAGTTAACACTCGACCCCTTCATTGATGATGAAGAATGTGAACCTCCTCCAAAGATAACTTTCAAAGAGACTATCTCCCATAAAAACTATGCGTGCATTCATTGAATCGAGGCCGGAAATGAAAACCTCGGAGACATTTCAAGCAATCGTGCATTTGGAAAATGTAATTGATTCCGAAATAAATAGAAATATTTACCAAACTATTTTGGATAGATATTTTAAATAAAGTAGGGTAAGTATACTTGTATTTATTTTTACCAAAACAGCCTTTTTATAGGATTTTCGATAACTCGAATTTTTATACACTTCCCTTCAAGTTCAAGATATCGAGAGTTGCCTGTAGTTTTTTTTAAGTTATAAAACTGACATTGGTGCTTTTTGCTCCAAGCCACAGATATATAGTATACTACTAAGAATACCCGTTCTTAGCATGGTCTTATTGGTAACTTTATATTTTCTTATTAGTAACAATATTACTCTTAAAGTATTATTTTGCTAATCTTTGGATATTTCATACGTAAATAAAACAGTTAATCGTATTATGCATAAAAAAAAAGTTTCGCTTTCTAAACAGTTGTAATAATTTTATTCGATATAAGAGTGCACGGTCATCATGAAATTTTATTTTCAATTCTTTATAAGAATAAACAATTTAAAAAAAAGTATTTTATTGTTGGCAGTATCTTACAACTTATCAACAATGTTCACATTTCTTTTACTATGGAAACTTCCAAAATATAGATTCTAAAACCGTTATAAATTCATTTAAATTTTTTTTTAAAAAATTTAAAATTTTCTGTCTGAGGTACACATTGGAGAGAAATAGTAATTATATATAAAATCCCCGTCTTTTATATGCAGAGGAAATGGATGTTTTGCGATCCACTCGTATACACTTCAATTTGTCGTTATAGAATGGATATTGGGTTCAAATTTAGCTAAACAATTTACAACAAAATGAACTAAACAAGAATGCATACAACATGAGTATATTTTAGATGAGGATTGATTAAATAAGTGAGAACTCTAAGTGAATATTTTTTCACTTAGGATCTTTGGCCATGTAATTAACTTACCAAGAGCTATCTCGGCTTCTTTTCTCAAAGACTTAAGCTTCAATTCACCAACTTTATAAGCACATGCCTATATAAGCAATAAAAAATATCATTCAAAAAGCTATAAATTAAAAATAAGGGAATAAATACATTTGCAAATCATTTGTTAATTGAAAACGAGATAAAATTTGAAATGTACGTAAAAATATAATTTCAAAAGCACATTTTAAAATCTACAAAGAAAAGCAAATGTATTGAGACAAAAAAATGCTTATTATTAAACCATGCTAGAAATTCAAAGCACATGTGTAAATGAATTAATGTTATACATTTTATCAAAGGTAAATTATTACACCTAACAAATTGCATTTCAAAATCATTTAAACTTGGTAGCATAGGTGGAGATAATAAGAAAAAAAAATGTAAGGAAGTTATATATAATAAATGATCAATTGTATTTTTAACCAAGTACACCTTAAATTATTGCAATAACATATATTAAGATACAGTTATAACAGGTTTCCCACTCAATATTTAGATAAAAGTTGCCAGACTTTTCCCAGAAGACTTTAAAAAAATTCCTGATCAAGAATTAAATTATTTTTTCGCATATTAATCTTGAAGCTGAGAAAAATAAAGTGCTTGTAAATAATAACCTAGCAAACAGGCAAACATTTTTAGAAAATTTTCCTGACTTTACCAGAAATTAAAAAATAAATAAAAAATTCCTTGACAATTCTAGGTGCGTGGAACCCTGTTATAATCTAATTAAATTAGCTTCATGGCTGATGCTACCTGATATAATTTTTTTTAAATATTAAAGTTTAAGAAGGACTCGTTAGTTAAAATTTTGATTGCCAAACATAAAATGGAAGCATTTATTAAAGAAGCTTTTTTTAAAAAAAGGAATCAAATTTGTTAATACTCCGCTTGCAGATTCAATTCATTGTATTTGTATGTTTTGTTTCTTCACCATATTAAATCTTGAACACTTTTGCATTGGATGTGCAACAAGCTGGAAACTGGTTATCAGATTTTTTTCTTTGATTGAGCTTCCTGCACACTTAATTGATTTGAAGCTTGTTGCACATCCAATGCAAAATTGTTTTAGTAAAATAGAAGTATAAACTAACCTGACCAGGCAATGTAATATATCTTCTTACTTCCCTTTCAAGATCTGACTTCGTTGCTGCAGTATGATCCAACATGTACTCGACAGCTTTATCGAAAGACCAGCTAAAAGAAACAGGGACTACGGTTAGATGAATAGGACAACACCTGATCTTGCACCCCACTCTCTAAACTTCAACACCAGAACCAACATGAGGAGATTTATACATGCCCTTTGACAGCGTTCAGTTGGAGGACGGTGATCAAACTAAAAAACCTTCCAATTACTTGCTTGACAATCCTCCAACTAGGCCACACTGGCTTAAACTAGGAACTACATTTTTGGAGAATAATGGAAGAAGAAGATCTCAAATCCTTGGTGGTGGGGGTGAATAATAATTTTGGAGAAAATCTAGTATATTTTAAAAACAACCTAAAATTGTAATGAAAATCAACATTCAAAAAGTACATTTAAATAAAAAAATTAGTTTTAAAAAAACATTATTTAAACTGTAAATAAGTCATTACGAAACAAATGTTAATCTGAACTTGATTTTCACACAATATTATTTCAACGCCAGTACAAAAACTTGGTATCTAAATATTTGGGAGATCTTTACGTTATAGTTTTTTAAAGTTTGTAATTAAATTCTAATCAAATTGTACAAGTTATTTTTTATAATATGCCAAATCTGTGGTTAGAACAAGGACTAATGTCTCATTGACTTAACATAGGGCATTGATTCTTCTTGTTCTAAGCCACATAAATAAATTTACTAGATTATGCTCTGAATAAGAATTGTAGCAGTTCTTGTTCCCTATGTTAAAGTTTTCAAAAAACATTTGATTCGGAATTCAAAATTACATTTTTTAAATTCATTTTATATAATTTAACCTCTTTTACAGATTTGTCTTAAGTTATTATCAGTGCCGTCACACAAAATGTTTTTTGAGGGGGTTGAAACAAGAAATTTCCCAACTTAACGATTCTAAATTTCCAACTGAACAGTGCTGAATATTTCTAGTTTCAACTTATCGTTTTATATATATATATATATATATATTAGATAATATTAAACAGTCCCTCACACGCATTGTCTAATTTAAAAGTAAAGTTGGGTAATTTCTAATCTTTCATAGCTTTCATTTGCTAATAATATTAATTTTCTTCAGGCATACATTTTTCCAACTCGTGGATTTTAAAAACTTGAAATTCCAAACTTTTAGGGTTTCCAGATTATTGGGGGAGGGAGGGAGAAGAGCCCCCCCCCCCCCCCGGTGCAACAAGCCTGGCTATTCATAAAAACTCGACTAGTAACGTTTAATTTTTCATCTGGGAAAAAACTTTGATTTTAATAATATGACCATAACACATTTTCCAAATAGATTGTAAATATTGACCTTTCTTATTGTAAATATAGGCTTTCCTAATAGTGCCACTCTATTAAGATTAACCTAAGTAAATGAAGAGCTTAAAGTTTTTGGGGTGGTAGTTCTAAATGCTTACCCAAAAGCATGGATACCAGTATCCACAACAAGTCTTGCTGCACGAAGCATTTCCATAGAAAGATGACCAAAACTAGAATATGAAATTAATTAATTAAGGTTTATACAATATTACAAAAATTTACAATTCTTATTTAAAAGCACCATGATACTAAACAAATTTAGTTTGAAAACTTATGTTTATAAATATAATAAAAAATAACTTTAAAAGATCATGAAACAATATTTATTCATATAAACATACTATAAATTAGTTTGGGCTTATTCACTTTGTTTAACCATGGTTAATACAGATTTTCAAAGTAAAAATTAGGTACTAGTTGTTAAGGGCCTCCTAAAACTTTTGAACAATAGTGGATGCCATCTAGGTTTGGAATTAGGAGGTAAAAAAAGCTAGGCATCATTGGCACCTGGCAATTTTTTTTAGTTGCCAAAATGTTCCGCTTACGCATGATTTTAAAATAATTCAAATTGCTTAAGCAGAGCTGTCAACTGCTATAATATTTTTGTAATCGTTAAAACTTCTTTTGCATAAAATTAGAAGTATGTTTATATTTTTACTTCACCTTCTTATTGTAAAGTACAAGAAAAAGTACTTTTAAGTAAGTTTTAGAAAAAGTTAAGAGAAGTACTTTTTGAAAGTTTGTAAAGTTCACAAATTATTGTAAAGTATAAGAAAAAATATTTTTAAAAAAACGTTAAGACGTAAAAAATGAGGTGCAAAATACTACTAACTACTAATACTACTAATTTTAGGTGCAAAATACGACTAACGACTGCTAATTTCGAACCCTGTGTGCAATATTAGATATCTAAAAAATTATATCTAAACAAAACCTGATCAAACTTAAAAAGTTTGGGAGCAGTAAAATAATAGATTTTAAATTTAATTAACAATTTTTTAATTAGTCAGTACTATTAGTACCTGCTCTTAGTAGTCAGTACCCTAAAATTCCAAGAAGAATCACAATTGGAAAAGGAAAGCTAACATAAAGAAATTATCAGTTTGAATGTTCATTTGGCATCTGCAATATTAAAAAAAAAAAAAAAAATGAATGAAAACTAAAGATCTAACTTGAAAATTAAGAAGTTTGAAGGCCCTTAACTAAAGACCTATTAAAATTAAGTAGTTTTTAAGGACCATACGAACAGTGCCAGTTACCCCTGCACTTTTTTCAGATGTTGTCCTACCCCTTTTTTAATATCAAATATTTAAAAAATAAAAGGTAAGTCAATTGTTTTACTGCATTGACAGCATAAGGAAACATTTTCGTACATATATACTGCAAGGAAACTGGGGACAGTTATAGAAAGTTTAGCTTTGGAACAAGGCAATAGAAAGTTCAGTGATCTTTCCGGATTTTTTTTTTATTTGTTCTAAATCTTTATAAATAAAATACGTCAATTGTATTACGTAATTTCAGTAACAATACAAACAAAATTGTACGATTCATTTTTTAATCTTTAATTGATCACACCTATTATTTCAGCAATAAATATCAGACAGCAATATTTTAAATCGGCCATTTAAAAAAAAAATCAGAATACATCGTTGAATTTCAAAATACACATGTAGCACCATAATTTTATTGGCAGGATATCCAGAAAAAAAATTAACAAGCTTGATTGCTAATTACACAAAGAAAAAATTTCCAAACAAAAAAAAATTCTTATAGTACAAATTTCCTCCCCTTTGATATTACATTTTTAGGATACTTCTACATTTACATATACTATTACATTTTGTGTCTCAACTAAAAACAAACAAAATAACTTACTGGTCATAGGGATCTTCATATAAACCTAATTCATATCCAAGATATTCACAGTACAAGCCCCAACCCTTTAAAATAAAATATCAAATAAGTCCTATACAATAAAAATGTATTCTTAACACTTTGCAGTCAAGGTACAAGTTTAATATTTACATTATTTTTATGGAAAAGTTGCATCTCATTCTAGTTCTTTTTAAAAAGATATTCTTTAATTTAAGGTTAATAAAAAATGTTAATACCCATATGATACCATACTTTTAAATGGACTTGGACAAAGAGCAAGCTAACAATAGAAAAGTGTTTTTTATGCTCAAGGTCACACAGTTCTCCTACAATTTGAAGAACAGAGGAAAAAAGAACAGGTTATTATTTTGGTAACTAAGAGTCGTCTAATAAAAAGTAAAATGAGTATCTGGATATACTTTTTTTTCTTTGAGTACAATTTTATCGTAAATGAGCGATGACATACTCAAATTAAAGTAATCGTATTTTCTCAAACATGAGCAGCGCGATTTAATATTGCGAATCTCGGCTTCTGTTCAACCCATCTAGCAAAGCAGCCTGACAAACTTAAAATAGTTGTTCAGAAGATGGTTTTCAACATTATTAGATGTTGATTGCTTAAATAGAAATTGAGTTATTACAACTCAATTATCTTACTTCCTATTGTTTCTGCAAACCTGTTTAACATTTCTTCTGTTTATAACTTCTTCATATCGCCCTGGTAGTCTAAGGGATAATGCCCTATTTTGCAGTGCCAGAGCATTTGGGTTCGATTCCCTGTAAGTCTTGGTTATAATAGTTGATATTTATTGAAGGTGATTTATGAAGCTGGCGTAAGTAGACAAGCAACTACTCTTTTTATTCATTGTACTCATTTTTGAGTACATATCTTTAAAAAGTGAAACTTAAGTATTCAGAGCTATGATAGGCATCAAATGTAATAAAAAATTAGTGCATTTTACTTATTTTTGAGTACCTATTGTTAACAGTGTACACACCTCCATGTAAGCTGTGTGGAGGGGAAAGCGGGAAGGAGCTTGGGAAAATTTTCTACCTTCAACAAATCTGCGATAAGAAGGGAGACCTTTATCCTCCATCATATGAGATAACTATAATGTAAAAAGAAAATAATTAGCATTGCAATATTGATTTAAAGAAAGCATAAAACGAATTAGCATTGCAATAATAATTAAAAATTAATAGTTTATTGGTTGATTAGTAATAATATTTATTGGAAATCTATTCTAAGTAGAAATATATAATAGTCTGTTTCAATAAAAAAAATGGTTTTTTGTTGTTAAAAGTTAAATTTTTGTAGGACAAATATTGATATATATATTTAATTTTTTTTAAATAAGTGCTCTGGGCACTTTATATGTCCACAAATATATAAAGAAAATCTCAATTTTATATTTTGTAATTTTTTTTAATGTAAAAAGAAATATATGTTTCCTAATTAGACAGAATTTATATAAAAAAGGGTT
Source organism: Troglohyphantes excavatus (assembly GCA_963932185.1). Taxonomy (NCBI): domain Eukaryota; kingdom Metazoa; phylum Arthropoda; class Arachnida; order Araneae; family Linyphiidae; genus Troglohyphantes; species Troglohyphantes excavatus. Next base: position 10,024,158 of record OZ010677.1, on the reverse strand, counting down.
TTTCTTTTCCATGAAAGTTATGAATTGTTACTAATCAATTATACTAGTTTAATTTTAAATGTGAGTTTAAAAAGTAGCAATTTTATGCTAAATTTTTTTCTTAATATTTGTCATAAAAATATATTTTGCCTATAATTCAACATTTTTAATACACCTCTACAGCAGGGGTTCCAAAAAAACTGGGCTGTGGTCCCCAGGGATTTGCAGGGTCATAAAGAAAAAGGGGTTAAAATGCAAAATAAAAAAATCATACATCCCATACAGTTCGAAATTCAGTGCAGTAACTAACTTAAGTGGATATTAAAACAATTTTTATGAGTTTAAAAGAGTGTTAAATGTACAAGTACGTGCCAGTAAGAAGCGAAAGTCTTTTAGGAATAAATGTATTTACCTGCAAATGATGTCCTGGTAAGGCTTCATGTAAGGCTAAAGTCACCATTTCATATTTAGGGCTATAGAACAGAAAACATCTTGGTTAAATCCAATCAGAGATACAGATACATAAAAGATTTAAAGGCACAAAATAAGTATTTTAAAAGCTTATAAAGCACTATTTCTCAAAAAGAGTTAGTAATGTTTATTTTATATTAAGCCAGTCGTTTGTGCAACATATTTTATATGCTTCAAAACACTACCCCTCAGAAGCCAAAGGAAAGAAAATCAAAAATAATTTCAATGTATTTTATATAGAAAAAATAATACTATATTTGGTAAACCCGAGAGGACTTACAAATGATCTTTCTCAGGGAGTTGGAGAAGCTTATAATAAGTTTAAACAGATTTTTTAGAAAATATATCGAATATCAATTTGGGCAACTTAAAAAAAGATAAATAAATAAAAGTGTCAGTTTTTACATAAAATGATATATGCAAAAAAAACAACAACAAAAAAACCCAGTACTTATTATTTATAAATAAAAAATAGTTTTGTTTTCACCGGCAATATAGCAGAAGGTGCTTTTATAAGTCAAAAAGGAAAAAGAGATTAAGTATTGTGTGTTAAGAAAGGCAATGAGAGAAGGTAGTACTTATAAATTAAAAGTTTATCAAGGGGCATTTGAGAAACACTCAATCTATGAAGCATTAATGTATGAAAAAACAAACGACAGCTTATACAACTGTATTGTCTTATTACTATGGATGAATCGGATAGTAATTTTGCCGGATACCGGATATCCGGAGCATATTAGAAACCGGATATCCAAACTGGTTTTTGCCGGATATCCCACAGTTTTTTTTTATGAAAAAATCTTCTCTTAACATTTCATTAATAAACTATTCATATTCATACTGATTTTGATTCACTTCCAGATATCCTGCAGTTCTTTTTATGAAAATATCTTCTCTTAACAGTTCTTTAATAAACTAGTCATATTCATACTGATTTTGAAATGGCCAGAGCTGTACTGTACGAAGCGTTTGAAAATATAATTTTGAAATATTTCCGAATTGTTGATCTAAATTGTACTAGATTTAAATGCTAAAAAGAGCTCTTACTAGACTGGGAAATAAAATAATTTTTAATATATAACTAACAGAAATGTATCAATGCTCCTTACACGCAACAATGCATGTGGATTGCCCAAACTCGAAGATACTCCAATATAGCTAGTGGCTGGTCCCTAATGTTTGCAGTATATCTTCTTATTTATTCTGTGATGACACAGTGTCTAAAATGCACTTGGTAAAATTTTAACGAGAAAGTTACCACTTCACTACTTACCCACTTGTACAGCCCGAGAAAAATTCAAAAAGAATCTGCAGGACACATTGGTAATATTTAAAGGAAGATGTTTAAAGCAAGAACAAAACATAATAGATCGCTACATAAAAAAATCTGTGCCGTTTTATTCAATCGGATATCCGGCACTTTTTCCCCCAGATATCGAATAAATACTGGATAGTTAAAAATCAGACAGATAGGCCAGATACACGTTTCATCACTACTTATTACAACAAGAAACTTACGCGGATTTGTCACAGCCGACTACGTCAGCGTAAAAGACGCCCGGTACCTTCCCATCCACGGTCCCAGCTAAGTAGTAAGCGGATGGTCCCCCAGACATGGATGGCTCAGTAGGTCTTATCCTTTAGAAGAAAACACATTTAATAACATCACAGACAAGGATTAGATATGTGGGTGGTAACGATAGTAGTAGTACTATAGTTACTAGTGAAAGTTGGTAAAAATCTTAATACCAAAACTAAAAAAAACCTGCAGTTATAGACAATTATAGGCACATAGACAATTTTTGACAACTGGAAAAGTCAGAATTAGTTTCAAATGCTTTTCAGGTGTTACAAAGAAATCTTAAATGTTAACTTTAGATAAAACTCTTTGAATATAAGTTTTTTAAACTAGTACTAACATTGAAAAATTTGGCATCAAAACCATTTTTTAGAAAATTTGTAATAAAATATTTTATATAATATTCAAATGAAGAACACAAATATATATTTTGAAGATTGAAAAAATACAAGGCCATGAAAGGTAAAATGTACAATTTGTAACGTTAGGTATAGTAGACAGAGTTAGAATATATTAAAAGCAGTATTATATCTTACTCAAGTTTTGATTTTGGAATAGTCTTAACAACTTTTGGCAACAGTGGATGAATTTTATCAAACACAAGATGTTTATAGGCACTTAGCAATTCTTCCTGGAAAAGATAACCTTTGAATTATCAAAATAAAGTATGAAAACAGGTTACAAGTTTTTATGAGTTATATGACACAACACTTTCAGAAAGAACAATTTTGTACCAAGTAAAAATTGTGAAATATTTCGATCAAATATTCTTAAAAATTCGACTATTGTATTTTGAAAAAAAAAAAAAAAACTGCCTGCGCTAGAAAATATTTAGCTAACCTTTCAACTAAAGCGAATATTAAATACTTCCTGTATCAACGAATACAAAAACTATTGAGAAAAGATCAATTGCGATTTGATTGAAATTAACCTCATCATGCTAATGTTATATGACAGTTTCAAATTTAACGAATGCATTGCCAGCAATATATCTCTTATTTATTAGTAAAGAAAAATATATGTGAATACACAATATTATGATGTAAATGTAACTATTATTACATTCACAAACTCACATTTAAATATTTAATTTTTTTTATTAATGGGATTCAATTGAAAATTGAGAAGAAGAATATTGGTTTTAAAAATTTCCTTTTTAAGTTAAATTTTTATCACTAAGTGTAAAATTTAGTATCATTAAGTAAAAAATTAGCATTACTAAGTATAAAATTAGTATCACTAAGCATAAAATTAGTATCACAAGCATAAAATTAGCATCACTAAGTATAAAATTAGTATCACTAAGCATAAAATTAGTATCACTAAGCAAAAAATTAGCATCCTAAAGCAGAAAATTAGTATAATTAGTTGTAAAATTAGTATCACTAAGCATAAAATTAGTATCACTAAGTGTAAAGTTAGTATCACTAAGTGTAAAATTAGTATCCCTAAGTGTAAAATTAGTATCCCTAAGTGTAAAATTAGTATCCCTAAGTGTAAAATTAGTATCCCTAAGTGTAAAATTAAAAATGAACTCTTACTGGATCTTTGAAATAAAATTGTTCATCCCTCCTCATTTTCTCAGAAAATTCCTTAACTGTCATATCCAGATTTAGAGACTTAATAACCTAAAAAACAAAATAAAAAACTTGAATAAAAATGTACTTTCACATCAGGCAGGAAACCTTTTATAAATAATTTTAATAATTAAACTGTCAATCTACAATTATTTACTAATTGTGAAGAGGAATTTTAGAGACAAGACGTACCAAATTTATTTTAGCTATAAAAAAAAGTAACTGAATAAATTCCGACTGCAGGTCATAAAGTTGTTATTTAACACTTTGGCGGAGCTGAACGACCCAAGTCATTCATGGATTTCTAGTTTTTCGAACAATACACATAAACTTTAAATTCAGAAACATATTCAAAGTTGATTTTTTTTTCAAATCTAAGGCCTTGAGCCTATATCTTGGAAGAAATATTTATTAAAATAATAAAAAAATAAAGTATATATAATATACATGCATTAAATAGATAAAGTAAACTATTTTTAGTGAAAACAAATTTACAATTTTGACTTTTTCTAACCACTTCAAAAATAATTTATGTTGACTTCAATAGCAAATAAATTCAATCTCATACAAAAGGGTACCTATTTCTTTAAAAATATAGAAGTCTATTAGTTGACAACTAAAAAAATGACAGACTATAATTGAAAAAACAATTGGCTCTAACATCTTGGGGTCTTCTAAAATGGTTCAAGGGTTTCCAGGCCTGAATTATGAAGATAGATTAAGAAATTTGAATATGTATACTCTGGAAGAGAGAAGGGTTAGGGGAGATTTGATTTAACTATTCAAATTTATCAAACAAGGAGATGTGGAAGGTTTAAATTTTAATATGAGTGATAGAACGAGAGGTGACGGGTTTAAGTTATTCAAATCCCATTTTAATCGGGAAGGGAGAAAACACTATTTCTATAATAGGGTAATAGACAAATGGAACAACTTGCCAGTGAATATTGTTAATTGTAAAGGAGTAAGATATGCATTGGGGGATAGTTAAGAGGTACTAGATGGACCAACCTTCTTGGGCCTTGAGCCTGTTGTTGGTCGTCAATATTTGTATTTATGTCTTCTTTGCATAACATTAAACATTTTGAAAATTTAGTTGTGATAGGAATACTAAATTTCTCTCCTTTTACCAACAGAAGAATTTTTTACATAGAAGTACACGCTTACAAATATCCGAACCTTTGAAAATTCTTACTCTTCAATTAAAAAATATATTTCTTAATAAAACAATCTTAATCAGTATTCTTAAAATTACCTAAATACAATTTATGATATACCTTTTTTACTTCACTTGAAATCCTTTCCACTTCCTGCAGGCCCATTGCATGCACCTGCTCTGGTGTCATGTGGCAACTCAAATGAAAATCAAGGCACATCTGGTAGAAAGCTTCTCCATTAGGCAATGTGGAGACTCCAATTTCCGGTCGTGTATGGTTGAAATATTCCTTAAAAATGTTTTCAATTGTGTTATTTTTAAAATTATTCCGGAAGAAAAAAAAAACATAGTACTGAAAAATAAACTGTTCTATATTATTTCCTTTAAAATTATTCAGAAAGTATCCGAATCATACAGTTTAAATATATACAATTCATATGTGCAAATAAATTAAAGGATACAATTTATGTTTAACATATGTTACTATTGACATTAAAATAAAACTTAATGTAAATAATCAACAGACAGAATGCTTGGTATAGACTTGTTTACTAAACATACAATGCTGAACTAACTCCAATTATTAAATGACTGGCAATTGTATGTTAAAACTATTAAAATAATGTGTTATAAAATCACAAAGTTCTTTTTAAGAATGTCAGTTCCTGTTAGTAGAACAATGGTTCTGTTAATACCATTTAATTGGAGTCCAAGCAGCTCTTGTGACGGAAACAATGGCAACCATAAATACAATTTAATTTCCTAGTTTGGCATTAATGTTTGGCTTTTCAGCTAATTGCAATACTGTTCATTCCAAATAATGGAGTGTAGTCAGGGGAGGATCCCGGAATTATTCTAAGAAGAAGTAATTATTAAAAAGAAAATTACTACTATTAGAAAGTTAGATAATAAATTGTTCTTTTTTGCAAGTTCGATACGTTATGGTTACTAATAAAATCCAACACTACATTTTATTACGAGGGCGGCTTGATAAGTCCGAAACTTTTTAAATTTCCTGCGCACTAACTTTAATGGCAAGACTGCTCCTGTGAACTGCCATCTATCGGTAGACTAATGTAACATTTTGAGCAAGCCAGGTCGTTTAGTTTATGTTTGACAGCCATTGAAAGCAGCTAACCTCGTTAATTTCAACAAAAATAGAAAAAAATGAATTTCGTGTGCTCATTAAGCATGACTTTTTTCGCAAAAAACTATTACTGAAACCAAGGAAAGGCTTGATAAATACTATGAGGACTCTGCACCGTCAATTTCAATGCTTACAAAGTGGTTTACTGAGTTCCGTTGTGGCCGCACCAGTACAAGCAATGCTGAACGTTCAGGTTGCCTGAAAGTCGTTACGCCAGAAATGGTCGATAAAATCCATGGAATGATATTGGACGAACGAAGATTGAAAGTGTGTAAGTTGGCTGAAACTGTAGGCATCTCAACTGAGCGGGTGCATCACATTTTGCATGAATATTTTAAAAAGCTGTCCGCACAATGGGTGCCGCGATTGCTTTCTTGATCGACCATAAACACAACTGTGTGACCACTTCAAAGAAGTGTTTGGAGATGTTCAGCCGCAATCCAAACGAGTTTTTGCGCCGTTTCGTTACAGTAGATGAGACATGGATTCCTCAGATCACACCAGAGACCAAGCAACAATCGAAACAGTGGGTTTCTACAGGTGAACATGCACTGAAGAAGGCTAAGATGGGTCTGTCGGCCAACAAAGTCATGGCCACAATTTTCTGTGATTTGCGAGGTGTCATCCACATTGATTACTATGAAAAGAGTAAACCGATCACCGGTGAATATTATTCACAGCTGTTGGACATATTTGACACTGTTTTGAAGCAGAAACAACCGCATTTAGCGAAGAAGCGAGTATAGTATCACCAGGACAATGCACGAATGCATACGTGTGTAATCACCATGGCAAAAATTCATCAATTGGGCTACGAATTGCTACCTCATCCACCATATTCTCCAGATTTAGCCCCGTCCGACTATTTCCAAACCTGAAGAAATGGCTGGGTGGTAGGAGATTCGGGTCGCATGAAGAGGTCATCATTGAAACAAACACTTATTTTGAGGGCCTTGAGGAATCATATTATTTAGAAGGTATAAAAAAAATAGAAACACGTTGGACTAAATGTATCGAGCTAAAAAAAGATTATGTAGAAAAATAAAATTATTTTTTGCAGAAAAAAAATGTTTTCCTTTAAAAGTCACCGACTTATCAAACCACCCTCGTATTAATTAATGCAGATCAATTAAATTACTTCCATTTTAGTCATAAAACTATGATGCAAATAGAACAAAGAAATGATGTTTAAGTTCCTCTTTAATAACAAATCATTATGTTTTTAAGATAATTATACTAACGAGCTATTCAGAAGAACAAATCAAAATGCAGAAGTTAAAAAAATATATTACTTATTATGTTTTTCTATGCGTAGGGAAGTCTGTTGCACCTATAATCTTTCATAGTTATTTGTCATAATGTTGGTATTGGTATGCAAGTTTGTAAAACAGGGTGATAGCTCAAATAGTAACACAAAAAAATATCCATTTTAGATAGTGTAAGTTAGATCTCGAAGGAGGCAATTTCCCCATATCTATATCCGTCCGACCGACAGTACTCCTATTTATCTTACAAGAAATCCTCACAGCCAGTTCAGGATAAAAAAAAAAAAAAGACTTTCGGGATCTTTTTGGTCAACTTATCAGACATTTATTTAGTGCAAGGATAGTGGAGACTATATAGTATTAGAAGGTGTGCCGGTTCCAGCGCTTTCTAACAGAAGGCGGGGCAGGACATTTTTGTCGTCATACTGACTTACTCCTCCGTACTCTGTGGGTGTGTCTAATGCCGGTGACAAGTGTTACACTTCAGTAGTGTCTTTATGGTTTCTTACGGTATTTTGTTATTTTTACAAACTTTTCTGGTTCACCATGTATTTTTTCGTCATCCCAGACTTTTTCTTTGATTCTCATCAGTCAATTTACAGACAAGCCCTTTGGAAATTATAAATAATTCATGATTTAAAATGCAAATGTCAGGAGAATGCTCCGATATGATTCATCAAAATTCTTATATGCGAAATAATTTTGCCTGTTTAGTAAATTATCGTTTGTGTTTCAGATTATTTTTTTAAAAAAATGTAGTGTAAAAAAATATTCGCAACTCTAAACACTGTAATTAAACAAGCAAAATATATTAACTACAATCACATTGAAAAGAAATCCTGACGGCAAAATGTTTTTAAAACAAAGTTTGCCTGCTTCAAGCAATGAAATCGATAAAGTTGACTTTCTGACAGTTAAAATAATAAAACATGATTCACTTTATAAAAATCGTGTTATTATTCTACTCCAAAACCATCCATTCCAAATCTTTTGAAATTTCATTTGAGTTTTAATATAGGAATAATTTTTGTGTGCAAATATATTTTCGTTAAGTTTGATGCTATCTATACTAGTATACCTTTAAAAGGTTAGTTTTTTTTATTTCATATATATTTTTAAAAGTGTCTTGATTATTTGAGTATTATATAGTCTAAAATGTATAAGTAAATTACGAACTATAAATTTATAGACAAATCTCTGAAGTACACATTGATTTTTAGTATAAATATATTTCAATAATATTTGTACTTCTGAAATCTTAAATAATTTCAAGACATATTCCCTGCTTTTATAAGAATTTTAAAACAATCCCAAACAATTCCCTGATATTTCCAGAATTGCCAATATCCCTGATAATTCCTTGATTCCCGGTTTTCCCTGTTGATGGCTACCCTGCAGCACCTTATACAGGGTGGCAACAAAATTCTGGAAAAAAAGTTCCCTGATATTTCCCTGACTTCCATGATGGTGTCACAATATTTCCCTGATTTTAAAATCACATTAAGAAACGTTGAAATATATGCTTTGTATAAAAACAAAGTATCCACGCCACAATACAATAAATTTACTGCTTTATAAATAAAAATTTATAAGCAATACTTATTGTCAGTTAAAATAATAATTTATGGATACACAAATTATACAATTGTGGCAGGCATAATAGTAATTAATCATGTTCTCTGTAAGCAGATAATGCAAATTTTTCCAACTATTTATTTTGGAGATAATTTTAAATGTTTTATATGCTTAATATTTCCTATTCCAATCTTCAATAAATCACATTCATTAGCCCCTCACATGTTGCTCACAATTTCAAGGTCCAATGCACTTTGCTTTTGCTGCTCCCTCATCAGTGGTTCACGTTTTTACAAAAATAAAACTGAAAATATGAAAATGTGCATAACCATACTTTTAAAAAAAAATCTTTTTCAGAACTAAAAGGAAATATCGACAACTAAATTACCCAGAATAGAGTGCATAATGCAGGCTAATTGTCGTTTTAATGATCCAAAATTGAAAATTTCCCTGATTTTTTGTGAAATTTCGAAAATTTCCCTGACTTTTCCATGATATTTCCAGAATAAAAAATTTCCATGACAATTCCCTGACTTCCCGGTTTTCCAGGTTATGTTACCACCCTGTTATAACAGATAGTCTTAAGGTTTAGACCATAGCATCTACAGATAGTAAGTACACAGCAGGCCTAAGTAAATTATTGGTTTTATGGAAATAATTGTTTAAGTACTGGAAAACACACATTAGTATTCACTTACTTTTTCAAAAAAATCTTTTAGCTCTTTGAAAGCTGGCAGTACACTATGTTTGATGGATTTCATAGCTACAGACAAAAGAACCTCTCTGTAAGTAAATACTAAAATCAACAAAACATAAGTTTGATTTTTAAAGATATTTACTAATGGTTTTTCATATTAAAATAGATAGTATTTATCGATTTATATAATCAATTTTACAATAAAAACATTTTTGAGGAGAGGGATAGGCAGATATTATGAAATACTATATTTCATTCTGACTTTACCATGCCCATTTAAATACTCATAAACGTTTTATATAAATTGAAAAAAATTTGCTAAAAAATTCAAGATTTTTCAAAATACTTCAAATGCCAGGTCATATTAATATTAACAACTATACAGGGGATTTGGGATAAATTACAAACAATTAAAAAGACATTCTCACACAAAAAATTGCAATAACATATTTTATACAATGCTTTTTTTCGAAGAAAAAATTAATCTGAAGAGAAGTTTGTAATTATAGTTATGAAGGAATATTTATAAAAAAAATATTAAAATTAGCCATAAATAAATTAAGCTTACTTTTCTTGAACTGCAAGTGAGTCAGGAAGGGACATAAAAGGCTTATAAAAAACACACTCTTCTGGTTTATCTTCCAGAACAGCCAACTGATCGAACAGGTCGATTTGCCCAGGTACCAATTCCTACACATTCATAAACAATCAACCAATCAAATAAAAATGCGATGAGAAACAATTAGCAAAAGAAGAAACAAAGCATTTACTAATTTTTAACAATATTTATTATAATGAACAAATTTATAACGTTTTGTGTTACATTTGTGTGTACACATCTTAATGAAAAATAGAAGACGCTTGGAAACAAACTGAAAATTTTCGTATATTGAAAAAAAAAATAATAATTCAATTTTTTTTAAATATAGGCCAGTGCACATAATTTTTATAATATATAATTTATTTCATAATAACATTAACTACTTATAATGATTTCATGATATAATAACATTAACTACTGACTTACTACTGATTTCTTATGAAGAGTCATATTTTGCGATATTCCTTCTTTCATAATATGGATGATTTGGGATATCTAAAAATAATAAAGCAGTTCTTAAATGTTATGAAGTATAGATCTAGAGCATATTTAATATTTATATAGTTAGAAACTGCAATGTATGGTTGTATTGCTAGAAAATTGCTAAATTTATGGTTTCATACTGAAATTTTTTTACATAATTTTAACCAATTGATTATTTGTACACAGTACTGTCACACAAAAAATATTTTGAGGTGTTGAAACAAGAAATTTCCCAACTTAACGATTCGAAATTCCGAACTCAACAGCGCTGAAATTCCCATTTCCAATTTATCAACATATTTAATCTTTTTTTTTATATATATATTAGGTAATATTAAACAGTTCTCTCACAAGCATTGATTTGTTGCAGCCATATTTGAATGCAGTGCCCTTTGTGAGGTCTAATGTAAATGTAATCATACAAGTTGGACAATTTCTAATCTTCCTTAGTCCTTAGATGTGCTCTATACCGAAACCCTCCCCTGGGCCTGTTTGTACATTTAGTGTAATTTACATAGATAATAATTTCATGGTATAAAATTTGTGTTTTTGGTTTTCACAAAGATTATTTCGAAAAACGAAAACAATCTGTGCTTATAAAAGAAATTAAAAGTATTTTTTTTTCTCTTTTATAAAAATAAAAAATAATCTTAAAAAAATACTTCTACACCCGAATTTATTTCAGTAATTAAAAAAATATATACAAAATTATAACTAATAAAATTTTCCATTAGATACAATAATTATGATACATACCTGAACTGGCAATTTATTGTACCTGGAGAGTACATTGTTGAAATCTTTTACATTGTCAAGTGGCATTGCAGCAATGAGCCTGTCGAACTCATTTTGAGGTCCATCAAAGTAACTTATCCGAAAAAAATACCTAAATGAAAATAAAAGTTGTTTTTTTAGAAAAGGCATGCTACTTTAAAATTTTACATATGAAACTCTCTAAGAATCTATGTAATTAAAAACTAAGGAATTTCTTTCTGGCAAAAGTTAGTGATTTCTACTGGAATAATTTTGAAGATAGTATTAATAAGAGTTGCATATATGTTTTTTTAAGATTTTTTAAGACTGGGTTTATAATATTAATTAATATATTGTTTATTAAAAATAACCTCCTTTGGCTTCAAAATATTCGTTACAACGGCTTAATAACGATTCAAATGCATGTTCGAGTTCACTTGAAGGGATTACCTCCAAAGCTTTCGTTGAATAATCAAAATGTCATCAAAATAACACTCTTTTAATTTCATATTAAATTTTTAGAATAAAGATAAGTCACAGGGTGCTAAATCAGATTAAAACAGTGGATTTTTAACACGCAGAGTTATTTTTTTGTCAAAAACCATTGCACCTTTAGTGAATTGTGACTGGGTGCATAATCATGCAACAAACACCAATTGTCTTCATTCCGATATTCTGGATGAATGCGACGAATTCTGGCCATCAAAAGCTTCAACAGTAATTGTTTTTCCAGTCAGAACAAATTCTGTGTGGATAATACCCTTGCTATCGAAGAATGTGATGAGCATTGTTTCTATTTTTGATGGAACGTTTATGCCAGAAGAAAACATTAGATCGACTTAAACAAAACTTGCCGTAAACTTGTTTCAGAGGCCCTTTCTCCAGGTTTTGCATGAAATTTAATTACAGCTCTTTGTTCCATCTTAAAGTGGGAATTTAACACAACTATAGTACATTTGCATAAATCATTTGAATAATATAGTATATTTGCATGCAGAAAAGTTATTTTAATAATTAAAATTGAAAACAAATATAGAATTTCACAAACCCTCTGGCTTTACTTCCATCTAAATATGTTTTAAGCTCATCTACTAAATTCAGCAAATTTCTTTGTGCTTCACTTTCGAGATTTTGACCAGAAAGAAGATTCAGTGCATCGTTCATAAACTGTTGACATGCAATCTGAAAATATTTTTAAAATATACTAATGCATAGATATAGGTACAAATTAGTGTTCACATAGTATTAAAAAAGGGCAGGGGGGGATTTGTCAAAAAGGGCACTTTTTGTTATGTAAAAGGGCAAATGGTACGATTGGGATACCAAGGCAATCCTACAGATCTACGTTTTTGCAGAATTTTTTTTTAATTACAGGACGCAAAGAAGGTATTGAAAAAAAGGCAGGGCACATTTTTCACTTCTAAAAAGGGCAGGGCGCATCGGCCCTTACAAAAGAACGCATAACATTAACACTAGTACAAATATAGGACTTTTTTTCTTTTACGCCCCCAAATGAAAAAGAGTGAAAATCGCAAAGGATGTATGCGCTGGATTACACTGAACTGTTTTTAATATGATGTACCCTTCATTGCTGATGGGATGACTAGCAAATGTGGCTAATATTTTTTAAACAGATATATGTTGATAGTTTGAACGTTCCTAGACGTTCCTTTGTGTGCCATTGCCCAGCGCTAAAAACGACTGCTCTGAGGGGATGACGAGCTTCAAACGACTGATCGAAGAGGATACCAGTTGTTTTTGAAACGGCCGGACAGAAAATGTGCCATTCTGCAGTATATAAATAAGAGAATAATTGCCTGAGTCGCCTTTTCAAAATTTTTTTGCTTCATATAAGTTTTCTTTCACTACAATGGGAGAGTTTCACGTGACGTATTAACATGGTAACTTACTAGTAGTTTCGATTTCTTCCCTACAGCAGACAACTTTGCTTTTGTTTTTTAGTCGCTACGCTTGCAATTATGGGAAAGTTTGTTTATAACATTTATTTTTTCCAAATAAGTAATATTTTTATTCTATATATGAATAAATTTAAATACAGAAATATATTATATTTGTATATAATTAGAATTACAACAAAATACGAAAAATACTTTTATTTCAACACAAAAATACTTCATAAACGATGAGTATAATCTATCTCAGTGTATGTAGTAAATATTTCTATATTGAGGTATTATTTAAAGACTAAAACTTAAAATTATAGTACAGGAGCTAAAACTCCATGCTAACGCTACAGAACTTCTTCGGCGTCACAAAATTTTCTCCATGTTCCGTTGGAACACCAGTCTTCTTCTTCTCGGCGTGAAACTCCCCCATTGATTACAATAAGCCCATTGTGTAGCTCTAGTGTGTTTTAATTCAACCAACCCTTAAAATTAAATTATTTCCCAAAACTCGGAATTCGTTTGGAATAGACCTCGAACCGCCACGAATAACCTGCTATGCAGCTCTAGCATGATGTTATTTAAGCAAACCAAATGGAAACCATTCGAAAACCTTTTGCATATTATATTTGTTAACTGTAATTGTGTATTCAACCAGAACAGTGCTGTTATGTTTACATCGTTTTTAGCTCGTTCAACACCCTCAATGAAATCAAACAATCTTCTTTTATCAATTTACATCGTAATAACCTAACTTACAACTACCCAACTAACCAGTGGTGGCGCCAGGAATTGCCCGACAGGGGGGCTGACTTTCCCCGATGGGGGGGCTAGTATCCTCAACGTAAATTGTGCATATAAAATTTTCCAAAAAAAAATTCGATGTGGCTTTTGTTGTAGCACATTCAGAAAAATTCACGTCATTTTAGAAAATATTATAAAAAACATGAAAGAGTCGCCAACAAGAACATATCCAGTAAAATTAAGCTAAACAAACTGTTTCGCCTGACGCAGTGTCTCCCATCCACGCTCCGTACACTCTTTGCATCGCTACCTTATTTTACACGCATTGGCGGCTAATTTCTTATAGAACAAGAACAAATTTATGTAAATATTTATATTTTTCACGAAATGGAAGTGTTGGAAAATTGTTTAGTAAACGTTTGAGAATAAATGCATATAATATTTTATGTTATTTATATGCATTAGTGATGAATAGTAGTACTTTGTATAGGAATTATAAACACGGCTAGTATGTCAGGTTGAATTTTTAAAAATTATTCTGGTCCAAAATCAATAAGTATGATTCTTAGTAGAAAGATGATAAGTTACAATTTTTTTAATTAACTTAGTTCGTATTATAGGAATAAAAAAAAAGCAGAAAGGCTATATTTTTGAGGAGAATAATAATAAAAAAGGCTCACCATGCTGTAGTATCTTGAACGCTACCCCACATGCATTCCGATAATCAGTACTTTCAGCTGGACAACTAAAGAGTATTTCTGGCTTTCATAGATTTTTTTTAAAAATTGTTAATAACGTACATCTCGAAATCGAAAGTTTTCAGCAACACACTTTATTTTTCAATCCGCCATCCACTTCATATATTCGCGCCAGTTTTAGTTCCGAAATCCTAAGTAAACGGGCTTGTTCCAATTGCAACTAATCTGATAATGTCTATCGTCTCGTTCTACGATTCACAGTGGATTCTTTGGTCAATGAAAAGGAATGGCAAGCCATACAATGGAAGCACGGACTGAATGGTGTCCCCAGGACCAAAAGGCACAGACCCCCCATCCAGTCGCAAAGTTTCAAGAACAAGCAGGCAATACTTTTTAGCTCTAAGGAAAGCGGCAATTTCCAGTTTTACGACTCACCACCCCCCATGGAGGTCCAGGGAAGTTAAGTTGCCCCCAGCATAAATTCTACATTGCTCCTTTTGTGTGAAAAAAAAAACTAGGTTCTTTCTTTCTTTTTTTTTTTTGCCGATATTTGAATGCAACGTGGTGTATCTTTGCTCAGGCACTATGTTACAAGTATTTGACTGAAGTATTGGCAGTAAATCTTACCGGTGAAAATTAATAAAATAGCCTTCCTCTTTATAAAAATATAATATGTTTATTATATTTCATAAATCAAAGGTCACTGCCTCTAAGTGTACTTAATTTAATAAATAACGAACGTCATATTCGATATAATATAGTTTTAAGAATAGCATTTTTAAACTTAAACAACAGCTGCGAATAGTACCCTGCAGTAATCTACAAAATTTTAAGAATTGTTATCTTTAGTTTTAATTATTCGAAAGTAAAAGTATGTTTTAAAGTCAAAATATTAATATTTATACATTTTAAACTTGAGTTTCTTTGACAATTTGACGCCGAACTAAGTGACCCTCTTTTGAAGTCTTCTGAGTCTCCGTGAATTTCATTCTTAGATTATTTTAACTGCGATATTGTATATTAGAAAATGCCGTGTTAACTTAATTTTATGAATGAATTATTAGTGTGCAAAGGAAAAAACGCAACAGCAGTGGAGACGTTGAAATCGAAATACATCATAATCAACATATAGTTATATCAGGTTATCTTGTATTTACTGGGTATTACTTTTCAATTAGCTACATTAACGTATTATATTAGGAATATTATATACTTATGCTTCATAATAAACTTACTATATAATTATAAAAATTTAATTATGAAACTTATAATTGTAAACTGACCATAGGCCGAAATCTCGACAAGCCAAATTGAAAATATCAGTATTAATAAAAATGTCTTTGAAATTATTATTGATAACCGACTTAGAAAAAAGGATTTTAATAATATTATCATAACGCGGTTTTAATAATATGATATTTTAAAATAAATTTAAATCAAATTACTAATTCATAAAAAGTTATTTTAAAATATAAACACTTATCATATTCATTCAAACTTTCCACTACATTCTCCCTTTTTAATTCCAATTGTTTTCTTAGGCACTATATCAATGATATGTGTAGTCGAATATCGTGTGTATGATGATACGTTGTTTCAATTATTTAACCTAAGTTTATGATTTAATATAATATTTAAATTTTAATGTTAACTCTTTTGAAAATGAATTTAAGTGTGACAATTTTGGGCAGTTTCATTATTCAATATGCATAAAATAATGTAATTAAAAATATTTCTAGTATACGTGTAGTGGAACACTATATAAGAGTTCTAAATCTTGTGTAAAAAAACTATAAAATGAACACTGAAATTTTTAGCTAAAAATTTAATATTTACATTTTGGTTTGTCGGGTTGATTGGTTCAATAGACGAAGAACTGGAGATGCACAGTGGGATATTGGTAATCTATCTCGAATGAAAGACCCAACGTATATTTGAACTATGGTCAGATGACGAGTTCAATACCTGAAAACTGGCACCCGACGCATTCAATCGGCGTTCGGAGTTTGGACCACGACAAGATTTAACGTGTACCAGCCTTATAAATAGGTAACACTTTTTGGTTACGAAAGGAACGAATTTGACAACTCTCTGATAACCAAATTGCTGTATGTCGCTTCCCAAACGTGCATGTTCAGTATCAAACTCGCGCTCATCGGTTCGAGCTTCTAAATATTCAACCATGATAGGCCTTTGGTGTCGAGATTTCGGTGTGTCGGGATTTTATCTGTCGGAATTATGACCTAGATCCTTTTAATTAAAAAAATTAAATTTAATGCAATGTTTAAAAAATATTTGGTCTTAACAATTAAAATAACACTTTTCCCCCGACGAACTTCATAATTTTGCCCGACGGGGGGGCTTGCCTTGCCCGACAGGGGGGCTACAGCCCCCCCCAGCACCCCCAGTGGCGCCACCTCTGCAACTAACAAAACTTCACGTTCCCATATGATTTGCTTCGTGGTTGGCATGGCTACAATCTACGTCTTTATTAAATATATAGTAACCATAAAGATCAGCGGTTAAAACTACGCATAAACACAACACATCATGTCATTTGGCAAAAATTTTGAAAACACTGCACCAACCCACTATTGCAAGCAAATCTTTAGTAAAAAATATTGTGCTTTATGAGATAAATCTCACTAGTAAATAGTAAAACTTTTTTATGGTTAATTAGCGGTACTCGTCTACCACCATATTGGGTAAATAACATTTGTAAATTAAACTAATTCCAATCTATATTAATGTCTATTTGTTTACCTTTCCTTCTTCAATGTCTTCTGAAGAGAAGCTCTCCAGTTTGTCATCGTAGTCATGAATACCACAAAAAGTAGCGAATTCGGGGCAATTTTGCAATCGCCAAGTCCAGAAATTTTCTAACAAACGATTTATTTCCTTAGTGGTGTCCATCAGAAACCTAAGGCAAATTTACAAATTAGTGGAAAAACTTCTAAAAATAATATATTAAATAAATTTACATTTTTTATTATAAAGGAGTTTTTTAGAAAATAGAAACTTTAGTTATCAGTGTTCGTGTGATTTTGTGTTTCTTTACTTCAAGTTTTGTGTACACTAAACTGAAATAGAAGTCGAAGTTTCACACATAATGTGGAGCCCCAGTTGCTCAGTTGGTAAGGCGTTCAGCTACTAATCAGAGGATTGGTGGTTCGAATCCGTGCAATGGACTTGACATAAAAAAGTAGTGATCTTGCGATCGGAGGGTTGCCAGCTTTGCTACAAAAATACTAGAAAGTCGTCCAGAATATCCAACAAATTATACTGGCGTGTATACGGGACTGGTGCACGATAAATCTGATCGGGGTCCAAAGTCCCGACGTCTATTGATGGCGTTGGGTGCCAGTTCAGGTGTTTCCTCGTCATCTGACCATGGTTCTAAAATAACGAGGTGCATGTATGAATGTGTGTGTGAATGTGTACAGTCGGCCGAAAAAATAGTGGAGCACCGTGACCGCATCAAAATTTTTTCAAAAAAGCAAAACGACAGATTGGAAAAAATTATTTTATTTAAACGATAAATCCATTGGGGTTACAGATTCAATGGTTGGGTCCACAGGGAAACGTCTCGGTGTCGTCAAGTCCAAGGGTTGATCTTGTGGTTCCAAACCCCATTCCATTAATGTGGCCTCATCCAAAATCGGTATTTCATGTCCAAAAAGGAGTTCATTCATATCAAATTGTATGGGGGGTTCAAAGTCCATCCAATCTGACATCGATACTTGCGCCACTGGTTGCACAACTGGTGGTGACACAACTGGTGATTGCACAACAACTGGAGGCTCCACGAATAGCGGTTGATGTGGCTCCACGAATAGGGGTTGATGTACAACTGATTGCACCACTGGAGCTGGCGGTTGCACACCTGGAGCTGGCGGTTGCACGACACGAGATGTTGTCATGTCCACAGGGGTGCTCACAGGTGAAACAGCCACATGAAATGGTGATTCCACACGAGGTCTGGGGACAGGTTCCATACGAGTTGACTCCTTGGGGATTTTGATGTTGCACCCATTCTTTTGGACAGGCTGTTTCCGTTTCAACCGCCTCTGTTCAGGCAGAACCATCGCAGGTCGTTGTTGGGACGTAGGTGACGGGGGTGGCACGTTGTACGCACTCGTGCCATAAGACTTGTGGGTCTTGAACGACTCCATACCAGGAATCGCCACACTATTCGGAACCACATCCACAGAGAAGAGGGTCTTTTGAACCGCCATCATCGCGTACCAGCAGGAACGGTGTACGTGGAGTGGGGCTGAAACACGTACCGATCGTACAGCATCTGATCATAGGCATGTAAACTTCTGCGAACGGTAGTGGGCTGGGACGGGGAATCGACACTGGCCGCAGGCAGTTCATAACACACCATGGGAGCAAACGACGTTTGGAACACGTGATGGGTCCCAGGATCCACAATCCAGTGTCCAAACGTAAACCCGTGCTTGACCAAGTACATGTTCTCCAGTCGAAATCCCATTCGGGTGTCCGCATTTTTCATGTTGCGGTCAGGATTTTTCATAAGTTTCTTGACAATTCTTTCCCACTGCACTGCGTTGGGATCGAAATAACTGGAACTTTTGGCCGAGTCCAAGCACCTCGAGAAATTGTCCAGATGCTTCCTGAACCAGTCGTTTGGCAGGGCGTTGTGGAAAATCCTTTTATTTTCATGGGGCTCCATGAAAGAAATGAAGGCTTGCACCCGATGGTGCCGGATTTCCTTTTCCCACACGTCCGCATCAAAATACAGGGGCTCCAACTTCTCCGACACTCGATTCACGGGGAAAATATCCATAACGACTTGAATGACAGAACGCTGAGAGCAGACTGATGCCGAAGCTCCAGAGAAGGCTTCCTTTTATAGCTCCACTCTGGTCGCCAACGCGCCAAGCCAGTTGCTTGCCAATGTAGGGGTGAATTCCAACGATGAAAACGGGGGGAAAAAAGAATCCAACGATGAAATTCCAAACTTGAATGGTACAACAAGATTTTGCCAAGCTTGCAATTGAAATTCCCAATGTTGAAGGCAAATCAATGACAGCCAACCGTCATTCCCAAGCTTGTAACAGGAATTTCAATTCCCAATGTCCGCCAATGAACGCCAACCGTCATTCCAAGCTTGTAACAGGAATTTCAAATCCCAATGTTGAATGCAGATCGGCCGCCAAACGTATTTTGAATCCCGACAACACGATTCACCACTTGAAAACCGATCCAAGTTACTTGAAACACCAGTCACTCAAAAAATATTTTGGGGCAACAAGTAAAATCACTGTACAGCTGTCGGTGGCCGAGGGTGCAACTGAAAATCCTTTCCCACAGCTCAAACTCATATACAATCCAAAAAAAAAAAAAAAAAAAATTTTTTTTTTTTTTTTTTTTTTTTCATAGGTCGTGAGTTCAAAATCATTTTGGGCAGTTGATCCTGGTTGCTCGTTCCTCTCAACCCATCTTTTGCTGCTGGTTTCAAGTTGGGGTTTTTCGGGTCAATTGCCTAGCGGACGGTTGTCCCGCCGGATTGTATTTTCTTGGCATGAAATCCGTCATTCTGTCGGGAATCTTTTGCTGTGAGATACATTTTGAGATCCACCTGCCCGTGCGGAAGGACAACCGCTCACCACCTCGTTTCCACCCTGACCCGAACAGACATTCGATCCCATCCAACCACGCAACCCTTCCCACATGGCTTAAATCACATCTATATCCTATCATTTCATGATTCTGAAATCTTGCACATTGCCTTCACATTGCATGCAATGGCGGGATAAGAAATATGGGTGAACATGTTATTTAATTCTCAAACATACAAATGATAGGGGCATGCCAAAAAACTGTTTTTTGGGGTGGGACGCGTTCCAGAACAAATGCTGGTGGAAATTTTTTTTGGAGGGTCATGTCGCGCACGGGTGAACATGTTATTTAATTTCCCAACATACAAATGCATACCAAAAAACTTTTTTTGTGGGGGGGGTGGGACGCGTTCCAAAACAAAATGCTGGTGAAAATTTTTGAGGGTCATGTCGCGCGCACCAACCAGTGGTAAAGACGAGAGGCAACAGGGCTGGAAACCAATCAATGGGAACTCGTCGTTGGAGATCTGATGGAATCGGTCAGGGTCAAGCTGGTCGATCGAAATGAAAATCACTAGGCAACCAAAGTTTCCATGAGTCAATGAACACACTGTTGTACACTTGGATCGGAGGAAGGAGTGATCACCATCCACTGGTCCAAACTTGTCATGATGGCTATTGCGCACAACGCTAAATGAAAAACACATTGAGGCAAACTCGGTCAGTGACTGAAACACAAAATGGCCTGCTGTA
Source organism: Troglohyphantes excavatus (assembly GCA_963932185.1). Classification (NCBI taxonomy): domain Eukaryota; kingdom Metazoa; phylum Arthropoda; class Arachnida; order Araneae; family Linyphiidae; genus Troglohyphantes; species Troglohyphantes excavatus. The sequence goes on along the minus strand of OZ010677.1, from coordinate 10,003,191 downwards.
GATTTAAAAAAAAAAAAAAAAAAAAAAAAAAAAAAAAAAAACTGAGTCACTAACAATATAGTACACCTGTGGGTCAGAAGGAGTGACCACCATCCGCTGCGCAAACTTTTCATGAGGCCAGAGGATAAAAAAAAAAAAAAAAAAAAAAAAATTTTTTTTTTTTTTTTTTTTTTTTTTTTTTTTCATACATCTGTGGCTCATGAAAAAGTTTTGAGTGGGACCATCTGGTCAAGTCCCAAATTTTTTTTCCCCCCAAGTGTGTGTTTCAGCAATATTTCACATCATGGTGTTTTCACAATTCATTTCGCTAGCCATGGTTAGCCTTCATCCATTTGTTTCCTGTCAACATTGGATTCCCACTTGAAATGCAATTCAGGTGGCTTGAAATGAAATTTCGCTTCAACATTGGATATCCACTTGGAAACAAATTCATGTAACCTATGATTCCATGCCAACGTTGGCAGGCTTCTTGTTGGTTTCAATAAGACATGCACCAAGGTTGGCTTCCTGATGAACCCAAAAAAATGGGAGAGAGTCTTTGAATGCTTGAAGGAATTTTTTTTTTAAAAATTCCTTCAAGCATTCAAAGACTCTCTCCCATTTTTTCGGGGTCCGACATGTTAAAATATGATGGGGTGCCGGCACGTCGGACAGCTATTGTTGTTTCTCAACCATTGAAACAGGCAATCCGAATGAAATGCATGGCTGCAAGTGGTGGTGTACCGGACAATGTACAGGTTTTCCAAACAAATGGAGCAGGGTTCCGCTTTGGTCAGGTAGGATTCCGGCCACGGATAGCTGTATATCGAGGCCAGGAGCATGTCCCCCATTTCTTCCATTTTGTCGACGGACAAGGGGAAGGGTGCCAAAGTCCAGCAGTAGGCCAGCAGCTTATACACATTAGGCAGAATCCGGTCCATGTACAGGGCTTTGAGGGCAGGATAGGGACTGGATTCGTGTTTCGGGCAGAGGGGTTCGAGGTCCTCGGCAAACACATTGTTGCGGTATTGCCAGTATGCCACGTTAAAGATGTAATCCACGTTGTCGGTTCCTTCAGGTACCAGGTCACGGATAAAATCAAACACTGTAAACTCGGACCGGTATCCAATAGCCGCGACATCGGGGGCTCGGGCCTTGTGCAATACCGTACTGGCATTCAACATGAATGTTGTAAAATCCATCAAGTCTCGATACGATCTCGGCTTGTAGGACTCAATCTCGACATCGCGATACGTGTCACAGGGAAACATGTTTGCAAAATGATGTCTTCCACTTGGCTGCGATGCCTTTTTATAGTCGTAGCTGGCGTGGGATTGGTCCGTCGGCCTTTGACGTCATCTGAAGAACGACACCAACCATGGAAGCCAAGGCACACGAAATGGAATGACGGGTGTAGCGATTGGTCAGCGGGTATTTGACGTCATCTGATGGATCCACCCACCAATGAAAATAAGCCAACGTTGATCCTTTTTCCCAATGTTGGTTTGAAAAGAAGCTTTGGAATTGAAACGTACGAGTCGGTGGATAGGCAGCCAGCTACTGGGGAAAACATTTCCAAGGCGCTGACTTATATTTAAAAAAAAAAAAAAAAAAAAAAAAAAAAAAAAAAAAAAATTTTTTTTTTTTTAATACATCTGTGGCTCATGAAAAAGTTTTGGGGGGGTCGGGCACAGAAATGTTTTGTCACGGCACCGTGTGTTTTCAAAATGACATTTCTTGCACTTGTCAAAAAAAACACCAGTCTGGTCAAATGGACAACGGTTCGCAGTTCTTTCTTTCAGGATTCTGGTGAAAATGTACTTGTGAACCCATGTAACACCCAAGCTTGGCAGGTTTCTTGCAAATCATTGCCAATTATCACCAAGTTCTCCAAGCTCGGCAAGTTTCTTGCAAGCAATCCCCCCCAAATAAGATTACCAAGGTTGGCAAGTAGTTTGACCCAAAAAAATGGGAGAGAGCTCTGCATATACAAGTGACATCACCTGTATATACAGAGCTCTCTCCCATTTTTTTGGGTCAAAAAAGAAACACAACACCATTTCGGTAAAAAATTTTTTTATTTACAAACGGGATTTTTTACATGTTTCAATCGTATTCCTGCCCATACTTTGCTTCATGCAAGTTTTCGGCCGCTCTGAAAGCCAACAGTCCAGCATTCTGTTTCGGACCCATCAGGTACAGGTGGTTCCCAAGCACACCTGCCCCAAGGAAGTGGACCGTCCCTTCATGCATGACTGGCTCCAGGTAGTGGTAGGTTGCCATGTCCAGGCATCCCACGTGTACCACCGCTCCTTCTTCCTTCTGCAGGTGAGTCGCGTAGAAATCATGGCTCAGGTAGTGGGCCATGTCGTTCAGGTGCACAATGTCGGTATGATCTATCCCGTCGCGGTTGTCAAAGGGATTGTTGGGCAGATTCCAATTCTTCAACACGTCTGCATAGCCAAAGCGAAGGGAACTAGGGCTCGGCTCCACAGCCATCTGCACATCGGTCGATTCAATGGCATTGAACACGATGCGGCGTGGGACGAACGCCCCCTCGTGCCACATGAATTGGGCTACAGCAATAAAATCGAGTTGATCCATGTCGATTACTAAAAAAGTGGTCTGGTCCCAGTCGTCTGGCGCTTATATACTCTAGATGAACGCCAAACCACCCCGCCAAATATTTTTTTAAACGCCAAATCATTTTTCAATGTTGGTTTGAAACAAATAATTTCCCAAATCATTTTTTCCAATGTTGGTTTGAAACCATTCATGGAATATCTTTCACCAAGGTTGGTGGCTTGAAGATTTTTTTTAATGCGGGATCAATTCAATGGGATACTGCAACACCTTTGAAATGCCACCCACCACGGCCAAGTACCGATGGCATCGATCCAATTTGCAAAAAGTACAGGTCCCAATCACATCGAAATTCGTTTCCATCATAAATGTCCGGATGGTATTGCCGACTGCTCCGCACATCATTTTCCATCGCAGTTTGGTCGCTCTATCCGTAAAACACAGCCGTCCGACTTGCATTTTCAGAACGCATTCCATCACTTTGTCATGCAAGTCACCGGTATTGTCCATGGAATACGTTATGAATCCGTTGGTCAAAGTAAATCCCTTGTCACGGATACAGAGGACGGCCATGCATTTAGGATGTAAAAACACTTGCATGTCTCCTCCCGAGACAACCAGTTTACGGGCTTCCGGTGGAATCCATGGACCGGTCGGCAATAGCAATTCAGGTTCCCGAATGACAATCTTTGCAGGTGGATGACGGGAAGGTGGTGGTGGCGATGGAAATGCTTTACGCTGAGGTCGACGGTAGGCTGGCCGATAATAGGGTTTTCTTTCATGGGGTTTGACAGGTTCACAAACAGGTTCACTGGACACAGGTGGCACAAAGAGAGGTGGCGGCGGGGAAATCGGCCGTGGTGGTGCATCCTCACGCCAATATTCAGGTGTCATTGGCAACGGGGACAGCGATTCGTCCAACAAGTAACTGATATCCATGACTTGTTCAAGTTGAGCAAAGAGCAGGCACGTCGGTTGAGGGCCAGGCAGCAACTGGGAAAAAGTTTTCAAGGGCCCGACTTATATACACACTCAAAAAAAAAAAAAAAAAAAAAAAAAAATTTTTTTTTTTTTTTTTTTTTTCATATGCTTACGACCCAGAAAAAGTTTTGGGGAGTGACCAGAATTCTTTTCCACCAGCACCATGTGTTTTCAAAATGACACACCACCAGTTCATAGGGTTTCTGGTCAATGGTTTCTTGTAAACCTACGTTGGATATCCCATTTGATTCATGCCAACGATGGAACCTCACTTGTAAAAAATATATTTCAAGTCCACCAAGGTTGGCTTCTGAATGGACCCAAAAAAATGGGAGAGAGCTATCGAATGCCACATGTGGCACCCGAAAGCTCTCTCCCATTGTTTTGGGTTTTAAAATGAAACACAACACCATTTGGGAAAAACTGACATTTATTCACAAAAAAATGTTTTTTTTTACAATTCATTTTTCATTATACATCCCAATGGGGGTCATTGCTGGCCTGCCGGGCCTTGTACAATTGATCGGCCATGGCCACGGCAATCGTGTTGGTATTCGGGTTCGGACCCATCAAGTCCAAACAGTCTTTCATCATGCATGCCCCAAGGAACTTTACCGTTCCCGTTGGGAAGATGGGCTCCAGGTACATGAAGGTACCCATGTCCAGCGTCCCTACAGTGGCTCCGACCCAGCCGCTGCAATTGAGCACGTTTTCGTAAAAGTCCTCTCGCAGGTATTTGGGCAGGCTGAGGACCGGCGTCTGGAACAGTACTTCGTCGTCCCGGATTTCGTCAAACGGGTTGTTGGGCAGGTACACATTCTTTTGCACGTCTTTATAGGTGAACTGGGTGAGGGACTCTATGGCCGGCTGGACACAATATTTTTCGTTCGAATCGAAGGTGGATACAAACACTAGGTGCCTCGGTACCCAATTACCGGCATACCACATAAACTGTACGTGGGCCACAAAATCCATGTTGGGCTGCATGACTGCTTACTCTGATTGAAGACTGAATGATTGTGGCTGGATACCTGCTGCTTATATACTGTCTGGCTCAACGCATGCGCAGAGCTGCTTTTTTTGTGGGAATTGACCATGCCCAACCTTGAAAGGATGCTGACACCAATCTTGATAGGATTCCAAACTGGTTTGCCAACGTCGGAAACTATTCCAAACTGGTTTGCCAACGTCGGAAACTATTCCAAACGATCGGACCCATCTTGAATAGCTGATCTTGAAACAATTCCAAACTTGAAATGAGTCAAACCAATCTTGAACAGGCTTCTGGCGAAACATTTTCAAACTTGAAATCCAGAAGCATGAATTTCACAAGTCCCATCTTAAATAGCTGGTCGTGAAACAATTCCAAACTTGGCATCCAAGTCGGGGAAACAGCATGAGCAAGAAACACATCCGAGTCGGTTGATGGTCAGTCGGCAATCTGGGAAAAGATTTCCAGAGCCCTGGATTTAAAAAAAAAAAAAAAAAAAAAAAAAATTTTTTTTTTTTTTTTTTTAATACATTCTCAGCTCAGGAAAAAGTTTTGGGAACAGCCAGAAGTTATTTCCCCCAGCCCCATGTGTTTTCAAAATGCCACTTGTCAAATTCCACAAGTCTCTGGTCAAGTACAAATGGACAACGGTTCATCCAATAAGTGTTCCTTCTTTCAGGATTCTGGTGAAAAGACTTGCGATATGGTTTGCGGTTGACAGGATTCGATTCACAAACCAGGATTTGGTTCACTGGATACATGCATGGAAGATTTGTCCCAGCACCGTGTGTTTTCAAAATGACATTTCAGACACTTGTCAAAAACCACCAGGCTTTCTTGTAAACATGTCCACGTTGGATTTCCCCATTTGATTCATGAAACCATGTTGTTGGGCAAGTATTCAAAGACTCTCTCCCATTTTTTCGTGGGGGGTGTTAAAATATGATAGGGTGTCGGCACGTCGGACAGCTATCGTTGTTTCTTAACCATTGAAACAGGCAATCGGAATGAAATGCATGGCTGCAACAAGTGGTGGTGTACCGGACAATGTACAGGTTTTCCAAACAGATGGAGCAGGGTTCCGCTTTGGTCAGGTAGGAGTCTGGCCACGGATAGCAGTACACCGAAGCAATGAGCAGGTCCCCCATTTCTTCCATTTTTTTGACGGACAAGGGGAAGGGCGATACAGTCCAGCAGTAGGCCAGCAGCTTGTAAACCTTGGGAAGAATCAGGTCCATGTACAATGCTTTGAGGGCAGGATAGGGACTGGATTCGTGTTTCGGGCAGAGTGGTTCGAGGTCCGCGGTGAACACATTGTTACGGAATTGCCAGTTTGTCACGTTCAAGATGTAATCCACGTTGTCGGCTCCTTCAGGTACCAGGCCCAAGATAAAATCATATACTGTAAACTCGTCCCGGTGGTATCCAATAGCCGCGACATCCGGGGCTCGGGCCTTGTGCAATGCCGTACTGGCATTCAACATGTAATCGGTAAACTGCATCAAATCATGAAACGATCTGGGCTTGTAGGCTTCAATCTCAACATCGCGATACGTGTCACAGGGAAACATGTTTGCAAAATGACACGATTCCATTTTATAGTGGATGGGGTTTTAATACAGAACCTTTCCCAAGGTTGGTTTGAACAGATCCTTTTCCCAATGTTGGTTAGCATCGGCTTTGAAACGTACGAGTCGGTTGATGGGTAGTCAGCTACTGGGGAAAAGTTTTCCAGGGTCCTGACTTATATACAATCAAAAAAAAAAAAAAAAAAAAAAAAAAATTTTTTTTTTTTTTTTTTTTTTTAATGTATCTGTGGCTCATGAAAAAGTTTTAGGGAGCACCCACAAATGTTTTGTCCTAGCACCGTGTGTTTTCAAAATGACAATACATTGGAAAATTGACCGCTGGTATTATTTAACAAAACATGTTGTGTGTTTTGTTAAGTAATCCCACCACCACCCCAGCGACCACCATTTGTTTGCTCGTACCATTTGGAATGAAACCATTGGAACAGACAACCCTTTGGAATGAAACCATTGGAACAGACAACCCTTTGGAATGAAACCATTGGAAACCGACAACCAGTTGGAATGAAACCATTGGAACAGACAACCCTTTGGAATGAAACCATTGGAACCGACAACCAGTTGGAATGAAACCAAACAACCATTTGGACAAGAACAAACCCTTTGGACACAAGAATTGGAAAGAACAAACCATTTGAAACAGAAAACAAGATTTGGAAACAGACGCCGGTATTATTTAACAAAACCTGGTTTGGTAAATAACCCCACCATTTTTTTTGTTTGTGTGCACACAAACCGACACCATTCTTTTCACACCATGTGTACGTGTAGTGTTTGTGTTGTTTTCATGTGAAATTGGGTTTTTAAAAACCCTTTATTGACTCTATACTCACGTGATCAGCAACTGGAACCAGCCACTCGAACGAAACCCCATATGGCAAAGCCTTTCCGCAGGTCACATGACCGAAATCATGATCGTCCCCGGTACTGAGCCATAACCACACGAGATCCCCCTCTGTACGCCCGACAACAAAAAATGGACTTGCTCCCAAGCCACTTCGTCATCGGGAATCTTCGGATACCAATTCACCCGAAAGTGTTTTGGCATATCCAGCACCATAGTGAGTGCTCGGTCCCAAACAACAAGGGTCACAAAGAGCCGAAACCCAAAGATCACCACGTGTAAGGGGTAGAAACAGGTTTAAAAAACGGTAAAAAAAATGGAAGGAATTCCTGTTGAGGAACACTAGAAAAAAAAAAGCCCCTTGCACTGGTAAACATACGGGCAGCACGAAGCTGGACGCATGTTTCCGCAACAGGGGGAACAAAACACCCTTTTTTAAAAAAAGGAATTGTCATACTAACCAATCTTCGGGAACCAAAAAGCCACCCGAAAGTGAAATTTTGGCATTCCCAGCTCTGTCCTCAGAGCTATGTCTTTACGCCCGCCAACAAAACAACTTGCTCCCAAGCCATTTCATCGCACGGGAATCTTCGGATACCAATTCACCCGAAAGTGTTTTGGCATATCCAGCACCATAGTGAGTGCTCGGTCCCAACACACACACAGGTTCACAAGGGCCGCAACCCAAGATCACACAAGCATGTGAAGGGGTAGAAACAGGTTTAAAAATGGTAAAAAAATGGAAGGAATTCCTGTTGAGGAACACTACAAAAAAGACCCCTATTGCATTGGTAAACATACGGGCAGCACGAAACTGGACGCATGTCTCCACAACAGGGGGAACAAACACCAGATTCCTTTTTAAAAAGGAATCGTAATACTAACCAATCTTCGGGGAACCAAAAGTGGCGTTTTGGTATTCCCAGCTCTGTCCATTCAGAGCTATGTCTTTACGCCCGACAACAAAACGACTTGCTCCCAAGCCATTCCATCGCACGGGAATCTTCGGATACCAAATTCACTCGAAAGTGTTTTTGGCATATCCAGCACCATAGTGAGTGCTCGGTCCCAAACAACAAGGTTCACTAAGAGCCGAAACCCAAAGATCACCCACATGTAAGGGGTAGAAACAGAGTTTTTTTGAGCAATTAATGCCCACACACTCGAGCCATAGGAGAGAGCGTTCACCATAGCGGAACACACCAATATGCACCCATCCAGATAAACCACCGCAGCACGTCATGCTGCATGATGGTCGTTCACCCTAGCCTACTTGCAAGTATTGTCGGTGCGACCATCGAAACCATACGTCCGCATGGTAGATGGGAGCGTCATGCTCGGGAACCATGCCATATGCGACCATAATACATTGCGTTCGTCAGGTGACACTGAATCTGGAATGGAACCTTACGCAAAGTGATTCCACGTTCACAGGCAAACACAACTCTCCATCAGCCCAAAAGCACGTGAGCCATCAAGAATAATAAAAAAAAATGCATTTGGAAGGAATCCCTGTTAAGGGACACTATGAAAAATGGAATGGGAAAAAAGCATATCCCATGCGGCGGGCCCTCCGCATGGAACATCAAAAAAATTTCAGCCAAAATGCATGCTCACCGCCGACGACTTCATCTGTAGGCCGGCCAATCCATCAAGGGGGGGTGGAGCGCTCCAAGTAAGTTGGTACTTCATCGGGATCCGTTGGTCGAATGAAGAAGCTGGCCGAGCGTGGCTCCTTTTATACACACGATTAAAAAAAAAAAAAAAAAAAAAAAAAAAAAATTTTTTTTTTTTTTTTTTTTTTTTTTTTTAGCCATTCCATAAGAGTCGTGAGCTCAAGATCAGTTTGGGCAGTTGCTGCCGACCACTCGTTCCAGTCACAACATTGACTTGAAAATCACAAGTCCCGAAATGATGGTATTTCTTTGGTGAAAATCCACAACTCCTGAAGTTTTGGGCCAGGATCGTCGGGAATCGTTTCTTCTGGACCGCCTTGACATTCTACATCCAGCGGTGCCACTCTCAAGTCTGTCGCTCCATTAGAACCGGATCTGATATTTTCACTTGAAGACATGTACAAGCCCCATGGAGGTTTGGACCGAATGGGATGCGTGACCCCTCACATGAAGCAGGATGAAGAGAAGATGTCCACAGTCCAAACGGCATGTCTGTCACATCAATCAGGGCCATGGTTGAGATGTGGGTCCGTTTTGTAAACATTGGGATTGCAAAATCACAAGTCCCGAAATGATGGTATTTCTTTGGTTAAAATCTCTAACTCCTCAAGTTTTGGGCCAGGATCGTCGGGAATCGTTTCTTCTGGACCGCATTGACATTCTACATCCAGCGGTGCCACTCTCGAGTCGGTCGCTCCATTACAACCGGATCTGATATTTTTACTTGAAGACATGTACAAGCCCCCATAGGCTTTGGTCCAATTGGCATGTGTGACCCATCACATGAAGCTGGATGAAGAGCAGATGTCAACCGTCCAAACCGCAAGTCTGTCACTCCATTAGGGCCAAAGTTTGATATTTTCACTTTGAAGCCCCCTCTATAAGGTCCATAGGGTATTTTTGCCAAATCCGTCATTATGGTCCGATTGAGACGTGCGACCCATCAAATGAATCAGGATGAAGAGCAGATGTCAACGGTCCAAACGGCATGTCGGTCACATCCACGGGGGCCATGGTTCATATTTTCACTTGAAGAACTGCACAAGTCCAATCGGCAGGGAGGGCTGCATGTCCAAGCGGTCCACTGGTGCAGCATGGGGTTACGTCCGAACAGTTCAGGAATCAAGCATCCAATGACGACCGGACGCCTTGGGCAAGACTTTATATAGTGAAGAAAAAAAAAAAAAAGAAGAAAAAAAAAAAAAAAAAAAAAAAAAAAAAAAAAAAAAAAAAAAAAAAAAAAAAAAAAAAAAAAAAAAAAAAAAAAAAAAACATCCCCTTAGCACACGACCATTCGCTTCGGCTGCCGCGAAGCGACTGGCAAAGTCTGAGGACCGCTCGACCTTATATACAGGATATTGTCGCCAAGGCGCCAAGTATTCTCGCCAACTCGCCAATTTGAGTGGGTGTTTGCACTTGTTCGTTTCAGTCATTTGCCATTCAGCTGCCGTACGGGTAGGACGTGTGGGATTTTGACTCATGCATTGGGTAGCGTTGCTCTATTGATCACACCCTATCGGACCCCCCATAGACCCTCCTATGACAGATTACATAGAGGGGGCCCATGGGGGGTCCTTTTCTATTTTAAAGATGCCTGGGTCATGTTTGGTATCGTTGGACTCGTATGGATGAGGCCATTCATATAGTGCCCAGTGGGACCCCCCATGGACCCCCCATTTCCGGTTGACACTTTTGAGCGTTACCTATGGCATGTTTGGTATCGTTGGACTCGTATGGATGAGACCATTCATATAGTGCCAAGTGGGACCACCTCAAGGACCACCCATTTCCGGTTGACACTTTTTAGTGTTACCTATGTCGTGTTGGGTATCGTTGGACTCGTATGGATGAGACCATTCATATAGTGCCAAGTGGGACCACCTCAAGGACCACCCATTTCCGGTTGACACTTTTTAGTGTTACCTATGTCATGTTGGGTATCGTTGGACTCGTATGGATGTTGGCTTTCATAGAGTGCCCAGCGGGACCACCTCATAGACCACCCATTTCCGGTTTCCCATTTCAAACACCACTATGGCGTGTTGGGTATCGTTCGACTCGAAATGCTTGGACCAGTTGAATCAACTTGATGAGGACCACCTCATGGACCACCCCCATTTCCGGTTCACTATTATTTCAAATTCATGCGTCATGTTGGGTGTCCCCAGACTCGTACGGACTAGTACTATCGAAAAAATGACATTGGACCACTCAAAGACCACCTACTTCCGGGATTTTCAAAGGGTCCTGAGGGGGTCATGTGGGGTATCGCCACACTCGTCCTGCCAAGGGCTCTCGGAAAACATATAGGGCTTATAGGTGGTCCCCATAGCTTCCGGTTTCATGTTTTGGACAGGCTTCAACCTTCATGTTGGGTCTCGATGGACTCGGGACATTGAGCTGACAGCCTACCCATCTTCCTTCTTCAATTTCATGCATATGGGGACAAAAACCACCCACTTCCGGTTTCCCGTTCTCGAGAAACACATCAAACGAACGACATCGTCAGATGTGGATCAACGTCCTCTTTCGTTTGCCGCAAACGGCGAGTCGATAGCTGTATCGGTTCTCGAGTTATGAACCGAAATATGACAACCTGGAAACCGAAACTCATCCTTTCGAGCCAGAGTTCATTGCCGCACCTCAAAACGTTTCGTCGATCCCGTAGCCATTTTCGATAAGCTTTCGAATGGTGCAAGTGTCAAGTCGATATCTGCATTTCCGACCGAGTTATGGGTCAAAACACCAGAATCAAGAAACCGATTTTGGGGGTTTTTCGGGTCCATCCAACTGTTGCCTGTGTAAATCACATCGTCACAGGTGTACAGTGAAACGCCACGCGTCTTTTGGTTCAAGTTTCAAATCGATAGCTGCATGGGTTGCCAAGTGACAGAGGATCAAAAAAATCAGCATTCACATCATTTCCCACATATTTCACAGGGAAACCATCCAAACGATTACAACCAACTCAAGAAATGACATACGGAATCGGTAACTACAACGCTAAAACTGAAAACACACGAGTCCTGACCAACTTGGCCAGTGACTGGAAAGACTTTTCATGAGGCTAGCAAAAAAAAAAAAAAAAAAAAAAAAAAAAAAAAAAATGTTGGCATAGAAGAGTTTGAGCTCGTGAATCCATGGAACAGGGAATGGAGGCCCTGAAACCCTCCCAACCCATTGAAATCATATCGAATCATGCCTTTCGTGGCATGAATTCCTTATAAAATGTACTTGAAACACGCCTATATCATGTTATTTTTCATAATGCTCACGCGTTACAGTCGCGTTACAAAGAGTGAATGGAACCATTGGGTGAGTTTATATTTTTTTGAGCCCCATCAGAAACATGCTGGGGTGTGAAAAAACTTTTTTGGGGTGGTGGGACTCGTGTCGCGCAACACTACCATTTTTTTTTTTTTTTTTTTTTTTTTTTTTTTTTTTTTTTTTAAATACATCTGCAGCTCATGGAAAAAGTTTTGGGTTGAGCAGCCAAAAGTTATTTCCCCTAGCACCCTGTGTTTTTTTAAAATGACCTTTCGGGCGGCACTTGTCAAAAATCCCCACCCGTGTCAAGTTCAAATGGTTCCTGGCATTTCTCGTACACATGCTTTGGGGGTCACAAGCACGGAAGAAACCAATGGCTGCGGTGGTACATCCTCACGCCAATAGGTTCTCGTACACGTTCAAGAAGTAACTGACACCCATGACTTGTTAACAAATATGCACGTTGAGCCAAAAAAAACACGTACGAGTCGGTCAGTCTGGGGGGAAAAAGTTTTTCCCCAAAAGCTGATGGGTAAAAAAAAAAAAAATAAAAAAAAAAAAAAAAAAAAAAAAAAAAAAAAAAAAAAAAAAAAGTCCAGACCGGAGGCAACAAGGCTGGGAAATGAAAATTTCGAACGATTGAACCGCATACAAACAATGGAATGCCACGGAAGAATGTTTCAAGAAGAGAAAGGAAGGGGAACGAAATAAAAATCACTAGGCAAAAAAGTTTTTCATGAGTCAAGACACATGATCAAAAAAAAAAAAAAAAAAAAAAAAAATTTTTTTTTTTTTTTTTTTTTTTTTTTTAATCTAGTCGCTCCATATTTGTTTTTGAAATGAACGATACTGCACCCCGTGCAAGTTGTTGCAGCGTTTCATTTTCCTTTTTCAATTCCGCAATACGATCTTCATACTGTTGTATTCGAGCCTCTTCTGCTTTCCTCAATTGGCTTTTCATGGCATTAAGCTCTTCCAACATTTGGTTTCGTACCTGTTCAACGGCCGCAATACGATCTTCATACTGTTGTATACGATCTTCATACTGTTGTATTTGAGTCTTTTCGGCTTTCCTCAATAGGGTTTTCAAGGCGTTATTCTCTGCCGTCAACTGGGTTCGTACCGCTTCCACGGCTTCTGACGTCCTTTCCAAATACTGCCTTTGCATTCTTTCATCGTCCCTCTCTTTCCGGCACGTTTGAAACTCATTCTCCATTTCGAGGTACTTGGCATGCTGATGTTCCAACCTTTCATGCACAGACATCGTGTGGGAACGTTCCGATTCGAGAGCCTGTAACAGGGTGGATTTCTCTTCTTTAAACCCCTCCATCAACTCATGCTTGATACTTTGAAAGTCATTCACGTCCGTTCGATGACGTTGGCCCAACGTGTACTTTTCTTCGTGTACGTTGTCCAAAAAACAATTGCCTTTATTCATTTGGTGCAAGTACCAGTCGTAGTAGGGCAATTCGAGCAGAGACGGATTCGATTTCAATACCATCACTTGATCCGATTTAAACATCCACAGATACGGCTGATCGGTGGGTGGAGGCTCACCATCCGTCAAATGGGAAGGCTCCAGATGCTTTGCAAAAGGCACAACACAACCCACAATAGGAATGTTGAGCGTCTTTAAGGTAATGTACCGTCTCTTTCCAGTGTCTTTGACTTGCTCGAACCAATGCCTTGCCTTGTGTTGCTTGCCTCGAAAATGGATATAGTCACTCAAGCCGTCCGGGATCAACGTGTACATGGCCACTTTGGCGTGGGGGTACATATAGTGATGGGAATTTCCTTCGTCGTCATCCATTTGACGAGCCGTGCCGTCACATCGTGCTTTCGGTTTACTCACGTAAAACAGAGTATGGATCAACTGATGGATGGTCTTGATAGGGATTTTCAATTTAGCTGCTGTGTCTTTAACCCTTATGCACGTCTTCCACTCTTTTTCCAACTGAACGTTCTTCTCCTTGACGAGCACCATATGCCGATGATGTTTTTGTGAAGCAGGTAATTTGGCACGGGGCGATTTGCTTCCATCACACAAACACCAATAAGGAAGCACATAGACACCTTTTTTCTTCAAAACGAGTTTTACAAAGTCTTTCCATGCGGCGGCTCTGACGCTGACGTGGTACCACATGTGGGTGTTTTGCCTAAACTGGTGTAGGATGGGGTACATAAAGTCACCCAAACCACTTTCTTCGGAGTAGGACACGTGAGTGGGGAGCAGAGGTCCTTTCAAAAACGGTGGCAGCTGTCCGACTTCTTCGTAAAACGATCCCCATGACTTGCAGCGACTTCTTCCAGACATGCCACGTTTTGGCAATTGTACAAAAGACAGGCACTCTTGACAAGGTCCCGACGCCGAATCGCACGGTGGTGGGGGTACGGGAATTTTAGGACGTTTCGCGAGCCGAAACAAATGGGGAAATGTTTCTTTGATGCAATCCAAACGATGCTGGTACACTCGATTAGTGACACCTTCTACGTGTCTCCATTCGACGGCCCCCATGCAAAATGGGCATTGTACATTTAGATCGATATGGTGATCCTTATGAACGTGTTCCGTGACATACTCTTCGAGAGTCATTTCTAAACCACAATTGAAAGCAGGACACTTGACAAGCATCATCTTTTTACGACTGAACATGACACGATAAGCGGTGCCGACAGCCATGACGAAATGTTTTCCAAGTGTGTGTGAAGAGAAGGCTTAAGCAACCTAATGAGGCTCAACACTTGAGGAGGGGGGTGACAAGCCGACGACCAAGAAACGACTGGCAAAATCTTTGGCGAGCTGACTTATATACACTAGGAAAAAAAAAAAAAAAAAAAAAAAAATTTTTTTTTTTTTTTTTTTTTTTTTGATCATGTGTCTTGACTCATGAAAAACTTTTTTGCCTAGTGATTTTTATTTCGTTCCCCTTCCTTTCTCTTCTTGAAACATTCTTCCGTGGCATTCCATTGTTTGTATGCGGTTCAATCGTTCGAAATTTTCATTTCCCAGCCTTGTTGCCTCCGGTCTGGACTTTTTTTTTTTTTTTTTTTTTTTTTTTTTTTTTTTTTTTTTTTTTTTACCCATCAGCTTTTGGGGAAAAACTTTTTCCCCCCAGACTGACCGACTCGTACGTGTTTTTTTTGGCTCAACGTGCATATTTGTTAACAATTCATGGGTGTCAGTTACTTCTTGAACGTGTACGAGAACCTATTGGCGTGAGGATGTACCACCGCAGCCATTGGTTTCTTCCGTGCTTGTGACCCCCAAAGCATGTGTACGAGAAATGCCAGGAACCATTTGAACTTGACACGGGTGGGGATTTTTGACAAGTGCCGCCCGAAAGGTCATTTTAAAAAAACACAGGGTGCTAGGGGAAATAACTTTTGGCTGCTCAACCCAAAACTTTTTCCATGAGCTGCAGATGTATTTAAAAAAAAAAAAAAAAAAAAAAAAAAAAAAAAAATGGTAGTGTTGCGCGACACGAGTCCCACCACCCCAAAAAAGTTTTTTCACACCCCAGCATGTTTCTGATGGGGCTCAAAAAAATATAAACTCACCCAATGGTTCCATTCACTCTTTGTAACGCGACTGTAACGCGTGAGCATTATGAAAAATAACATGATATAGGCGTGTTTCAAGTACATTTTATAAGGAATTCATGCCACGAAAGGCATGATTCGATATGATTTCAATGGGTTGGGAGGGTTTCAGGGCCTCCATTCCCTGTTCCATGGATTCACGAGCTCAAACTCTTCTATGCCAACATTTTTTTTTTTTTTTTTTTTTTTTTTTTTTGCTAGCCTCATGAAAAGTCTTTCCAGTCACTGGCCAAGTTGGTCAGGACTCGTGTGTTTTCAGTTTTAGCGTTGTAGTTACCGATTCCGTATGTCATTTCTTGAGTTGGTTGTAATCGTTTGGATGGTTTCCCTGTGAAATATGTGGGAAATGATGTGAATGCTGATTTTTTTGATCCTCTGTCACTTGGCAACCCATGCAGCTATCGATTTGAAACTTGAACCAAAAGATGCGTGGCGTTTCACTGTACACCTGTGACGATGTGATTTACACAGGCAACAGTTGGATGGACCCGAAAAACCCCCAAAATCGGTTTCTCGATTCTGGTGTTTTGACCCATAACTCGGTCGGAAATGCAGATATCGACTTGACACTTGCACCATTCGAAAGCTTATCGAAAATGGCTACGGGATCCACGAAACGTTTTGAGGTGCGGCAATGAACTCTGGCTCGAAAGGATGAGTTTCGGTTTCCAGGTTGTCATATTTCGGTTCATAACTCGAGAACCGATACAGCTATCGACTCGCCGTTTACGGCAAACGAAAGAGGACGTTGATCCGCATCTGACGATGTCGTTCGTTTGATGTGTTTCTCGAGAACGGGAAACCGGAAGTGGGTGGTTTTTGTCCCCATATGCATGAAATTGAAGAAGGAAGATGGGTAGGCTGTCAGCTCAATGTCCCGAGTCCATCGAGACCCAACATGAAGGTTGAAGCCTGTCCAAAACATGAAACCGGAAGCTATGGGGACCACCTATAAGCCCTATATGTTTTCCGAGAGCCCTTGGCAGGACGAGTGTGGCGATACCCCACATGACCCCCTCAGGACCCTTTGAAAATCCCGGAAGTAGGTGGTCTTTGAGTGGTCCAATGTCATTTTTTCGATAGTACTAGTCCGTACGAGTCTGGGGACACCCAACATGACGCATGAATTTGAAATAATAGTGAACCGGAAATGGGGGTGGTCCATGAGGTGGTCCTCATCAAGTTGATTCAACTGGTCCAAGCATTTCGAGTCGAACGATACCCAACACGCCATAGTGGTGTTTGAAATGGGAAACCGGAAATGGGTGGTCTATGAGGTGGTCCCACTGGGCACTCTATGAAAGCCAACATCCATACGAGTCCAACGATACCCAACATGCCATACGTAACTCTAAAAAGTGTCAACCGGAAATGGGTGGTCCATGAGGTGGTCCCACTGGGCACTCTATGAAAGCCAACATCCATACGAGTCCAACGATACCCAACACGACATAGGTAACACTAAAAAGTGTCAACCGGAAATGGGTGGTCCTTGAGGTGGTCCCACTTGGCACTATATGAATGGTCTCATCCATACGAGTCCAACGATACCAATTCATCCAGCTTCATGTGATGGGTCACACATGCCAATTGGACCAAAGCCTATGGGGGCTTGTACATGTCTTCAAGTAAAAATATCAGATCCGGTTGTAATGGAGCGACCGACTCGAGAGTGGCACCGCTGGATGTAGAATGTCAATGCGGTCCAGAAGAAACGATTCCCGACGATCCTGGCCCAAAACTTGAGGAGTTAGAGATTTTAACCAAAGAAATACCATCATTTCGGGACTTGTGATTTTGCAATCCCAATGTTTACAAAACGGACCCACATCTCAACCATGGCCCTGATTGATG
Organism: Troglohyphantes excavatus; assembly: GCA_963932185.1. NCBI lineage: Eukaryota > Metazoa > Arthropoda > Arachnida > Araneae > Linyphiidae > Troglohyphantes > Troglohyphantes excavatus. Next base: position 9,985,827 of record OZ010677.1, on the reverse strand, counting down.
TGACAGACATGCCGTTTGGACTGTGGACATCTTCTCTTCATCCTGCTTCATGTGAGGGGTCACGCATCCCATTCGGTCCAAACCTCCATGGGGCTTGTACATGTCTTCAAGTGAAAATATCAGATCCGGTTCTAATGGAGCGACAGACTTGAGAGTGGCACCGCTGGATGTAGAATGTCAAGGCGGTCCAGAAGAAACGATTCCCGACGATCCTGGCCCAAAACTTCAGGAGTTGTGGATTTTCACCAAAGAAATACCATCATTTCGGGACTTGTGATTTTCAAGTCAATGTTGTGACTGGAACGAGTGGTCGGCAGCAACTGCCCAAACTGATCTTGAGCTCACGACTCTTATGGAATGGCTAAAAAAAAAAAAAAAAAAAAAAAAAAAAATTTTTTTTTTTTTTTTTTTTTTTTTTTTTTAATCGTGTGTATAAAAGGAGCCACGCTCGGCCAGCTTCTTCATTCGACCAACGGATCCCGATGAAGTACCAACTTACTTGGAGCGCTCCACCCCCCCTTGATGGATTGGCCGGCCTACAGATGAAGTCGTCGGCGGTGAGCATGCATTTTGGCTGAAATTTTTTTGATGTTCCATGCGGAGGGCCCGCCGCATGGGATATGCTTTTTTCCCATTCCATTTTTCATAGTGTCCCTTAACAGGGATTCCTTCCAAATGCATTTTTTTTTATTATTCTTGATGGCTCACGTGCTTTTGGGCTGATGGAGAGTTGTGTTTGCCTGTGAACGTGGAATCACTTTGCGTAAGGTTCCATTCCAGATTCAGTGTCACCTGACGAACGCAATGTATTATGGTCGCATATGGCATGGTTCCCGAGCATGACGCTCCCATCTACCATGCGGACGTATGGTTTCGATGGTCGCACCGACAATACTTGCAAGTAGGCTAGGGTGAACGACCATCATGCAGCATGACGTGCTGCGGTGGTTTATCTGGATGGGTGCATATTGGTGTGTTCCGCTATGGTGAACGCTCTCTCCTATGGCTCGAGTGTGTGGGCATTAATTGCTCAAAAAAACTCTGTTTCTACCCCTTACATGTGGGTGATCTTTGGGTTTCGGCTCTTAGTGAACCTTGTTGTTTGGGACCGAGCACTCACTATGGTGCTGGATATGCCAAAAACACTTTCGAGTGAATTTGGTATCCGAAGATTCCCGTGCGATGGAATGGCTTGGGAGCAAGTCGTTTTGTTGTCGGGCGTAAAGACATAGCTCTGAATGGACAGAGCTGGGAATACCAAAACGCCACTTTTGGTTCCCCGAAGATTGGTTAGTATTACGATTCCTTTTTAAAAAGGAATCTGGTGTTTGTTCCCCCTGTTGTGGAGACATGCGTCCAGTTTCGTGCTGCCCGTATGTTTACCAATGCAATAGGGGTCTTTTTTGTAGTGTTCCTCAACAGGAATTCCTTCCATTTTTTTACCATTTTTAAACCTGTTTCTACCCCTTCACATGCTTGTGTGATCTTGGGTTGCGGCCCTTGTGAACCTGTGTGTGTGTTGGGACCGAGCACTCACTATGGTGCTGGATATGCCAAAACACTTTCGGGTGAATTGGTATCCGAAGATTCCCGTGCGATGAAATGGCTTGGGAGCAAGTTGTTTTGTTGGCGGGCGTAAAGACATAGCTCTGAGGACAGAGCTGGGAATGCCAAAATTTCACTTTCGGGTGGCTTTTTGGTTCCCGAAGATTGGTTAGTATGACAATTCCTTTTTTTAAAAAAGGGTGTTTTGTTCCCCCTGTTGCGGAAACATGCGTCCAGCTTCGTGCTGCCCGTATGTTTACCAGTGCAAGGGGCTTTTTTTTTTCTAGTGTTCCTCAACAGGAATTCCTTCCATTTTTTTTACCATTTTTTAAACCTGTTTCTACCCCTTACACGTGGTGATCTTTGGGTTTCGGCTCTTTGTGACCCTTGTTGTTTGGGACCGAGCACTCACTATGGTGCTGGATATGCCAAAACACTTTCGGGTGAATTGGTATCCGAAGATTCCCGATGACGAAGTGGCTTGGGAGCAAGTCCATTTTTTGTTGTCGGGCGTACAGAGGGGGATCTCGTGTGGTTATGGCTCAGTACCGGGGACGATCATGATTTCGGTCATGTGACCTGCGGAAAGGCTTTGCCATATGGGGTTTCGTTCGAGTGGCTGGTTCCAGTTGCTGATCACGTGAGTATAGAGTCAATAAAGGGTTTTTAAAAACCCAATTTCACATGAAAACAACACAAACACTACACGTACACATGGTGTGAAAAGAATGGTGTCGGTTTGTGTGCACACAAACAAAAAAAATGGTGGGGTTATTTACCAAACCAGGTTTTGTTAAATAATACCGGCGTCTGTTTCCAAATCTTGTTTTCTGTTTCAAATGGTTTGTTCTTTCCAATTCTTGTGTCCAAAGGGTTTGTTCTTGTCCAAATGGTTGTTTGGTTTCATTCCAACTGGTTGTCGGTTCCAATGGTTTCATTCCAAAGGGTTGTCTGTTCCAATGGTTTCATTCCAACTGGTTGTCGGTTTCCAATGGTTTCATTCCAAAGGGTTGTCTGTTCCAATGGTTTCATTCCAAAGGGTTGTCTGTTCCAATGGTTTCATTCCAAATGGTACGAGCAAACAAATGGTGGTCGCTGGGGTGGTGGTGGGATTACTTAACAAAACACACAACATGTTTTGTTAAATAATACCAGCGGTCAATTTTCCAATGTATTGTCATTTTGAAAACACACGGTGCTAGGACAAAACATTTGTGGGTGCTCCCTAAAACTTTTTCATGAGCCACAGATACATTAAAAAAAAAAAAAAAAAAAAAAAAATTTTTTTTTTTTTTTTTTTTTTTTTTTGATTGTATATAAGTCAGGACCCTGGAAAACTTTTCCCCAGTAGCTGACTACCCATCAACCGACTCGTACGTTTCAAAGCCGATGCTAACCAACATTGGGAAAAGGATCTGTTCAAACCAACCTTGGGAAAGGTTCTGTATTAAAACCCCATCCACTATAAAATGGAATCGTGTCATTTTGCAAACATGTTTCCCTGTGACACGTATCGCGATGTTGAGATTGAAGCCTACAAGCCCAGATCGTTTCATGATTTGATGCAGTTTACCGATTACATGTTGAATGCCAGTACGGCATTGCACAAGGCCCGAGCCCCGGATGTCGCGGCTATTGGATACCACCGGGACGAGTTTACAGTATATGATTTTATCTTGGGCCTGGTACCTGAAGGAGCCGACAACGTGGATTACATCTTGAACGTGACAAACTGGCAATTCCGTAACAATGTGTTCACCGCGGACCTCGAACCACTCTGCCCGAAACACGAATCCAGTCCCTATCCTGCCCTCAAAGCATTGTACATGGACCTGATTCTTCCCAAGGTTTACAAGCTGCTGGCCTACTGCTGGACTGTATCGCCCTTCCCCTTGTCCGTCAAAAAAATGGAAGAAATGGGGGACCTGCTCATTGCTTCGGTGTACTGCTATCCGTGGCCAGACTCCTACCTGACCAAAGCGGAACCCTGCTCCATCTGTTTGGAAAACCTGTACATTGTCCGGTACACCACCACTTGTTGCAGCCATGCATTTCATTCCGATTGCCTGTTTCAATGGTTAAGAAACAACGATAGCTGTCCGACGTGCCGACACCCTATCATATTTTAACACCCCCCACGAAAAAATGGGAGAGAGTCTTTGAATACTTGCCCAACAACATGGTTTCATGAATCAAATGGGGAAATCCAACGTGGACATGTTTACAAGAAAGCCTGGTGGTTTTTGACAAGTGTCTGAAATGTCATTTTGAAAACAAACGGTGCTGGGACAAAACATGTGTGGGTGCTCCCCAAAACTTTTCCATGAGCCACAGATGTATTAAAAAAAAAAAAAAAAAAAAATTTTTTTTTTTTTTTTTTTTTTTTTTGATTGTATATAAGTCGGGGCCATGAGAAACTTTTCCCCAGTAGCTGACTACCCATTAACCGACTCGGACGCGTTTTTGCTCAACGTGTATTTTTATTAAAAAGTCATGGATCAGTTACTTGTTGAACGAATCGCTGTCCCAGTTGCCACTGACACCTGAATATTGGCGTGAGGATGTACTGCCACGGCTGCTTTGCCCAGTGACTCATAAATATAGGCTTGCGGATGTACCACTACAGCCGCTTTTCCCCCCCCCGTTGACATCTGAATATTGCCTTGAGGATATGCCACCATTGGCATCTTCCATGCATGTATCCAGTGAACCAAATCCTGGTTTGTGAATCGAATCCTGTCAACCGCAAACCATATCGCAAGTCTTTTCACCAGAATCCTGAAAGAAGGAACACTTATTGGATGAACCGTTGTCCATTTGTACTTGACCAGAGACTTGTGGAATTTGACAAGTGGCATTTTGAAAACACATGGGGCTGGGGGAAATAACTTCTGGCTGTTCCCAAAACTTTTTCCTGAGCTGAGAATGTATTTAAAAAAAAAAAAAAAAAATTTTTTTTTTTTTTTTTTTTTTTTTTAAATCCAGGGCTCTGGAAATCTTTTCCCAGACTGCCGACTGACCATCAACCGACTCGGATGTGTTTCTTGCTCATGCTGTTTCCCCGACTTGGATGCCAAGTTTGGAATTGTTTCACGACCAGCTATTTAAGATGGGACTTGTGAAATTCATGCTTCTGGATTTCAAGTTTGAAAATGTTTCGCCAGAAGCCTGTTCAAGATTGGTTTGACTCATTTCAAGTTTGGAATTGTTTCAAGATCAGCTATTCAAGATGGGTCCGATCGTTTGGAATAGTTTCCGACGTTGGCAAACCAGTTTGGAATAGTTTCCGACGTTGGCAAACCAGTTTGGAATCCTATCAAGATTGGTGTCAGCATCCTTTCAAGGTTGGGCATGGTCAATTCCCACAAAAAAAGCAGCTCTGCGCATGCGTTGAGCCAGACAGTATATAAGCAGCAGGTATCCAGCCACAATCATTCAGTCTTCAATCAGAGTAAGCAGTCATGCAGCCCAACCTGGATTTTGTGGCCCACGTACAGTTTATGTGGTATGCCGGTAATTGGGTACCGAGGCACCTAGTGTTTGTATCCACCTTCGATTCGAACGAAAAATATTGTGTCCAGCCGGCCATAGAGTCCCTCACCCAGTTCACCTATAAAGACGTGCAAAAGAATGTGTACCTGCCCAACAACCCGTTTGACGAAATCCGGGACGACGAAGTACTGTTCCAGACGCCGGTCCTCAGCCTGCCCAAATACCTGCGAGAGGACTTTTACGAAAACGTGCTCAATTGCAGCGGCTGGGTCGGAGCCACTGTAGGGACGCTGGACATGGGTACCTTCATGTACCTGGAGCCCATCTTCCCAACGGGAACGGTAAAGTTCCTTGGGGCATGCATGATGAAAGACTGTTTGGACTTGATGGGTCCGAACCCGAATACCAACACGATTGCCGTGGCCATGGCCGATCAATTGTACAAGGCCCGGCAGGCCAGCAATGACCCCCATTGGGATGTATAATGAAAAATGAATTGTAAAAAAAACATTTTTTTGTGAATAAATGTCAGTTTTTCCCAAATGGTGTTGTGTTTCATTTTAAAACCCAAAACAATGGGAGAGAGCTTTCGGGTGCCACATGTGGCATTCGAAAGCTCTCTCCCATTTTTTTGGGTCCATTCAGAAGCCAACCTTGGTGGACTTGAAATATATTTTTTACAAGTGAGGTTCCATCGTTGGCATGAATCAAATGGGATATCCAACGTAGGTTTACAAGAAACCATTGACCAGAAACCCTATGAACTGGTGGTGTGTCATTTTGAAAACACATGGTGCTGGTGGAAAAGAATTCTGGTCACTCCCCAAAACTTTTTCTGGGTCGTAAGCATATGAAAAAAAAAAAAAAAAAAAAAAAAAAAAAAAAACATTTTTTTTTTTTTTTTTTTTTTTTTTTTTTGAGTGTGTATATAAGTCGGGCCCTTGAAAACTTTTTCCCAGTTGCTGCCTGGCCCTCAACCGACGTGCCTGCTCTTTGCTCAACTTGAACAAGTCATGGATATCAGTTACTTGTTGGACGAATCGCTGTCCCCGTTGCCAATGACACCTGAATATTGGCGTGAGGATGCACCACCACGGCCGATTTCCCCGCCGCCACCTCTCTTTGTGCCACCTGTGTCCAGTGAACCTGTTTGTGAACCTGTCAAACCCCATGAAAGAAAACCCTATTATCGGCCAGCCTACCGTCGACCTCAGCGTAAAGCATTTCCATCGCCACCACCACCTTCCCGTCATCCACCTGCAAAGATTGTCATTCGGGAACCTGAATTGCTATTGCCGACCGGTCCATGGATTCCACCGGAAGCCCGTAAACTGGTTGTCTCGGGAGGAGACATGCAAGTGTTTTTACATCCTAAATGCATGGCCGTCCTCTGTATCCGTGACAAGGGATTTACTTTGACCAACGGATTCATAACGTATTCCATGGACAATACCGGTGACTTGCATGACAAAGTGATGGAATGCGTTCTGAAAATGCAAGTCGGACGGCTGTGTTTTACGGATAGAGCGACCAAACTGCGATGGAAAATGATGTGCGGAGCAGTCGGCAATACCATCCGGACATTTATGATGGAAACGAATTTCGATGTGATTGGGACCTGTCCTTTTTGCAAATTGGATCGATGCCATCGGTACTTGGCCGTGGTGGGTGGCATTTCAAAGGTGTTGCAGTATCCCATTGAATTGATCCCGCATTAAAAAAAAAATCTTCAAGCCACCAACCTTGGTGAAAGATATTCCATGAATGGTTTCAAACCAACATTGGAAAAAATGATTTGGGAAATTATTTGTTTCAAACCAACATTGGAACCTGATTTGTTTCAAACCAACATTGAAAAATGATTTGGCGTTTAAAAAAATATTTGGCGGGGTGGTTTGGCGTTCATCTAGAGTATATAAGCGCCAGACGACTGGGACCAGACCACTTTTTTAGTAATCGACATGGATCAACTCGATTTTATTGCTGTAGCCCAATTCATGTGGCACGAGGGGGCGTTCGTCCCACGCCGCATCGTGTTCAATGCCATTGAATCGACCGATGTGCAGATGGCTGTGGAGCCGAGCCCTAGTTCCCTTCGCTTTGGCTATGCAGACGTGTTGAAGAATTGGAATCTGCCCAACAATCCCTTTGACAACCGCGACGGGATAGATCATACCGACATTGTGCACCTGAACGACATGGCCCACTACCTGAGCCATGATTTCTACGCGACTCACCTGCAGAAGGAAGAAGGAGCGGTGGTACACGTGGGATGCCTGGACATGGCAACCTACCACTACCTGGAGCCAGTCATGCATGAAGGGACGGTCCACTTCCTTGGGGCAGGTGTGCTTGGGAACCACCTGTACCTGATGGGTCCGAAACAGAATGCTGGACTGTTGGCTTTCAGAGCGGCCGAAAACTTGCATGAAGCAAAGTATGGGCAGGAATACGATTGAAACATGTAAAAAATCCCGTTTGTAAATAAAAATTTTTTTTACCGAAATGGTGTTGTGTTTCTTTTTTGACCCAAAAAAATGGGAGAGAGCTCTGTATATACAGGTGATGTCACTTGTATATGCAGAGCTCTCTCCCATTTTTTTGGGTCAAACTACTTGCCAACCTTGGTAATCTTATTTGGGGGGGATTGCTTGCAAGAAACTTGCCGAGCTTGGAGAACTTGGTGATAATTGGCAATGATTTGCAAGAAACCTGCCAAGCTTGGGTGTTACATGGGTTCACAAGTACATTTTCACCAGAATCCTGAAAGAAAGAACTGCGAACCGTTGTCCATTTGACCAGACTGGTGTTTTTTTTGACAAGTGCAAGAAATGTCATTTTGAAAACACACGGTGCCGTGACAAAACATTTCTGTGCCCGACCCCCCCAAAACTTTTTCATGAGCCACAGATGTATTAAAAAAAAAAAAAAAAAAAAATTTTTTTTTTTTTTTTTTTTTTTTTTTTTTTAAATATAATTCAGCGCCTTGGAAATGTTTTCCCCAGTAGCTGGCTGCCTATCCACCGACTCGTACGTTTCAATTCCAAAGCTTCTTTTCAAACCAACATTGGGAAAAAGGATCAACGTTGGCTTATTTTCATTGGTGGGTGGATCCATCAGATGACGTCAAATACCCGCTGACCAATCGCTACACCCGTCATTCCATTTCGTGTGCCTTGGCTTCCATGGTTGGTGTCGTTCTTCAGATGACGTCAAAGGCCGACGGACCAATCCCACGCCAGCTACGACTATAAAAAGGCATCGCAGCCAAGTGGAAGACATCATTTTGCAAACATGTTTCCCTGTGACACGTATCGCGATGTCGAGATTGAGTCCTACAAGCCGAGATCGTATCGAGACTTGATGGATTTTACAACATTCATGTTGAATGCCAGTACGGTATTGCACAAGGCCCGAGCCCCCGATGTCGCGGCTATTGGATACCGGTCCGAGTTTACAGTGTTTGATTTTATCCGTGGCCTGGTACCTGAAGGAACCGACAACGTGGATTACATCTTTAACGTGGCATACTGGCAATACCGCAACAATGTGTTTGCCGAGGACCTCGAACCCCTCTGCCCGAAACACGAATCCAGTCCCTATCCTGCCCTCAAAGCCCTGTACATGGACCGGATTCTGCCTAATGTGTATAAGCTGCTGGCCTACTGCTGGACTTTGGCACCCTTCCCCTTGTCCGTCGACAAAATGGAAGAAATGGGGGACATGCTCCTGGCCTCGATATACAGCTATCCGTGGCCGGAATCCTACCTGACCAAAGCGGAACCCTGCTCCATTTGTTTGGAAAACCTGTACATTGTCCGGTACACCACCACTTGCAGCCATGCATTTCATTCGGATTGCCTGTTTCAATGGTTGAGAAACAACAATAGCTGTCCGACGTGCCGGCACCCCATCATATTTTAACATGTCGGACCCCGAAAAAATGGGAGAGAGTCTTTGAATGCTTGAAGGAATTTTTAAAAAAAAATTCCTTCAAGCATTCAAAGACTCTCTCCCATTTTTTTGGGTTCATCAGGAAGCCAACCTTGGTGCATGTCTTATTGAAACCAACAAGAAGCCTGCCAACGTTGGCATGGAATCATAGGTTACATGAATTTGTTTCCAAGTGGATATCCAATGTTGAAGCGAAATTTCATTTCAAGCCACCTGAATTGCATTTCAAGTGGGAATCCAATGTTGACAGGAAACAAATGGATGAAGGCTAACCATGGCTAGCGAAATGAATTGTGAAAACACCATGATGTGAAATATTGCTGAAACACACACTTGGGGGGAAAAAAAATTTGGGACTTGACCAGATGGTCCCACTCAAAACTTTTTCATGAGCCACAGATGTATGAAAAAAAAAAGAAAAAAAAAAATTTTTTTTTTTTTTTTTTTTTTTTTTTTTTTTTATCCTCTGGCCTCATGAAAAGTTTGCGCAGCGGATGGTGGTCACTCCTTCTGACCCACAGGTGTACTATATTGTTAGTGACTCAGTTTTTTTTTTTTTTTTTTTTTTTTTTTTTAAATCTACAGCAGGCCATTTTGTGTTTCAGTCACTGACCGAGTTTGCCTCAATGTGTTTTTCATTTAGCGTTGTGCGCAATAGCCATCATGACAAGTTTGGACCAGTGGATGGTGATCACTCCTTCCTCCGATCCAAGTGTACAACAGTGTGTTCATTGACTCATGGAAACTTTGGTTGCCTAGTGATTTTCATTTCGATCGACCAGCTTGACCCTGACCGATTCCATCAGATCTCCAACGACGAGTTCCCATTGATTGGTTTCCAGCCCTGTTGCCTCTCGTCTTTACCACTGGTTGGTGCGCGCGACATGACCCTCAAAAATTTTCACCAGCATTTTGTTTTGGAACGCGTCCCACCCCCCCACAAAAAAAGTTTTTTGGTATGCATTTGTATGTTGGGAAATTAAATAACATGTTCACCCGTGCGCGACATGACCCTCCAAAAAAAATTTCCACCAGCATTTGTTCTGGAACGCGTCCCACCCCAAAAAACAGTTTTTTGGCATGCCCCTATCATTTGTATGTTTGAGAATTAAATAACATGTTCACCCATATTTCTTATCCCGCCATTGCATGCAATGTGCAGGCAATGTGCAAGATTTCAGAATCATGAAATGATAGGATATAGATGTGATTTAAGCCATGTGGGAAGGGTTGCGTGGTTGGATGGGATCGAATGTCTGTTCGGGTCAGGGTGGAAACGAGGTGGTGAGCGGTTGTCCTTCCGCACGGGCAGGTGGATCTCAAAATGTATCTCACAGCAAAAGATTCCCGACAGAATGACGGATTTCATGCCAAGAAAATACAATCCGGCGGGACAACCGTCCGCTAGGCAATTGACCCGAAAAACCCCAACTTGAAACCAGCAGCAAAAGATGGGTTGAGAGGAACGAGCAACCAGGATCAACTGCCCAAAATGATTTTGAACTCACGACCTATGAAAAAAAAAAAAAAAAAAAAAAAAAATTTTTTTTTTTTTTTTTTTTTTTTTTTTGGATTGTATATAAGCTTGAGCTGTGGGAAAGGATTTTCAGTTGTACCCTCGGCCACCGACAGCTGTACAGTGATTTTACTTGTTGCCCCAAAATATTTTTTGAGTGACTGGTGTTTCAAGTAACTTGGATCGGTTTTCAAGTGGTGAATCGTGTTGTCGGGATTCAAAATACGTTTGGCGGCCGATCTGCATTCAACATTGGGATTTGAAATTCCTGTTACAAGCTTGGAATGACGGTTGGCGTTCATTGGCGGACATTGGGAATTGAAATTCCTGTTACAAGCTTGGGAATGACGGTTGGCTGTCATTGATTTGCCTTCAACATTGGGAATTTCAATTGCAAGCTTGGCAAAATCTTGTTGTACCATTCAAGTTTGGAATTTCATCGTTGGATTCTTTTTTCCCCCCGTTTTCATCGTTGGAATTCACCCCTACATTGGCAAGCAACTGGCTTGGCGCGTTGGCGACCAGAGTGGAGCTATAAAAGGAAGCCTTCTCTGGAGCTTCGGCATCAGTCTGCTCTCAGCGTTCTGTCATTCAAGTCGTTATGGATATTTTCCCCGTGAATCGAGTGTCGGAGAAGTTGGAGCCCCTGTATTTTGATGCGGACGTGTGGGAAAAGGAAATCCGGCACCATCGGGTGCAAGCCTTCATTTCTTTCATGGAGCCCCATGAAAATAAAGGATTTTCCACAACGCCCTGCCAAACGACTGGTTCAGGAAGCATCTGGACAATTTCTCGAGGTGCTTGGACTCGGCCAAAAGTTCCAGTTATTTCGATCCCAACGCAGTGCAGTGGGAAAGAATTGTCAAGAAACTTATGAAAAATCCTGACCGCAACATGAAAAATGCGGACACCCGAATGGGATTTCGACTGGAGAACATGTACTTGGTCAAGCACGGGTTTACGTTTGGACACTGGATTGTGGATCCTGGGACCCATCACGTGTTCCAAACGTCGTTTGCTCCCATGGTGTGTTATGAACTGCCTGCGGCCAGTGTCGATTCCCCGTCCCAGCCCACTACCGTTCGCAGAAGTTTACATGCCTATGATCAGATGCTGTACGATCGGTACGTGTTTCAGCCCCACTCCACGTACACCGTTCCTGCTGGTACGCGATACGTGGTGATGGCGGTTCAAAAGACCCTCTTCTCTGTGGATGTGGTTCCGAATAGTGTGGCGATTCCTGGTATGGAGTCGTTCAAGACCCACAAGTCTTATGGCACGAGTGCGTACAACGTGCCACCCCCGTCACCTACGTCCCAACAACGACCTGCGATGGTTCTGCCTGAACAGAGGCGGTTGAAACGGAAACAGCCTGTCCAAAAGAATGGGTGCAACATCAAAATCCCCAAGGAGTCAACTCGTATGGAACCTGTCCCCAGACCTCGTGTGGAATCACCATTTCATGTGGCTGTTTCACCTGTGAGCACCCCTGTGGACATGACAACATCTCGTGTCGTGCAACCGCCAGCTCCAGGTGTGCAACCGCCAGCTCCAGTGGTGCAATCAGTTGTACATCAACCCCTATTCGTGGAGCCACATCAACCGCTATTCGTGGAGCCTCCAGTTGTTGTGCAATCACCAGTTGTGTCACCACCAGTTGTGCAACCAGTGGCGCAAGTATCGATGTCAGATTGGATGGACTTTGAACCCCCCATACAATTTGATATGAATGAACTCCTTTTTGGACATGAAATACCGATTTTGGATGAGGCCACATTAATGGAATGGGGTTTGGAACCACAAGATCAACCCTTGGACTTGACGACACCGAGACGTTTCCCTGTGGACCCAACCATTGAATCTGTAACCCCAATGGATTTATCGTTTAAATAAAATAATTTTTTCCAATCTGTCGTTTTGCTTTTTTGAAAAAATTTTGATGCGGTCACGGTGCTCCACTATTTTTTCGGCCGACTGTATGTGTTCCCGGGTCTTTCCTTCGAGATTGACCCCGAACCGTTGCCAATAGCCCACTGTGCAGCTCTAGTGCGTCGATAATTAACCAAACCAAAACCAAACCAAACCACACATAATGTGATTAAATTTTTATTTGTTCAGTGATATCTTGATTAAATTTTCTGTTTATGATATAATATAAAAATTGCAATAATTTGGTGATACGAGAAATTTATGAAACTATTCAGAAGTAAAAACTTTATATCAATATTTTTAATTTTTAGATTTTCCTTTTAAGATTTGGCAACAATGCTTTGATGTTTTCATGTTTTCTTGTTTGTAATGTGTACCGCGTGTATAAAGTGAATAAATAAAAATAAATATTTTTTGTATTGTAGTTGTAGTATTCTAACAAAAGATTTTTAAGTATAAAATGCGTCCGTTAACTGATGATGAAACAAGAATTTTTTTTTGAGAAATTATCTAAATAGTAAGTAAATTTATTTTTCTCTATACAGGTGAATGTTAATCGTAAAGATTTTTATACAATAAGAAAATCATCCCTGTATTTTCTTATTGTATAAAAATACATTTACAGTTCAAACACTAATAAAAGTATGCTTCAGGCAATCAATTATATCTTTATTTTACAAATTGAATCTTTCAAATTGTATAAACTGAAAAATATGGCTATCTTTCATATTATAAGATAATGATTTCAAACTTTGTTGATGTTAGTTTATTAATATTATTGCGAACTTCGCAGAATTAGAATTTCACTTTATATAATTGATGCAAAATTGCAATTTATCTTTGTAATATAAATAAGTATATAAAGCTACTTTTTACAGTTTATTATTATATAATCCTATGGGTACATCCTATGGGTCAGCAAATTTCTCTAAAATTACTAAATCAATTTAATCAGCATCTTAATCAATTCACAACAAGATTTTACAGTAAGATGATTACCAAATTTTATGTCGCCGTTACTAAAAAAATGGCATTAATTCCGTATCCGATATTGGTCTGCTAATCTCGCCACGTTGGCGCGCTCTTACCGGGAGGGTTGGGTGGTTGCCAGAGTGCGTACTCCGCTAATGGACTTACTCGTAAACACAAAAAGATCGATTCACGTATCCGATACTTTAGGATGTCTTGCTTCCAGTCGATTCTTGACTTAGCTGAAAACTTTTAAAAGATCGACTTGCGTGTTCGTAGCGACATCTACTTTTATAATTTGTAACGAAACGTAATTTCGTTGATAATCCAAAAATAAATTACAAATGAATGAATTATTAGCACTTTTAAATCCTATAGTACGTATTTATTTAAAATAAGTTTCACAAGATTTTTTACGTGCATAAAAAAACTATATAAGACGCTTTTTACCTTAAATATATTTGTTTAATTTATTTCAAATTATGCTAAACACATGGTAATTAAAAGTTTTAGGAAATAGTAATTAGTTTTACCATATTTTAAATCTAAATTTGATTGACATATTTAATAATACTAAGAAAAATTAAAACACTTAACATAAACTTAAATATTGCATGAAATAATAAAGAATTAATACAGAAAAATATAAATTTACATGATTTTTACAAGAATTAAAAAAAAAAATTAATGCATTTCCAAATTAAAAATACACATATTTTAAGAAAAATGAATTGGTGGATTACGGAATATTTTGGTGAATTGATTTTTTTTTTTTTCGTTTTCAAATTGATTTAGTAAAAAGATTAAATCAGATTATAATTACAAATGTGAAATGTTTTTAAAGGGGATTTATATAAAGAGATTAAATAAAATTTACTTTTTAAAGTATGTACCGAAAATATATATAATTAAATTATTAATTTTTTTTTTTAAATAAATTTTTTAAGAAATATTTTAACAAAAATATTACCATATCATTAAAATGGTTGTAAAATGAAAAACATAGTCGAAATAATAAAAGTTTAAATTTATTTTTCGTAAAGATGACAAGATTAAAAATTACCTTTCTAAAGTAGCTTTCTTTGTAGATCAGTTGTTGACGTTCAATTAGAAATTGAAAATTCTTACCAGACTTAAAAACGTCTATTTACTTCTGTAATATAAAATATTAAATCCTCAAACGAAAAAAAATTAAATGCAAATTATTAAGATGCGGAACGCGGCTAATTAGTAAAAGTAGGGCGCGCTATTCCTCCGTAGCTCTTTTGCGCGCCAATATGATCAATGTTATTATTCTCTCATGTTGCCAGATTTTTAAATAGAAATTACATACTTGAAAATTAAAAATTCGCAAAATTATTTTAAATGTTCTTTTGACATTAAAAATAAATCTCTTCCAAATAATTTGCAAATTACCTAAATTTAGGGTTGATTAGGTAATATGATTTGTTTTTAATACTAGCTACCGGTCAAGCCTTAGTCTCGAAACCCCGCTCCCACTCACAATCCCCCCCCCTTTTCAAAAAACCAATACTCTCCTTAGCATCCCAGGTGTTCAACACACCCCTTGCCCTTGGGTAAATTACTTAAAGACGTACTTCAGCTCTTTTGTGACATCCCCAACCCATCAGGAAATAACATTGGGGAGGGGCGTTTTGGTTGAGTGATTAGGCATTTTGCGAAAACAAGTCGCCACTAACACCTATCCAAACTTTTTTTACAGTGTGGATTTAAAATGTTTGCTTGTACTTGCCATTGCGGAATTTGTTTAATAAGAATTTTAACAAATTGTAAGCCGAAATATTACGTTTTCAGCGCAAAATGATAATGTTACAGATAAATTGAGTTTTTTTTTTATGATTTTTTTTTAAAATCAACTTTACGAGATATTAGTATAGAAACACTATGTTAAATTTTTAGAGTGATCCTATATCATTATAACTCCGATAACTCCTGATAGCATTATAACTCCGTGCCAAATAGTTTAATTAATATGCATTTGGTCTAGTTCAAAAGGAAACCAAGTTTAATTTTACTTTTATATAAAGAACATATAATGTAGACCATTTACGTAAATAAGTTATATCAGTGGTTCCCAAAAGGTGGTCTGCTAATCTGCGGACCCCCAGGGGTCCGCGGGGTCAGTGGCGGCGATTCGGGGGGGCAAGGGGGGGCGGTTGCCCCCGCACTTTTTTTGGATGTTGCCCCCGCACTTTTTTAATATTGCACTATTTAAAACTAAGTTACAAGTCAATTGTTTTACTGCATTTCCGAACAAAGGAAACATTTTGAACCCCAACTTTCTCCCACTACCACCGGCTTGTATAAGTAGGGGGGGGGGGGGTCAAACTCCTCCCATTGTAAGTAAAATTAAAAACCTAATCATAAAAATAGAGATTTTTGGGGGGAGGGTATTCTGTCTTGATACCCCCTCTGTGAGCATGGGTTATTGGGACAGAAACCCGATGACGTCATGTTAGGTTTAATTTGAAATACAAATAAAGATAACAAAGGGAAAAGATCTTCAAACGGGATCGTATAAACAAGATGCTCCAAAACATGCTATGGAAACCATATTGTGGTATGGCTGTTTGAGCAAAGACCACATCATTTCGTTAACCTTAAAATACTTCATTATAAGTTGCCAGTTTATTCTAAAGCAAAACCATCTAAAATGTTTTCTATAATAGTTTTAAATTTATTGGCCCGCGAAAACACCCAGTACCTGCTCTTTGATTATTATCTAACTTTGTAATTTTTTTTTTACTTTTTGTAATTTCCTCTTTGACTTAAATCCAAGACCATAGAATCAACCCAGACCAGTCGGCTAATATCGCCTTTTTTTTATTTAGTTCTAAATATAGTTCAAGATCAGACACCCTTTTTTTATCAAGCGACTGTATGAAACTTCTTACATTAAAATGTAGTATTGCGCAATCTATAGGCGCCGAACATCTGAGTCTGAGCATTTGACGTTATAAGGGTAATAATTCGTGTTTTATTACTTTTTATGCATGTGATTTGCGGTTTTGTTTCCCCCACCCTTTCCCAACTAATCTGGAATCCTTAAAAGTTGGGAATTTCGTCATCCGTCATTTGAAAATCCCTGATTTATGAAAATGTAAGCCCAAAGATTTCAATAGCAAAAAAAAATAGCAAAAGAAAGCGAAGGAAGGTTAGATCACCCAACTTGCCTTAAACTTAAAATAGACCTCTGAACGGACCTCTCATTGGACGTCGTCGCAGTACAGCATATTGGACTATTGGCGACGGTTCGGGGCCCATCTTGAAGGAAAGACCCGTGAACAATGCCTCATATATTTGAACCATGGTCACATAACGAGGACAACACCTGGCACCGTTAAGTTGGTAAATTTCTTGTTTCTTTTAGATCTTTGAATTAAAATTACCTTTATAATTTAAATTTAATTAATGGAAGTTAATATTTATTGGTAATAAGTAAATAATTTCTTTTGAATTAAATTATGTATATTTAACGTATAATTTAAAATCAGAAGTGTCGATTGTGTTGCACAATATTATGTAAGTCAAGTGTTTTGACTCCTACATTTCTTTAGCTCATGTAGCCTTTTATTATTCTTTACAATTTTGGTCAACTAAAACGCTTATTACATCTTTAAATTACCATAACTATAAATATCTAATTAATCGTACCCACACATATATTATAAGGATACTCAAACTTTAAATTTGTTCTCTAAATTTATTTCAGAATTAGGGGTGATTTACTAATTTTAAGAATACATAGTTATTGACAACTATTAAAAGTAGTTAATGACAGTGACAACTGTTGCTTCCTCGATATTCAAATGCCAACGTATTTCTTTTTACTAATGAAAATTAACAATTTTTTTGAGAAAAAAATGTGTTATAGATTTGGTGGCGGGTTGGGTGAGGATTTTGTGGGGTTAAGGATTCCGCTGAACCCCTATAAAATCTATACCTACGTGCCTGCACTATTTTACAGTTTAAAACTGTAATTATTTTTCTCAGGGTTCCAAAAGTCGCACCACAAATGCAAAATCGCAAATACTGCAGGAAATTATCTGGGAATTGGAAGGGTGAGAAGATAAAATTTTCCTCATTTCTTTTTCAACACTGACACAAATGGAAAGGATACCTATCCCTTTGGAGGTCGGTCAACAAGTATATTAATTAGATTCTTTGCAACAGTCCATATCCTTCCATAAAAAAATGGGGGGGGGGGGAAATAATCGTAAAAGGGGTTAGTTAATAATCGACATGGGCGGCGTCTCGTACCTATTTTAAGATAGTATCCTTTCTTTAAATAATTCAAAACAAAGAGTAAATATAATATGCAATATTCGTTGTTTTGGTGGTCAATATTTTTATTATCCCCCCCCCCCCCCCCCCCCCGCGCGCGCTCCACACACTCTTGTTCCATCTTGATCTTGCCCCCCCACTTTTAGCACCCAATCGCCGCCACTGCGCGGGGTCACAATGAAAAATTATTAAAAGCAACTCGCAGAGAAAGCTTTTAGGTATTTGATCCCTTTTTGACAAGCCTCTTTCACCTACTACTGTTACATGAAAAACAAATATCGTAACACACTAAACAGTCGAAGTTAATTTAAGAGTGAACATATAAATTTTGCACCCAAACTTGGACGAGATTATGAACTAAAAAGAAAGATGTTCCTCGCCTATACAGTTTGGAAATCGGTTCAGTAACTACCTTCAATGATTACAGTTACTTAAGTTATTACAATGTTTTCATAAGTTTAAATGAGTGTTAAATGTACAAGGGACTAACAATAATTAAACTCCTGATATTGTAGCGTTATCTTTTTTATGTAATTGTTGGGTAAATTTGAACCTATATTCTTAGTAAAAGCTGTGTAAAATTAAACGAAATTATAAAATTAATTTCTGAATTTTTTCTTTCCATCATTTTCATGTTCAAACAAAATTGGAAACGTATACATGCTCAGAAAACGGAGGAATTTCATCAGTGGCGGCTCGTGCACTACAGCAAGTACAGCCGGGCTGCACCTAATTTTATTAGTGTATTTTAAAACTAAAATAATATATTTTACTAATTTTCTTAAATGAAGATTAGA
The DNA here is from genome assembly GCA_963932185.1 of Troglohyphantes excavatus. Lineage (NCBI taxonomy): Eukaryota > Metazoa > Arthropoda > Arachnida > Araneae > Linyphiidae > Troglohyphantes > Troglohyphantes excavatus. The sequence goes on along the minus strand of OZ010677.1, from coordinate 9,967,320 downwards.
ATTGGAAATGAAGATGAAATTTCAACACTAAGTAAAAAAAATCTCCGATAAATAGCAAACCTGTTTCTGTAATGCACAAATTCTGGAGAGGAAAAAACTCCATTCAATAAAAATTGCAGCCAAAAAGCGAAGTTCGAAATCGGCTGCACCGTTGCCATGGCAACCTTATGTAGTATGACTTCCCCAACACGCTAAAATGGAGGATGTGATGACATAAACGCAGCGCAAAAGGATTTGTTCAAATCTGCTGTACTTAAGATTTCTTGAGTGAATCAGCGGGACGGGGTCAAAACGACAATTTCGAAGAATCTCTCCAAACGGAAATAGTTTTCGATAAGTTTTACAAGTGTTGTTGTTTGTTTAAGTTGTTTCTTTACTTAAATTAATATTAAAATTAACCGATTCGCAAGTTTGAAAGGAGGATTGATTTAATTTTCAAAAAATAAGTGAGTGTTTTCTATTTTTTTCACATGTTATCTTTCATAAAAGTTGAAAGGAAACTTTCGTTTGAGTGATAATGAGTCATGATTTCGGCTGCACTACCATTTTCGACCACGGGCCGCCACTGAATTTCATGACCATATATAAAAATAAAAGGTGTCCGCGATCCCTATTTTAATTTAAGATATGAGTCCGTGGCTAATGCTAATTGGGAACCGCTGAGTTATATAATAAACATTCTACGCAAATGAAATGTAGCTGTATCAAACATTTGTAGTTTACTGTCAACTACATTTGTTGCTGTTAAAAAAAAAACATCTGAAACACTTTTTGCTTTCAAAAATCTGAAGAACTTATAATAAGTTCGATATATCATAATTTCCATTAAAACGTATTCATAAACTTGTATGGAGGATTAAACGGGGCCCGGCGAATTGATTCGCACCGGGGACCCGTATGCTAAAGGAAGGTGGCTTTGGACACAACTTTCAATTCAAAATTTTTTTTTGACCCAATTGAATTTTTTTTAAAATTTTAATTATGAAGGCTTTGTTTCACCAACCGGAACATTACTACTATACGAATTAAAAGTTTTTTAAATCATTATTTCCTCAATTTCTAAAACTAATTGATGTTAAGCAATATATATCGTCCATTATAAATTATACATATATAACCGAAACATAAGATTTTATTATATGTTAATATTGAACACGTAACTAAAGCGTTCGATCAAGGGTTGAAAAAAAAAATAGCGAGTAGTACATAGCTAACTTTTTGAGATGATGAAAATCGAAAACTTTTAACTGTGCTTTTACTTCCATATATATTTTTCTTACTATTTGATTTTCGGCTTAAATATTAATCTAAAAATAAAATAATTATAGTTGTTAAAATTCATTGGTTCTTTTTTTTTATTGCGATACATGACTTTTATATTGAAATTAAACTTTTTGATATTATATATTATTGATGAAATTGGGTAGCAGCGAGTTATGCACACGTCGTACTGCAATTGGCAGGTACTGCCAGTAGAAAGCATCTTTACGGTTTTTCTTCGCTTTTCAAGGTTTTTCTTCCTGCTGGGCAGGTCAGCCGGTACTATAATCAAAGGCAAGTTGTTTAGAGTGCACTTTTCAATGTATTTGGGTTAGTATTTTTCATAATTATATTCATATTTTTAAAAATATCTTTAGGCAAATTACATGAAAATCAGTTTAACCAGGGAGTATTTTATAAATTTAAAAAGTGGGAGGCATTGCAGGAAAATTGTAGACCAATGAACGTGGTATCATTCTTATAATCACCAGTGTATCATGACAGGAAAATCTGTATTCCGACAAAAATGTTTTTAATATTCAAATTCGGGATAGGAAATACATTAATTTTCAATAAGATACGCCTAGTTTGGACCGAAAATTAAGAAGTAGAAAAAAAAAATCCGAAGATTAGAGATACTATAAATTTTTCTGAAAAAATTCATTTTAGAAATTTGCAAATATTTTTAAATTAAGACCATTACAGATATCTTATCTACTTGTCTTGTTATGCTTTGACTACACAATGAGCTGTTAGCGATAGTTCGGGATCTATTTAAAATAATTTTAAAAAAAAGACCCGGTAACACTGCCTTGTAATTTTAACCTAGAGTCAGATGATGAGGGAAACACCTGATGGCGCAATTTACATAAGCGTGAAGACGTTTGGGTTGGACCGTGACATATTTAACGTGCACGAGCTCTTTATACAAGGCGGTTGTTTTTGCGTATGACGAGGAACGAAACTGACAACCTTCCGATCGTGAAGTCGAAATAGAAAGTAGATATTCGAACTCACAACCCATCGATTATGGATTGAATTGTTTACCGTTGATGGTATCTTGGTTTCTTTTGATAGTCTCCCGGTTTTCTTCAAACTTTAAATTAAATCCTGATAAATTGCTTAAAAATCGCCTGTCCTTAAATAGTTTTTTTACTTATTTTTTTAATGTATATATTAACTGATATACTATTTTCATTATAAGTGTTTTTGAGATGTATAGGTTTGGCTCAGGTGTTGTTCGTCATCTGACCATGGTTTAAAAATACGTGACAATGTTCCCTTCCTTCGATAACCGCCGCCAATAGCACACTGTGCAGCTCTAGTGCGACGTTATTTTAACTAAACCATTAAACTTAGTTTTTGTTCATGTATATTATTTATTTAAATAAACATAATCAGTTTTCACTACGTATTAAATTTTTATGCTAAGATTTTTAAAGGCCTCCGTGGCCGAGCGGTTAAAGGCGTCAGCTGGGAATCCGAAGATTCCTGGTTCGATCCTAGGCGATGGACTTGACAAAGAAAAGTAAAAAGTAGGGATCTTGTGATCGGAGGGTTGCCAGCTTCGCTATAAAATACTGGAAAAGTCGTTCAGAACATCCGCAAAAATTAACGGCGTGTATGCGGGACTGGTGCACGATAAATCTGATCGGGGTCCAAAGTCTCGACGTCTATTGAAGGCGTTGGGTGCCAGTTCAGGTGTTTTCTCGTCATCTGACCATGGTTCTAAAATAACGAGGTGCATGTATGAATGTGTGTGTGAATGTTAATGAGTTCCCGGGTCTTTCCTTCGAGACCCCGAACCGTCGCCAATAGCCCACTGTGCAGCTCTAGTGCGACGTTAATTAAGCAAACCAAACCATAACCTTCCGATTATGAGCACGGTACTCTTCCCACCACTGATCTATACATTTGTTTTTTATCGTCAGTAAACAATATAAAAAATAATTATAGACACAGAATCCCCGTGGTTAGAGATTTATTATCATCTGTTAAATTTATAGCTTTTTTCATTTAGTTATTGCATTAACTCTTTAAACAGGGTATTTTTAAGCATTAACCAATTGTGCTGTTTTCATTTTACATAGGAATTAAAGAATTTATTAGTCCGAGTTTTATTAGTTGTTGGTTTGAATTTTTGATTGTAGCTCGTGATCAGAGGGTTGCCAGTTTCATTTCTCGTCCACAAAAAACATCAGCCGTGTAGAGGGACTCGTGAACGTTAAATCTGTCGTAGTCAAAACGTCTTCATTCCCTAACACACAGTTGCTTGAGGGTACCAGCCTAGATGATCTCATCATCACCTGACTTTCAAAATTACGAGGCACTGTTCCCGTGCCTTTCCTTCGGAGTAGATCCCGAAAGGCCATATTGTTTAAACTAAAACAAATACTATACAAATCTTAATAAAGCTTTTAAAAAGTCTGTTTTAAAGTGAAATAAATTATTTTGTTTAATGAATGTTCACTTTTTTATGCTAATTTTGTATTTTTGCAGTGATTTTCTTTATATGGAACAAAAAAAAAGTATTTGTTTTAAAGTTATTGTACGTCTTTTATGCCATAAAAGACGTTAAAAAATCCTTATTACTAATGTAAGAAGCTAATGCTTATTGATACTTTTCAAATCAAATTAAATGTGTAAAATGTATGCGTTATTTGTGATTATTTTGGTACCAAAGCTTTAAATTTCGAGTTAAGCAACCTAACAAGACACCCCAAACGAACGCCATTGTTCACTTCCCTTGAAAAGGAAGAGGCATCTATTTAGCCCCTCTCACCACTCTCATTTACCCCCATCCAAGAGATAAGAATCTGGTTTTCCTGGTTTGCTTCCCAGGAATGGAATGCTGTTTAAGCTGGCGGGCTGTCAACGTCCGGCGTCCTCGTGCGTGAAAGGAGGGTGGCAAGCGAAAAGCAAAATCCCCCCCCCCCCCCCCACCATCACCCCACTTCAAAAGATTAAACATGTGTATAAAAAATGTGGCATTTCATCACTTACTTATTACATATAATCGCACCCTGATCCTCCGCTTTACACTCTATTTAAAATCGAATAGTGCATTGCTTGAAGTTATTTAATAAAATATTCATTGTGATTACGAGAAAACAATTTATGCTCATTAAAAAGTTAAACCGGCATTAATTGATAAAATATAATAGAATTATATAAATTTGATTTTTAGTTCAAAGAGAATATGAGAAATTTGAGTAGCGCTTTTTATACCATTCGTACTTATATGACAACTGGGTAAAAATGACAAACCGTGACACTGTCCCTTGTTTTGCTTATTTGTAATCAAAACAAACCTGACGATGATTATAACAATGATAGATTAAACGTGCAATAAACCATCAATTATACCGTAAAACCTAATCAGTAAAACACTTTTTATTTCTCTGTCCTGTATGTTGTTCTTCTGAATATATTCCTACATTGTTATTTTCTTCGCAAAACAGAATGAAATTCTATTAAAGTATTGAATTCAAAAAATATTTTCTTAAATTGACCATATTAAGATTAAAATATGATTAATTTAATAGACTGCATATAATAATAGTTAAGGATAAACAACTATTTATTACAAAATGTAAAGATTGTGGTATTGATAACAAGTATGCCTGAAACTCCTTTTATTCATATTAGATTAACAAATGGTTAAAATGTTTTGTTGTTACAGAATAAGCATCGTAAGAGAGATGATTAGACAGACACTCATTAACAATGTGCAGGGACGGGAATTCTGCGCCAATTGCGCCAGAGAGCGCCAAAAGTGGTATCCTGCGCCAATCTGCTACAAAACCACATTTGTGTGCGATTCTGCGCCAATTTTGTTTTAAATCCTTGTTAAACACGTGCGCCAATTGCGCCAAGTCATGGTGCCCGTTTGTCTGGCCATAAACGAAGTTAAGGCAACCTTAGGAAGAGGAAATGGGAAAAAATTTAAGCACATTTTTCTCAAATTTAAATAGTTTTTGTAGAAATGTAGAGTACAAATGGAGTATAAGCATGCTATACGTCAAGCAGAGAAATGGAATAATTCGCGTCATTAAAAAGGACTTGATTCCTGATGTTCAACTTTTTAGACAAGGGCATTTCATTGTCATAACAAAAATTTCATCATTGGAATATCGGATCGTTTGTTTTTTTGTACACAATCGATGCTCAATCTTGAAAAACTGAGAATTTTAAAAGAATAGAGCAACATGTAGGAATATTCGCGATCTTCGTCAAGCGGTGATAATTCACTCGAAAGTTGATGGTTTCTGTTGATGTCTTTCGTTGCATAATGACACTCACTGTTTAAAGAATTTTTTTCGGACTTGAAAACTAAGATATTCACTAAACGCGGTCGGCTGCTATCTTCGTTGAAATGCTTACAATCCTTTTGCATCTGATAAATAAGTACTTATTTTTCATTATTTTCTATTTCATCGTGATTTGCTTTGCACTACCCAGGGGTGGTACTTTTCCGGTTTTTTTTTTTTTTTAATTTTCGGAACCCGAAATGAACGAGGTTTTAAAAATTTAGAAACGTAGAATTCAAGATTTTAATTTGATTAAAAATTTCGTGAACATTTCAATTTAAGCATATATTCTAAATTTTAAATATTTGTAAAATTTAAGGTAATAACTTTTTGAGATTTGTCCGAATTTTTAGTCAAGGGTATTTGATTAAAAGACACTTGATCATTGGAAAATTTCATGTCGTTTGTTGTTTTATGAAGAATCGATGCTCAATAAAAAAAAAACAGATAATTTCACAAAAATTAAGCATCTTGAATATGTAGAAATATTTGCGATCTTCGTCAAACGGTGATGATATCACTCTGAAGTTGAGATGAATGATTATAACTATAATTACGTCTCATCTGCCGAATGCAACTTTTATTTGGCACTCTTTTGTTATATATTTTCATTCATGGAAACCTTGAATTTGAAGAAATTCGTTAAACGCGATCTGCTGCGATCTCCGTTGGAAGACTTTCAATCCTTTTGCATCCGATATACAAGTTCATTATATTTCACTGCTTCCTGTTTTATCATGATTTGTTTTGCACTACTTAACAAAATTACATTACATTTTTCGAAAATATAATTTAATTCACGAAATTGAAATTTAGGACTTGTAATTTTCAGTAATAAAAATGGATTTTTTTTAAAAAAAATCTTGTTTGGATGGTATTAAAATTCCAATTTAATCCTTTGTTGTTTAAATGTTCATATATTTTATTAAATTAATTATTTTTATTGGAAACTTTTCTTTCTAACAACCCTCCAACTTACAAAAAACAAAAAAAACTTGCTTTTATTTAGCTTTTTGAAAGTTTTCAAATTTCTCATTAAACTAATTTTTAAGATAATAACTTAAGTGTAATTTTTAATGATTTAGATTAACATGCTTAAAATATAGCAAGGTATGTTTTCTATAAATTTATTACTATTTAATAAATCTAGTTTGTGTGGAAAAGTTAAGGAATTTTATATCCCTTAGACAGTGGTGACATTCTAAATTGTCTTTTTCATGTACAAGGTATGTGATATTGTAGTTTGTTAGTGTTTTGGTTTATTGATAAACCACATTTTACTAAAAAATTCAAAATTGAAAGTTAAGTATATATTGTAAAATATTGTTTAAATGGGTTAATTCTTAATTAAAAACTCTTTTGGTTAAATATTTTTAACTGCTTTAAATGGTCTCATAAAGCTTAAGAGTATAAAAAAGATGTAAACAGCAAAATACAGTTTTAGGGTTTTTCACTCCTTAGTTGAAAATATTATTTATTTACGAAATTGAAGTTTGTTATATTTTATGTAATAACAATGGACAATTTGAAAAAAGCTTTTTTTCATGGATTTGCAATTCGTTTTGGCATTAATATTTGATTTAAATGTTTATATACTATTTAATAAATATTTTTGTGTTTGAACCCCTCACCCCTACGCTTAACATGTTTAAAATAAGTAGTAACATGGGTTTTCCATCAAATTATTACTCTTTAATTCTAAAGTTTGTGCGGAAAAATTAAGTAATTTTATTTCCCTTAGACAGTAACAACCTTCTTAATAGATTTCATGCACAATATATGCAAGATTGCAATACTGTTTAGGTTTTTATAAACCACATTTCAGTGGGGGGGAAAAATCAACATATGAAAATTAAGTATATCTCTCTATTTTAAAAAAAAGTAAGCCCTAGGGAGAAAAAGTCGGCCCTAGGGGGAATTTTCAGTTCTTTCAATGTTATTCAGATCGTATCTCAAAATGTTAAAGTCCTAAAATTACGAAATTAAGTGAATTTGTTAAGAAATGGTTGATAAATAAGAAGAATATATTTTTGTTTCAATACTGTTATTAGTTTATAAGTTATTTAATATTAAAGTCGTCGTTGATAAAATTTCGCTTACAAGTAATTTTGTCCGTCGAGTTTCTAAAACACTATTAAGAGGAGAGATCCAATTTTTTTAGGGAGTGTACAAATAGGTTTGAACTGGAAATCCAAGTAAGCATTTTTTAAAATTCGAATTAGTTTTGGATTTATAAATTTTTTAAACCTTTGAACACGCTCCACTTTTTGAAGTTTTTTCGCCCTCATTTTTGAAACGTGATTTCTAAATTGCTATAAGTCATTTAAAATTACATATTTTCTTATTTAAAAAAATATATTAATGTTTGTTAAAACTTCATCTTTCCGATGTTATAAAGATTATAGTTCTATCTTTACAATTAAATTAGATGTGGTCAATTAAGATAGGTATAAAAAATAGTGAAGAAAGGAAAAATGTCGGATATTTCGAGAAAATTTTAATTTGCGAATTTTTGTCTCATTGTTCCGCTTGCATCTCAAAAAGTAAATGTCCTAAAATTATGAAATTATGCCAGTTTATTAAGAAATGTTTGGGTAATAAGATGAATATTTTTGTTTTTCAATACTATCAGTATATTAGACGTTATTTTATGTTAAATTCATGATTTTAGAACATTTTGAAAAAAATTCATGCATTTTTGTATACTTGTCTTCCAATTTTCAACAAAAAAATAAATAAAAAATTAGGGGTATAGATTAAACTATTGGCTACAAATGATCCAGAGCGTTTGTCAAATTTCGATTTAGTTTTGTAGTTATAAATTTTTAAATAATTGACGAAATGTCTGAAATAATCGTCAATTTTACGCGTAAAATTTTAAGGGATAAATTAAAACTGCTCTAAGTAGTTCAAAAATATACTTTTTTCCCGTTAAAAAAATATAGTTATATTCGTAAAATCTTCCTTTCTTGAATGGTATCAATACTGAAATTCTATCTTAAAAAATAAATTAGATGTAACTATTTATGTGAAGTACTATAATTATTATTAAAAGATATTTCGGAGCAAAATGCCAACGTTGGCAAAATGCCAACATGTATGTAAATCTAAATCCTGTAGCTTATTATATATTTTAACGGGAAATTATTATTAACGCCAATTCTCAATAATCTTACTTTATATAAATAAAAGTTGGCGAATTAGACTTATTTAAGATTGGCGCGTTTATGCTACTGTTTGTTTACACATGTTTCGCTTTTCAATGAGTAGAAACAATTGCGTTGAAGCAGTTGAGATTTTCCAGTTATCCAGGGGGGGGCTGTAAACTTTTATACCTTAAAAGTTGGGAATTTTGAGTTTTAAAAATCCCTGAGTTGGGAAAATTTATGCCTCAGGAAAGTTAATATTATTAGCAAATGAAAGCAATGGAAGACTAGAAATTGCCCAGCTTGTATTAAGATGAAACTTAAATTAGACCTCAAAACAGAACACTGCATTGGAACATGCGTGCAATAAATCAATACTTTCGAGATAACTGTTTAATATTACCTATAAAAAAGCTGACAAATGTCTATAAGTTGGAACTGGGAATTTTTTAGCACTGTTGCGTTTTGAATTTCGAATCGTTAAGTGTGGTCTGGTTAATAACGTCGCACTAGAGCTGCACATTGAACTACTGGCGTTGGTTCGAACAAAGCGTCCTTGATTGGTTATTGGTACGTATTTACTTACTACATCGAGGACGCTTTGGTTCGAGGCCTTTCTTGAAGAATAGACCCGGGAACGATGTCTCATATTTTTAACAATGGTCAGATAACGAGGACAACACTAGAGTTGGTACCTGACGTCCTTAAGTTGGGAATTTTGAATCGTTCACTTTCGGAATTTCGGATCGTTAAGTTGGGAAATTTCTTGTCTCAACATCCCAAAAATAAATTTGTGTGACGGCACTGCCAGCAATAATTTATATAACTAAAAAAAGTATTGTTGTTAGGACACATTGTCATTGTCTACAGTGTATGAAGCCAGTATTGTTTGCGAAGCAAACTATAGAGGATTGCGTAGCAATCCTCCGGGGGTTGGTGAAGCGTTAGCGGAGCAGGGGGCGGAGCCCCCTAGTATTGTAAAAAAATATTGAAAATTCAATAATTCTTAATTAAAAACTAATTTTTGTTGAATATTTTCAACTGTCTTTAAACTGTCTCATTTATAGCCTTTACTGGTTTTGATTTATTGCATAAAAATGGCATAAATAAGCAGTAGAGACCTTCAGGGTTTTTACACCTTGGGTAGTGTACCACATCTGATTTAAAATTGCATGTTACAGATTTTAATTGCTACAATTATTGTTTAATATGCTAAAATTCACTGCTACGTTTTATTGCATTCTTGCTACAAATCTACAGTTTTCTGCTACAATTTGTCGCGTTTCTGCTCCAAAACCCTACAATTTATTGCGTTCCTGCTACAAATATTCAGTTTTGCTGCTACAATTTGTCGTGTTTCTGCTCCAAAACTTACATTTTGCTGCTCCAAAAATTGCTCCAAACTGGTCTTTAGCACTTCCCATCCCTGAATGTGTTTTTACTTTAATGGCATGCAGGTGGAGTGACTTTAAGACAATAAAAGGTGCCCATAGATATTGGGAAATGAATTTGCTTTGTTTACATTTAGATCCTTAAGGCATACTCATGTGTAGTAAACTAAAATACTTACAACCAAAACTGCAAATTGATTAACCATGCACTATTTTCTGAACGGTTTTAAAGACATAGTAGGTACAATTTTTTTAATGTAAAAAGCATTCTTTATTATTGCATTTCAGACAGTCGTATTATAAGTGGGGGACAACCTTTAGATGGGTAATAAGATTCTTTGTTTTTCTTATTATTATCTAAAATGAAAACAGTGAAGTCAGTGACATGCAATAGAATATAAACAATTGTCATTTTAAATAAAAAGTTAATTCAAGAAATAAAACATAAAATATTTTTCAGTATAAGAATTTAGAATTAGATCTTCTTAAGAATTAGATCTTCTTAAGAATTAGATCTTCTTAATGTTAAATCCATTATAATAGATCTATTAAGCATAAAAAATAATATGCTACAAAAATACTTCAAGCAAAGTTCTCCAGAATATTAAAATGTTTTAATTTATTAATTTGAAAAAAAAAATTGACTAAATTTGGCAAAACTGATTAGCTGTAAATGGTCAAATAACATTATATCTAAATTAATATCGAAAAAAAGCCTTTCAAAGTAAAAAAAAAAAAAAAAGCTTTAAATATTCAGAATTTTTTTTAAAAAAAAGAGTTATAGTGATAAAATGTCGATTTTTGTTAATTAATCATCAACTATGCTTAGATGATGATTATTATTTAATACCTAAAATAACATATAATTAAAAAATATACATTTTAAGTTTTCTAAAATAAAATTTCTACGATGAAAATCGGCTTTAATGTAACTCGATCAAAGCGCAGGTGTAACCTTTCTGAATCCTAGACATTGAAAATTCCAATAATGGTAATACAAAAACTTTGTTGTGATTTTATCTGGAAAGGAATATTTTTTTTAAAGGAATTAAAAACAAACAAAAGAAAACCCATCAATTGTTCTTAGATTTTGAGTTTTGGAACTATGTACAGAATTAACTTTGATTTACAAAAAAATCTAACAATTTTTAAGCATTCAAGGATAAAACAACAGTGAAAGTTAACTTTATAAAATAAATTATGTAATTATTTAATTAAAATTAGTTCGTCCCGGGGTTTCATCAAGAAAAAAATAGTCCTAGGTAAATGCCGCACTACTAACCTACTGACGATCCAAAAACCAACAAAAGTTGATTATAGATCTTTATAAATGGGTTTGCCATATTTGGGTCCTTAAAATGGACTCATTTGTACTAAACTAAAATATATACAACCCCTATTGCAAAGAAATCAACCATGCGATACATCTCCAATATTAAAAAAAAAAAAAAAAATAGACAAATTTGTCTTAATGTAAAAGCCGTCATCTGACCATGGTTCTAAAATAACGAGGTGCATGTATGAATGTGTGTGTGAATGTGTTCCCGGGTCTTTCCTTCGAGATTGACTCCGAACCGTCGCCAATAGCCCACTGTGCAGCTCTAGTGCGACGTTTATTAACAAAACCAACCAAACCAACTTAATGTAAAAGCAGCCCACATTATCGTTATCCGTAATTCATATAAATCCTGTTGCAAATGCAGGACATTAATTATTTAGTTCAATGTGAATAATTACCTAATTAGCATTAAGTTAACAAAATTCTTATCTTTAATTTTTAATAACTATAAATAGTTTTATTAAAGGTTGTTCGTCGGGCGGACTTCTTCTCGTTACTCCTTGTCGGGCATCGTTACATTCCGGGGATGGTTTAGTTAAATACGGCGCACTAGAGCTGCACAGTGGGCTATTGGTGACGGTTCGGGGCCTATCTCGAAAGAAAGACCCGGGAACGATGCATCGTATTTTTGAACCATGCTTAGATGACGGCTACAATACCTGAGCTGGCACACGACGAACCTCAATAGGCGTCAGTAAAATACTAGCAGGACGACTTGCTAGTATTTTTGTAACGAAACTATCAACCTAAGATCACTACTTTTTTACTTTTTATTGTCAAGTCCATCGCACGGACTCGAACTAACAATCCTCTGATTACCAGCTGAACGCCTGGGCTACCGGGCCCTCGGGAGGGGATGGTGGGGAGAACTAGTATTTATCTAAAGACGTGCTTATTGTGATCAGTTCATAAAGGTCACTGCACAATTGGAAGGTTGAACTAAAAAAAAAACTACCACCTTATATTTAATTTTTTAGCAGACAAAAAAAATGCTTCAAGTGTCTCTTGGTTTGGTAAATTAACGTCGCACTAGAGCTTTACAGTGCGCTGTTGGCGACGGTTCGGGGCCTATCTCGAAGGAAAGACCGGGGAACGATGCCTCGTATTTTAGAACCATGGTCAGATGATGAGGAAACACCTTAACTGTCACCCAACGTCTTCAATAGACGTCGGGACTTTGGACCCCGAGCAGATTTATCGTGCACCAGTCCCGTATACACGTCGATATAATTTGTTGGCTGTTCTGGACGACTTTCTAGTATTTTTGTAGCGAAGCTAGCAACCTAAGATCACTACTTTTTTACTTTTCATTGTCAAGTCCATCGCACGGACTCGAACTAACAAACCTCTGATTACCAGCTTAACACCTGGGCTACCGGGCCCTCGGGATGGGAAGGTGGAGGGAAGCTGGTATTTATATAAAGACGTGCTGATTGTGATCAGTTGCACAATTGAAAGATTGAACTGAAAAAAAAACTACCTTATATTTCATTCTTCAGCAGATAAAAATATTGAAGAAAAAAAATGTTTTAAGTGTGTCTTTTGAGTTTGCATTTCGAATTCTTAAATAATGACGACAGATCAAATCCCGATCCGTTCTCCTACACCTTAATTAAGAAAAACATTTTCTAGGAAATACTGTTCAAAACTGATTAAATTTTTTTTTCATTTGCACTATAACTATCAGACTAAACTATGAATAATTTAAAGATTCGCATTATTAATAGTAAATATTAATTAGTTTTAAATTTAACAATTAGATCATAGTATCGTAAATTCTAATATTAACAAAATATTTACCAATGATTGTCCCCTAAAAACAATCCTAGATCCGCCCTGTTGCACAGTTATCGAAAAAACCCCAACCCCCCAGTACGACGGGCCTGTGTGTGTATCAGATTAACAAATCGATAAAAGATTTTTTGTCACAGGATAAGCATCATAGCTAGAGCAGTATACCCTGCAGTATCAATTAGTTCAGTTCAGTCAGCCCTTAAAAACTGCATTGTTTTTAAATTTTATTTGACTATTATTTTAAATTTTGTAATTTTTAGACAAGCATTTCTCCAAAAGAGCACTAGAAATAAAAATATTAAAAGTGCTGAAACCCAGAATTTTTGCTTGCAAAACTTTAATTTGAAATGAAATTATTTTTAATTTGTAAAGGTAAATTCTTTTTCACAGGACTTGTAAATTTAGTAATAAGGCGTTTCCTTTTTTACACTTATTAAAATTAGCACTTTGTAAGGAATTTGAAAAAAAAAATATAGTAATTCGATACGCAATCTTCCTCATTATAACGAACTTTCATTCCGGAAATTTTGCTTCAAAATTTCCAACAACCACTGATAAGGGCAATACTTAGATATCATCCTATTTTTAAAACTTGAACATTAAAACCGCTGCGTTTACGAATGATAAATTTAACAAATAGTGGTTTCCAGAAAAATGCGTTTAAAATTGTTGCACTATAAGCGAACTCAATAGAAAGCTTATTTTCATCTTTATTTTTCTATAGTTTTATTTGACTGTTCAGAAGACGAAAAATTAAATAAAAAAAAATTCTTTGATGAGTGTCTATTGAGTTTGCATTTCAAATTCTCAAATAATGACGGTAGATTAAATGCGCCCCTGTCCCCTCTGCACCTTTAATTATTAAAAAAAAAAAAATTCCCCTATGAAACACTTTTCAAGAGTAATTAAAAAACAATATTTTTATATTATTTGCGCCATAACTATCGGACTAAATTATGAATAAATTAATAGGTGAGCAACAAGTATTTTACATTCGAATTGTAGCAAAATATTTGTCAATAATTGATCGAAAAACAATCTAGATCCGCCACTGTTACACAGTAAACATAAAAAAAATCACCAAAGACAAAAAACACCGATAAACGATAAAGTTTTATTCGTTTATTTTAAATAAAGATCGTTTTATTTTAAATAAAGATCCCATTCTTTAAAAGACGCGATAATTTGTAGTCGGTCCCCATCTCCGTCTTTCCCTCTCGTTGTTCGTAGAATTCAAGTCCAAAAAACAACTCGGTGAAATTCACTTCAATAATTCAAAAAAGAATCCACTATAGCGAATCGATTTTTCCCCGACAGTTGCAAGTTCGATCTTTCTCCCAGTGTGTCCCGAACCCTAACTCCGGGCTGAAAACCAGTTTCAGCAACCCCCTATTTGGCTATGCATCGCTCCGTCGCCAAGCAAATAGTTACCAATATCACTTGCGGAATTCTTACCAAAAAAATATAGCAGTAAGTTGTTTGTCCATATTCAATGAGATAAGCAGTGTTCACTCTAGGCGTGTTTTGAAGGGCGGTCTGCCCTACCCGCTCTTTTTTCCTATCGATAGCGCCCTCATGCCTCTTTTTAAAAAAATTCCACACCTCTTGCCCTTTTCAGTTAAGCACAAGTGTCCTTGCTTTCCTAACTGGCTTTAGAAAAGGCTTCGATTAGATTCTTTTTGTGTGTAAATTAGAATTAATTAAATGATGGCAATAGAAAAACAGACTTCTATTTAAATAAGCGTGTTGTGCAATCGTGATGATTCTGAAGGTATTTTCAAACAGGGAGCATTTCACGAATCCTATTGGTTGCCTGTACTCGCATATGAAATGCTATATTTTTTTTCTGTGTTTAATTTTAAGGAGAAGATGGTTTGGGGCGTGGTAACAATATCAGGCATTTTATTACCAAATTTTAGATTTAAGTAGCATTTTCATCAGTTTTGTAATGGGTCTGATTAGGGCTACTTACAGATATGGTTTTTAGCGAGAAAATTAATTTTTAAATGTCAAATTTTGAATTTTAAGTAGTATTTTCATAAAGAGACATCAATTTTTTTAGGGGGTCTTACCTTCAAAATAAGCCCCGAACCTTCACCAATATGCAGCTCCTGCTTTTTTTGTTTGGTCACAGGTCCGATGTGTCAATTGGTAAACACGCCAACCCCAAACTTTTTTTAAGTGCCTTTTTAAAAACAAGAAGTGCCTTTTTACTGCCAACGGCACCCTGCCCCTTTTTATTTCTAGAGTGAACACTGATATAAGGAAGGCTGCATTGCATATTACAAAGATGCTGTTCTGAATAATTATTATACATTCTGTATGTTTATGATTTTATGTATATTTTAGCATTGGCGAAAATGTCAAACTGCTGATCGATAGGCCTGATGGAATGTATTGTTTCCGAGTGCATCGCAGCAGGATATTTTACATCAGGTAATATGTTTATTTATTTTTCAACTAAGGTATATTTTAAACACCTATTGATTTTTAATTATCAGGCCATACATACCTTGAGGTTATAACACACAGTTATTTTCTAAAATATATAACTTTTTATATTTATTTTAAAAGACTGTTAACTTATATAAAACACTTGATAGATTCCGTATTGCTACTTTTTCATGGTACAGTGTGTCATTGATCATGTATTATATACTAGCTGACTAGTTCAGTCATATACTTTAAAAAAAAAACTTTGGGACTCGAACTTGAGAGCTAATATTCCGATGCCCTATGCACTACCTGGTAAATACCTAGTGTATGGTGCCTCCTTTGCGCGATTCTGAAAATTGGCAAAACGTGAAACGGTGTGAGAAAAAAGAATAGGGTTGTCGTACATCATGGTAATGCTAGGAACATCATAAAATAGGGTTGTCAAACTATAGAATTTGTCGCCCACCAAATCGCATTTGGGGGAAAAGTCAGGGAATTTTGTTTTAGGTTTTGAGTGGGAACCCTGTATGAGTAGTTTTTCGCTGAGCACTTTTGGTTAATTGAAACTGTAAAGCACTGTACATGTCATTACTAGTCATAATAAAGTGTGTTTTTCCAAAGTAAAAAAACAATAATAAGCACACTGTCATTACGAAAATGTGAATTTAATTTCATTATATAGAAAAATGTACATTTACTGTATTCCTGGTGATATGTAGCGTCTGTTGTCAAGCGTTTGCTTTGATGAATTCCATAGTCTTCTGTTCCAGTATGTTTAAGGGGCCGCAGTTGTGAAGAACCATGTCGTGGAATTCCGTCACGCTAAATCTCGAACCTGTGTGTGTGTTGAAAGAAAAGGAAGTCTTATTTTCAGAACATAATTTCCATATTCACTGTATGTTCATATTTATAATAAAATGCACTGTAGCTTGTCGTTTGGAATTTATTACATTCGTTTTAAAGTCAATAAAAAATTAAAAAATCCTTCAACTTCAAAACATTTTAATAGCCAAAAAATAGCAACAATACAGGCCAAACCATTCTTCAGAAATATTTTAACTCTGCCTTTGACGTAAAAGAAATTGTGGTTAGATGAGATTATTTTTTTTGTATTTATAAAATGAGACTCAATAGGCAAATTTTGGTCAAGGCTGGTAGGTATAGATGTGTTATATCAGATATACCTTGTAAACATAATTAAATTACAAAGTGTTGGAACATAAAATTCTGAAATTTAATAAAATATGAAATTTCCGTATTTAAAGTTAATGTTCATACCACTGAGCTATAATATAACTAGAGATAGGAGTCCCAATAAGCGATAATGTACTTTGCCATGCCGAGCGAATGTATACGATTCAGATGAAAGGTAGGGAAAACATTCATCCTTGGTTATGCGGGAGTCTGTCATGATATCGTAGAAATGTTTTAAACTTTTTTTCGGAATCTTTTATCTTCTCTTTCTTGAAAGTAAGTATGGAAAAACATTCAAGATGTAACATTTAATGTATTTTTAAAGACCAGAAATGCGATTCTAAATCTATGCGAAAGGACTATGTTTTCTACCTTCGCTCAAAAACTAAATGTGGTCTGGAACGCTTAGTCCTACTCCAATGCTTATAGTTGTGTTATTCTAGCTCAGTGGTTTATACTGAAATTAATCCTAGGGAAATCAAGTTTACTTGGGGAATGATGTCTAGTAAGCTAAGACTATTTTAATTGGTTGAATCATCATACTTATTACTTGAAAAATTAAAGGTTTGGTTTCTTTGTAGACCAACAATCATATATATTGTTTTTGTAATAAAGATCCATTTTGGTCCTGGATGCAATGGATCTTAACACATGAGGTAAAAAAATAGAGAGAATTTCATGGACCAGTGACGAATCATACTTTCATCTCGTAATTTTTTGTTTTAAATGCTTTTAAAATAGCTAATTTTAACAGGTTTTTTTAAAAACAAATTGTTGACAATGTAGCTATTTATAAACAGAACATCAAATATTTTTATTTATTTTTTTGGCCATAAAAGATTTGCTAATATTTTTCACTCGAATGGGTGGGTGTAGGGGTTGAGTTGTTCATGCGATAATTATCGCATGGGCATGCTAGTAATTTTATTATTTCAATATAAACAGATTTTGATATAAATGTGTATTGAGTAAATATAGTATTTTCATAGGGATAAAATAACTATGGGTTGGAATAAGAAGGACAAATGGTGAATTCCGGGAAAATGTTGCCATGGCACTTAAAATTTTAAACTTTATGTTGAGTCATTTGTCATATACCATTTTTTTCAGAAAGATATGAACTTTTTGAATCTTAACATATTTTTTTAAAATTAACACAATGACTTTTATAAAATCAAGGTCAAAGTCACTTCTTTACTATATGTTTTTGCAGTGCGGAATATCTACATTTTGTTTCATACTATAACTTGACTAAAATCCCTTACCAAAATAAAATAAATAGGTTAACTTTTAAACTTTATTCATGTAGTTAATCTTTCTATTAATTTTTTTTGCAAAAAAAATATTTTTTAACCTTGAAATCAATAACTTATTAAGTCAAACAATATCCTTCCGTTACCAAAATACTATATTTCAACCAGCTCACTAAGAAACCATTGGGTCTACAACTTAATGAATTTTTGTACAAAGCAGACTTGTGACACTTATTAATTAGAAACAGCAACAATTTTATTTTGTTTTTAATTTAGATGTTTTTTTATGGTAACGGAAGGACAAAAAACATAGTAACGGAAGGACATTTTTGTATTAGCTGATTTTGACTGAACTTTCCACAATTAAGCAAACTAATTTTCAGTTATTATTAAAATTCAAACACATATAAATATTATATATACTTATTAACTGTATTTTCTATCTTAATACCCTCCCCCTCAAATTTAATAAGTATGTCAGATACATTGAGTTTTAATTAAAACTACTATTCTATTTATTCACTATATGGGTTCTTTTTACAATAAAGCCATAAAATGGGAAAAAGAAGAAAGTTTAAAAGTGATTTATTACGATGACGTTAAGTGATGCATACAGAATTTCAGCAAGAAAATATTAAAATTAATGTATCACTATAAAAAGTTCGCAAGCTTAGACCCCAGTTTGTTTTGTTACAAATATACCTTCTACTTAAAGTTTGTCTAAATTGTTTTGTTACCAAATATATGAATACTAATGAACAAAATTTAGCACATTTAAAATGAGAGTAATGGAATGAAGACAGAAAGCCATAAAAAAAAAAGATACAAGAGTTTATTTAAAAAGTGCCTTTATGCTCTTGAAAACAAATCTGCACATTTTTATTAAAAGACATGGGAATCTTGTGTTTTAATAAAATAATTCAAAGAAGAGGTGAAAATTGTAGTTGTACAAGTTGATTTAACATTCAAAAACCAATTTAACGTTCATGTTTGATCAGTATAACATCATGGCTACATTGAAGCATTTTTGCCATTAATCAAGGCAAAGGTACTGTAAATGTCCAAAGTGGTTAATGGGAAATTTACCACTATTGCCCCATCAGATAAAATAATTGATTTCTCCATCAGATAAAGTAATTCTCTCAAGAAAGATGGAAAAATATCCTCCTCTTCCTGACACATGCAATACTTATTATTTAAAACCAATTTCAAAATATATTATTGAGTATTGTGAGTACTCTAGTTCTTCAGAAAGAAAGGTATTCAAAGAAAACATACAATCAAATATAAAAGATGCAGACAAGGCATATGGGTCAAGCAATGCATTAGCAGTTAGTGACTTTTAGTTAGTCGAATAGCAAGGACTAAAAAGTGTTATGTTAGGCAAGTGCTTCATTCAATGATGTCATTGTAGAAGTATTATGTTTAATAAAATAAAATAATGAATGACTAAATTTATATTTCCTGAGAAAGAAGGTAACTGCTGGAATTGACTCAAATAAAATAACCACAAATTGGATAAGCCAAAAATTTTAACAATTGGCTCTGGAAAAAGAATTTGTTGCAGAATTAGATTTAAAAACAGCTGAATAAGCAGAATTTAACACTTATTATTCTTTTTCAAAATATTAATGAGTAAATTGTTGTAAAACAATCCAATTTTACACTTGGAATTTTTGTCCTTCCGTTACCTTAAAAAAAACTCATATTTTTTGGCATAATATAATAATTTCTAAAAACTGCACTGCAATTTATAATAATTGAACTCTCCTTTAAGTGTTCTAATTTTTCTAGATTTTTCCTTTTTACGGTTTAGCTGAACTTTTAATAAAAAGGTGTAACTGTGGTATACCACTTCCAAAAAACGTCCTTCCGTTACCATTACTAAAATTTAAATTTTAAAAAAAGTTATTAAGTGCTAAATTCTAGATTTTGCATTTTTAATAAAATGCAGTAAAGTGTATAAAAGTCTACCTATCAGTTATTTGAAATAAAATTTATTTTTTAAATTATGACCATAAGTTGTTGTACAAACTGGCCTTCCGTTACCGCCGGAATTCACCAAATGCCATAAATGACAGTTTTGAGAAAAATAGCTTCAAAGTTTGAGGGTCGAGGGTCAGCCTTATTGCAGTCTTATGATGAAAAGCGTGGAATTCTTTGATATTTGAAGGGTTAGAGAAGCCTGTCGACATTGGTTTTTATTTAATTTAGAAGTGTGAAATCGATGTATTCAAAATACAGTAGTCTCGCGATAACTCAAACTTCGATATCTCGAATTTTTCGATATATCGAAAAAAGTCGATTTCCCTGCACCTTCATTATTTATTTAATGTCATTTTATCTCTTTAATTCGAAGTTTTTCTTCCTTATCTTCAATAACTCGAAGTTTCTTCACAACTAAAAAAAAAAAAATTCTCTCAAAACTATGGATTTTGAAGAACCTTTAGCAAATGTATAATTGTCATGTCCTTATCAGTTCCCTTTCTTATTGTGCGTTACTGAAAGGGGATACTTACAATAGATTCCTACATGTGCCTCACCCTTTTGTTTGTATGTCACTATACTGGATTCCCTGGACTGTATCCCCTCCCCTTTAAGGCAACGTGCAACAAGGAAAATTAAGGATTTATTGTCACTCAAGCCAGCTGGTGTTTTTGGTAAAATGAATGACTTTCTTTGAACATTACTGACCTTCCAGAAAGCAACTCACTTAAAACCTGAAGAACCAGGCGCAAGTTAACACTCGACCCCTTCTTTTATGATGAAGAATGCAAACCTCTTCCAAAGATAACTTTCAAAGAGACTATCTTCCATAAAAACTATGCGTGCATTCATTGAATCGAGGCCGGAAATGAACACGGAGACATTTCAAGCAATCGCACATTTGAAAAACGTAATTGATTCCGAAAATAATAGAAATATTTACCAAACTATTTTGGATAGATATTTTTAATGAAGTAGGGCAAGTATACTTAGATTTATTTTTACCAAAACAGCCTTTTTATAAGATTTTTGATACCTCTAATTTTTATACACTTTCCCTTCAAGTTTGAGATATCAAGAGTTGCCTGTAGTTTTTTTTTTTAAGTTATAAAACTGACATTGGTCCTTCTTGCTCCACGCCACAGTTATATAGTATAATAATAAGAATGCCCATTCGTAGCATGGTCTTATTAGTAACTTTATATTTGCTAATTAGTAACAATTTTACTCCTAAAGTATTATTTTGCTAACATTTGGATATTTCATATGTAAATAAAGCAGTTAAATCCAAGGTTAGTGAAGACCATAAATATATATATATAAGGTGTGCTCGTGTTTCGCTTTTTGAACGGGGCAAGGAAAGTATCTGTTTGACGTCCTTTTAGCTCCGCCTTGCTATGAGTTTTTGATCATTCTCATTGGCTGTGTGTTTCAAGCATTGCTACTTAGGTTCGATCACCGGTTGGGTAACAACTGGTGATTTAATTTTTAGCAAAGTAATGTAAATATCCGTAAATAATTGTGTTCAGGTAGCTTCACTACTAATCTGTCCTTGTTTTGTTATGTCCCCGTATTTTACTTGATTGACATTGTAACTCATTTAATATGTCCAATACAAATGCATTGACATGATGGTTCCGACTCCCATTTTACTCTTTCAAAATTCACGGACATGCTCTCGTGGCAGCTAATATTCTTTTAATACGCTTAATTTATTAAGCAAATCTTTTGCAATTTTTACATACTAAATACAATCCTTAAAATATAATTTAAACTCTTAAAATTTAGCAAATTCTAAATAAAATTAACGATTATCACTTTTAAATAGTTAAAATAAACCCGAATAGATGGCAGCACGTCAAGAACCATTGGTTCAAATCGATTTCGGAATATTTTATTAACGAAACAACTCTGCAAATCGATTCAAATTGGTTTTTGAAGCAAATTTTAACTGTTTTCTTTTAAATAAATTCATGATTAGTTAAAAACAAGAATTCTTGTTAAATTAAGTACTCTTTGTGAATAGCGACAATTACTCCTAAAACGATTGTAGAAACGAGAGCAATAGACACGCTCACAGAAGGCGGAGGGAGGCGTCACTATGACGTCAAAAAGATACTTTTCCTCGCCCTCCGTCAGAAAGCGCGAGAACCAGCACACCTTTTATACTTATATCGAGTTATACTTATATTAAACGAGAGCATACTTATATAGTCTTCACTATCCTTGAGTTAAATTGTATTAAGCAACAAAAAAAATCACTTTCTAAACTGTTGTAATCATTTTGTATGGTATAAGAGTGTAAGGTCATAATGAAATTTTATTTTCAATTTTTTATAAGAATAAACAATTAAAAAAAATACACATGGCGTCAGTCAAAAGAGCTGGTTTATCTTCCTCCTTCGGTTGGCGAGGTTTTTGTTAACGACGTTAATTTTGTTATTTGGACACTAATTTCGCCATTGTGACGATATTTTTAAATACAGGACCTGTATTTTAGCTCATTTGGTTTTATTGATTTGGCAATATTTGACGACATTTTTAAATTCATTTGGCAACATTTGGTGATATTTTTAATTCATTTGGCAACATTTACTCATCAGCCAATCAAAATAAATCGTTTATCCCAGTATTGTCGAAAAATATTTTTGGTCGCCAAGGTGATTTTTAACAAAAATGTTATGAAGGGAAGATCGAGATGTCAATTTCCCATAGGAGTAATGTTAGAGAAAATGGAAAAAGTTCTATAACTTTTGAATGGTTGCAGATATCCACATGAAACAAAGTGCAGATTTTAAACTAAGAAAAGTGTGTTCAAATGGTAAAAGTTTCATAAAAATCCGTGCAGTAGTTTTTGAGTTAAATCCGGACAAACAGACAGACAGACAAAAAAAATTTAAATGCGATTTTCGGAAACAGCGTATTCTAATTCGTGGAGAAAACTCAAAATGAGGGGTTTTATTCGATTCCACAGACAGACACTCCATTCTTATATATAAGTATAGATTCCAGTCTTTTATATGCAGAGGAAATGGTTGTTTTGCGTTCCACTCGTATACACTTTATTTTGTTGTTATAGAATGGATATTGGGTTAAAATTTAGCTAAACAAGAATGCATACAACATGAGTATATTTTAGATGAGGATTGAGTAAATAAGTGAGAACCCTAAGTGAATATTTTTTCACTTAGGGTCTTTGGCCATGTAATTAACTTACCAAGTGCTACCTCAGCTTCTTTTCTCAAAGACTTAAGCTTCAATTCACCAACTTTATAAGCACATGCCTATATAAACAATACAAAATATCATTTAAAAAGCTTTAAATTAAAAATAAGGGGATAAATACATCTGCAAATCATTTGTTAATTAAAAATGAGATAAAATTTTAAATGTACGTAAAAATATAATTTTAAAAGCACATCTTAAAATCTACAAAGAAAAGCAAATGTATTGCGACAAAAAAAAAAGGCTTATTATTAAACCATGTTAGAAATTCAAAGCACTGGTGTAAATGAATTAATGTTATACATTTTATCAAATGTAAATTATTACACCTAACAAATTGCATTTTAAAATCATTTAAACTTGGTAGCATAGGTGGAGATAATAATAAAAAAAATGTAAGGAAGTTATATATAATAAATGATCAATTGTATTTTTAACCACGTATACCTTAAATTATTGCAACAATACATATTAATCACTATATTAAGATACAGTTACAACAGGTTTCCCACTCAATATTTAGATAAAAGTTCCCTGACTTTTCCCAGAAGATTTTCAAATAATTCCTGACCAAGAATTAAATTATTTTTTCGCATATTACTCTTGGAGCTGCGAAAAATAAAGTGCTTGTAAAAAATAACCTAGCAAAGTATGCAAAATCGAAAATTTAGCATTTTAATTTTTATGATTTTACATCAATTGCAATAAAAAGAATATGATCTGCAATTATGGCAAACATTTTTATTAAATTTCCTCGACTTTACCAGAAATTAAAAAAAAAAAAAAATTCATTTCCCCTGACAATTCCAGGTGCGTGGAACCCTGTTATAATCAAATTTAAATTAGCTTCATGGCTGGTGCTACACGATATAAATTTTTAAAAAATATTAAAGTTTAAGAAAAACTCATGAGTTAAACTTTTGATTACCAAACATAAAATGGAAACATTTATTAAACAAGCTCTTTTTTTTTAAAAAAAAAGGATCAAATTTGTTAATATTCCACTTGCAGATTCAATCCATTGTATTTGTATGTTTTGTTTCTTCACCATATTAAATCTTGAACAATTTTGCATTGGATGTGCAACAAGCTTGAAACTAGTTATCAGATTATTTCTTTGATTGGGCTTCCTGTACGTTTAATCGATTTTTGGTAAAAAAGAAGTATAAACTAACCTGACCAGGCAATGTAATATATCTTCTTACTTCCCTTTCAAGATGTGGCTTCGTTGCTGCAGTATGATCCAACATGTATTCGACAGCTTTATCATAAGACCAACTAAAAAAACAGGGAAACAATTTTTTATGGAAAGGTAAGTTCAGGATGTATACCAACGGAAAGATTCAAAACACTGATTTGTGATTTTGAAATACTGTTAGATGAATAGGACAACACCTGAGCTTGCACCCCACTCTCTAAACTTCAACACCACAACCAACAGGAGGAGATTTGTACATGCCCTTTGACAGTGTTCAGTTGGAGGACGGTGATCGAACTCAAAAACCTTCCAATTACTTGCTTGACAATCTTCCAACTAGGCCACACTGGCTTAAATTAGGAACTGCATTTTTGGAGTACAATGGAAGAAGATCTCAAATCTGTGGGGGTGGGGGTGAATAATAATTTTGGAGAAAATCTAGTATATTTTAAAAACAACCTAAAATTGTAATGAAAATCAACATTCAAAAAGTACATTTAAATAAAAAATTAAACATTATTTAAACTGTAAATAAGTCATTACGAAGCAAATGTTAATCTGAATTTTGATTTTCATACAATATTATTTCAACGCCAGCACAAAAACTTGGTATCTAAATATTTGGGAGATCTTTACGTTATAGTTTTTTAAAGTTTGTAATTAAATTCTAATCAAATTGTACAAGTTATTTTTTATACTACGTCAAATCTGTGGTTGGAGCAGGAAAAACCAATGTCTCATTGACTTAACATTGATTCTTCTTGTTCTAAGCCACATAAATAAATTTACTAGATTATGCTCTGAATAAGAAGTGCAGGGTTCCCACTCAAAACCTAAAACAAAATTCCCTGACTTTTCCCTGTTTTCCAGTAGATTAAAAAAAATTCCAGTATACAACTGACATCATTGTTATACATGAAAAACCAAATAGTGTCTTATGCCACAGCGTGTGCAGAGTTAAATTTCTGTATTAAGCACTTTTTAACCGATCAACAAAATTTCTTAAACACATGCGTGAACATCAGTTAGCTTACACTGCAGCAAATACCCAATTTATGTAAAATTAGCTACTGCTAAAAAAAAATCATTTCAAAAAGCACACATGAAAATATGCAAAATGTATTTGTTCGTCTATCAATCAATTTGAATTAAGGTGCAAGGTTAACTTTTCAATTCCTTTAAATATATAGTTGTAAAAAAAAACCTTCAAAAAGTTAAATAAAATTAAATTTTTAATATTAAAATAAATTAAACACATAAAAGTTTCAACCCAATATTAATGCCTAAAATAATTTTTATCCAAACATTAAAGAGACAAGCTACTTTCAAAAGTCAACGTTTTAACATAAAAAGACAAGTCCTAAACTTCAACTTAGTAAAATAAATTTAATTTGTGAAAAATTTAAAGCAATTTCGTTAACTACTGCAATGCAAATCCTAATAAACTAAGAAATACTGAAAAATAAGCATTTATTTATGAGATGCAAAAGGATTGAAAGCATTTCAACGGGCCTCGCAGCAAATCGCATTTCGTGAATTTCTATAAATTGATGCTTTTCATTAAGGGGAAAAAATTCTATAAAAAAAAACCGACCTTTACTGAGGTCGCGCATTTGCCAGACACAACGAAATTTAGCATAGTCTTAGAGGTATAACAATTTCAACTTTAGAATGTCTCCAAATTAAAAAAAAACAACGGATTTTCGGGTTAGACTACGAAAAGTAGGACCTCTGAAGAGTTTGCCACAAAAATAATGCCCCCACAAAATTATTCAATAGGGGAACGATCCATTCAAGGAAACGGGTGGATGTAAAGAAATTTATTTACATGATATGCCCACGCAAATAATGCATCATAAAATTCTGCAATAAAAAAAACATCCATTTCGCAGTATATGGAATTAAAAATTAAAGAAAACCTTTATTGTAGGAAATAAAAATCTGCAAAGGATCGTCTGGAAAGGATTGCATTCGGAAATTTGGCAATAAGGGCGCTGAAATATTCTTGTTGCATGGTATTAGAAACCAATTACGTTTGCAGAAAACTAATGTTTGGAAGAGATGACCCCTAAAAAGATTCATTAGAAAATTCGGCAACAAGAAAATTATCCCTTGCAGAAACAATCACGGTGCGCACGTCACCTACAAAGATTATGCGCAGAAAAAGAATATTTATATCTAGATAGCTTCCAAAATATTACATCACAAAATTCGGCAATACGAGCATAATTTTTTTTTACAGTATGGAGTTTAAGACAAAAGAGTGTAAAGAAAATAAAAATCTGCTACAGGATCGTCTAGAAACGAGAGAAAAAAAACGTACGGGTGCGGCGTTAGCTAACGTAATATAGATTGTGACAATCATTATAGAAAGCGCACAGCTAAGCTAGACGTTTGCACGCGCACATTTTTCCTGTCATTAAAAATGATGGAAGAGTTAAGTATGACATCATCACTACGGAACATATTGAACGACGGTGAACGGTTTCGGTGACAGATTGAGAATTAGCCAACTGAAAAGAAATTCCCTGACTTTTCCAGAAATTGTTCAAATTTTGCGATTTTCCCGGTTTTTTCAACCCCTTTTCATTTTCCCTGACAATTCCCGGTTTTACAGGTTTTCCCGGTCCGTGGGAACCCTGGAAGTGTAGCAGTTCTTGTGCCTTATGTTAACAGTTTTAAAAAAACATTTGATTTGGAATCCAAAATTACACTTTTTAAATTCATTTTATATAATTTAACTTCTTTTACATATTTGTCTTAAGTTATTATAAGTGCCGTTTTTTGGGGGGGTTGAAAGAAGAAATTTTCCAACTTTACGATTCTAAATTCCCAACTGAACAGTGCTGAAAATTCCCAGTTTCAACTCATCGTTTTTTTTATATATATATTAGGTAATATTAAACAATCTCTCTCAAGCATTGTCTAATTTAAATGTAAAGTTGGGTAATTTCTAATCTTCCATAGCTTTCATTTACTAATATTAATTTTCTTCAGGCATAAATTTTCCCAACTTGGGGATTTTAAAAACTTAAAATTCCCAACTTTTGGGTTTCCAGATTATCCCCCAGGTGCAACGAACCTGTCTATTCATAAAAAATCAACCAGAAACGGTTAATTTTCCATCTCGGAAAAAAACTTTGATTTTAGTAATATGACCATAACACATTTTCCAAAGAGTTTGTAAATATTGTCCTTTCTCATTGTAAATATAGGCTTTCCTAATAGTGCCCGCTCTATTTTTAGATAACGAGTTAAGTAAATGAAGAGCTTAAAGTTTTTGAAGTGGTAGTTCTAAATGCTTACCCAAAAGCATGGATACCAGTATCCACAACGAGTCTTGCAGCACGAAGCATTTCCATAGAAAGATGACCAAAACTAGAATATGAAATTAATCGTTTAAAGTTTTATACAATATTAAACAATTTTACAATTCTTATTTAAAAGCACCATGATACTAAACAAATTTAGTTTGAAAACTTATATTTATATTGAGAAAAAAAATAACTTTAAAAGATCATGAAACAATATTTATTCATCAAGCGACCCGGTCGGGCTCGCAACGCCAAGCCAAAAAAAGAAGAAATAACGCCAACTCGTCAAAGCAGCCAACAAGAAACGAACGCCCGACAGGACTTAAGCTTATATACTCTGCACAACTTGTAATGTTAAACCGCGTTCGTAAAACAGAGTCCAGAAGCCGAACTACATTTCGTAAAAAAATAAAACCAGCATTGGTGGAACCGTATTTGTGAAACCTTTAATTTAATACAAGAATATTTTTTTTTTCATTGAAAATCAACGGAGATACGAAGTTTTTTAATTTGCGCAAAGTTAGTCGATTTGTCACTTTTTCAAATTATGAAGCCCGAATTTGTAAGTCGAGCTATACACTACATTATTTAACCGATTCTTTTGATTAATAGCTTATATGATAGCTTTATGGCATCACAAGGTCCTTTTGTTACTTTTATTTTATAATATTAATTATTTATAAGTTTAATTAGCTAGAAAAGTAATTAAATCCTAAGAGCCAAAACTCTATGCCACAAGGAGATTAATACCCAAATATGAAGTCCTTCGACTGTTCTATCGCCAAACAAATTGTGTTTTAGAACGGCTTAATAAAAGTTAAAATTATCGGTAAGTAATACGCTCTACAAAATAAAAATTGTACCATCGGAAAGATAAAAAATCTCTTTATTCGATGCAAAAAAATCATTTCACTTGGACAATTATTAATAAAGATAGAAGCATTTCAAATAACTAACAAAATTCAAAAGTTTCTCCCATTGTCATTCACTTTTCGCCGGGCCGTAAATAGCAACCATTGCCTGCGCTTCTCAGTTTGATGAAGTGAGTGACGTCAAATCCAAGGAGCGGGAGGGACAGGGGGGGGGGGGGGGGTACTGCTTCAACTGTGAAATAAAAACCACGAGATATCTCGTAGAGCAAACGTTTTAATTTAATCCTAAATTTTTAATTCAGCGTGTGGGATAAATTATTCCTTGAACTATTGGTTGACATGGAAAAACAAATAATAATTTTTAAAAAGTTTAAATGGTGATCATTGGCGCCTGGCAAATTTTTTAGTTGCCAAAATAATTTTAAAATAATTCAAATTGCTTAAACAGAGCCGTCAACTGCTATGATACTTTTGTAATTGTTAAAGCTTCTTTTGCATAAAATTAAAACTATGTTTATATTTTTACTTCACCTTCTTATCGACAAAATTACTGTAAAGTATAAGAAAAAATATTCAAAATAAACGTTAGATGTAAAAATACTGAAATTTTTATAAACATTAGCCATAAAAAATTACGATTGGGTGTAAAATTACGATCGTTAAACAGAAATTTTTATGTGCAAAATGACTAACGACTGCTAATTTTGAACCCTGGATGCAATATTAGTTGTCAAAAAATAAATAAATTATACCTAACAAAACCTGATCAAACTTCAAATGTTTGGGAGCAGTTGGATCTGTAAAATAATAGATTTTAAATTTAATTAAAATTTTTTAATTAGTCAGTACTATTAGTATCCTAAAATTCCAAGTAGAATCACAATTGGAAAAGGAAAGCTAACATAAAGACATTATCAGTTTGAATGTTCATTTGGCATGTGCAATATTAAAAAACAACAACAAATTGAATGAAAACTAAAGTTCTAACTTGAAAATTAAGAAGTATAAGGGCCCTTAACTAAAGACCTATTAAAATTAAGTAGTTTTTAAGAACCATGTGGACAGTGCCGTCGATTCGGGGTAGTAGTTACCCCTGCACTTTTTTCAGATGTTGTCCTCTCCCTTTTTTAATATCAAATATTTAAAAAATTAAATGCAAGTCAATTGTTTTACTGCATTGACAACACAAGGAAACATTTTCGTATGTATAAACTACAAGGAAGCTGGGGACAGTAATAGAAAGTTTAGCTTTGGAAGTTTTGGAACAAGGCATAGAAAGTTGGGTGATCTTTTGGATTTTTTTTTATTTGTTTTAAATCTTTATAAATAAAATCCGTTGATTGTATTACATAATTTCAGTAACAATTACAAACAAAATTGTACGATTACTTTTTTAATTGATCACACCTATTATTTCAGCAAAAAATTACGGACAACAAAATTTTAAATTGTCCATTTAAAAAAATAATGCATCAGAATACATAGTAAAATTTCAGAATACACATGTAGCACCATCATTTTCTTGGCAGGATATACAGAAAAAAATTAACAAGCTTGATTGCTAATTACACAAAGAAAAAATTTCAAAAAAAAAAAAATTCTTCTAGTACTATTTACCTCCTTTGATATTACATTTTACATACACCCCCTATTACATTTTGTGTCTCAACTACCAAAAAACAAAAAAAAACTTACTGGTCATAGGGATCTTCATATAAACCTAATTCATATCCAAGATATTCACAATACAAGCCCCAACCCTTTAAAATAAAATATCAAATAAGTCCTATACAATAAAAAATGTATTCTTAACACTTTGCAGTCAAGGTACAAGTTTAATATTTACATTCTTTTTATGGAAAAGTTTCATTTCATTCCAGTTATTTTTAAAAAGGTATTATTTAATTTAATGTTAATACCCATATGATACCATACTTTTAAACTGACTTAGACAAAGAGCAAGCTAACAATAGAAAAGTGTTTTTTTATGCTCAAGGTCACACAGTTCTCCTACAATTTGAAGAACAGAGGACAAAAGAACAGGTTATTATTTTGGTAATTAAGAGTCGTCTAATAAAAAGTAAAATAAGTATATGGATATACTTTTTTTTCTTCGAGTACAAATTTATCGTAAATGAGCGATGACATACTCAAATTAAAGTAATCGTACTTTCTCAAACATGAGCAGTGCGATTTAATATTGTGAATCTCGGCTTCTGTTCAAGCCATCTTAGCAAAGCAGCCTTACAAACTAAAAATATACATTCAGAAGATGGTTTTCCACATTATTTGATATCAATTGCTTAAAAAGAAACCGAGTTATTACAACTCAATTATCTTACTTCAAATTGTTTTTGCAAACCTGTTCAAAATTTTTTCTGTTTATAATTTCTTCACATCGCCCTGGTAGTATAAGGGATAGGCCCTGTTTTGCGGTGCCAGAGGATCTGGGTTCGATTCCCTGTAAGTCTTGTTTATAATAGTTGATATTTATTGAAAGTGATTTATGAAGCTGGCCTATGTAGGCAAGCAACTGCTCTTTTTATTTATTGTACTCATTTTTGAGTACATATCTTTAAAAAGTGAAACTTAAGTATTCGGAGCTATGATAAGCATCGAATGTACTCAACAATGAGTGTATTTTACTTATTTTGGAGTACCTATTGTTAATAGTGTACACACCTCCATGTAAGCTGTGTGGAGGGGAAAGCGGGAAGGAGCTTGGGAACATTTTCTATCTTCAACAAATCTGCGATAAGAAGGGAGACCTTTATCCTCCATCATATGAGATAACTATAATGTAAAAAGAAAATAATTAGCATTGCAATATTGATTTAAAGAAAGCATAAAAAGAATTAGCATTGCAATAATAATTAAAAATGAATAGTTTATTGGTTGATTAGTAATAATATTTATTGGAAATCTATTCTGAGTTGAAATATATAATATTTTGTTTCAAAAAAAAAAAAAATGTTTTTTTGGTGTTAAAAGTTAAACTTTTGTAGAACAAATTTTGTTCTTTTTTTACTTTTTTTAAATAAGAGCTCTGGGTACTTTATATGTCCACAAATATATAAAAAAAATCGCAATTTTATATTTTGTAATTTTTTTTAATGTAAAAAGATCTTATATGTTTCCTAATTGGACAGAATTTATATATAAAAAAAAAGGTTTTTCTTTTCCATGAAAGTTATGGATTGCTACTAATCAATTATACTTGTTTAATTTTAAATGGGAGTTTAAAAAAGTAGCAATTTTACGCTACATTTTTTTCTTCATATTTGTCATAAAAAAAAATATTTTGCCTATAATTCAAATTTTTTTTAATACACCTCTACAGCAGGGGTTCCAAAAAAACTGGACCGTGGCCCCCAGGGATCTGCGGGGTCATAAAGACAAAAAGGGTTAAAATGCAAAATAAAAAATCACTCATCCCATACAGTTCGAAATTCAGTGCAGTAACTAACTTAAGTGGCTATTAAAACAATTTTTATGAGTTTAAAAGAGTGTTAAATGTACAAGTACATGCAAGTAAGAAGCGAAATGTAATTAAACACTTCTGATTGGGGTGTTATCTTTTCTATGTACTTGTTAGGTAAATTAGTGTCCATATTTTTAGTAAAAGCTGTGTAAAATAAAAAAATATTATAATTTTTTTTTTAAGAATTCTTTTTTCCCTTCATTTTCAAATAAAATTTAAATGTATACATGCCCAGAAAGGATGGGATTTGGTTAACTAATGTCCCACTAAAGCTGCAGAGTGAGCTATTGGCGACGGTTCGGGGTCTATCTCGAAGGAAAGACCCGAGAACACATACACATTCATACATGCACCTCGTTATTTTAGAACCATGATCAGATGACAAGAAAACACCTGAACTGGCACCCAATGCCTTCAATAGCCGTTGGGACTTTGGACCCCGAACAGATTTATCATGCACCAGTCCCGTATACACGCCGTTAATTTTTGCGGATGTTCCGGACTACTTTTCTAGTATTTTGTAGCGAAGCTGGCAAGCCTCCGATTACAAGATCACAACTTTTTTTACTTTTCTTTGTCAAGTCCATCGCCTAGGATCGAACCTGGAATCTTCGTATTCCCAGCTGACGTGACGCCTTTAACCGCTCGGTCACGGAGGCAGAAAGCAGGGGACTTCCAGGAGCATTTATGACGAAAGGGGATTCGCGGTTCAATTTTAGTTTTAGTCCGGGACTTAATGCTAATTGGGAACTGCAGCTCTACAGCATAATTTTTCAGAGGATTATGGATTAAACATGCAATTTTTGTTCATATATTATCTTACATTAGTGGGTACCCAACCATAGCTGGCAAGAAAATAACTAATTTTTTTACTGGAATCAATATTTTTTAATTAATAATTAATATTGTGAATAAAAGATTATTTTACATAGAAGATACATGCTACATTTTAATTTACCCAATGGTTAAATATCAGCATTATACAAAGTTACCATATTAAGACTTTCCCTAAGGATTTGCTAAAAAGAAAATCAGAATATAACATTTTCCTGGTGAAAATAAAATGTACATAGTGAAATTGCAAATAAAATATCGATATCATTGATGTAGTACAGGGTGGCAACAAAATTCTGGAAAAAAGTTCCCTTATATTTCCATGTTGGTGTCACAAAAATTTCCCTGATTTTACAATTACATTAAAAAATGTTGCAATATGTGCTTTGTATAGAAACTAAGTATCAAAGCTACAATAAATCTATTACATTATAAATGAAAAAATTATAAGCAATACTTATTGCCAGTTAAAATAATAATTTATGGATACAACACAAATTAAACAATTGCGACAGGCATAATAGTAATTAAACATGTTTTCTGAAATAAAAAAAATGCAAAAAAAGCAAGTTTTTCAATTATTTCTTTTGGCTATAATTTTAAATGTTTTATATGCTTCCTATTTCTTATTCCAACATTCAATAAATCCCATATTTATTAGTCCCTCACATGTTGCTTACAATTCAAGGTCCAACGCACTTTGCTTTTGCTTCTCTTTCCAGCAGTGGTTTACGTTTTTACAAAAATAAAACTGAGAATATGAAAATGCACATAACCATGCTTTTTTAAAAATTCTTTTGCAGAACTAAAAGGAAATATTAACAACTAAACTACCCAGAATTAAAGGCATAATAGCCGATAATTGCTGTTTTAATGATACAAATTTGAAAATGTCACTGATTTTTTGTGAAATTTTGAAAAATTCCATGATAATTACCTGATTTCCCGGTTTTTCAGGTTATTTTACCACCCTGTAGTAATAAAATAAAACATTTCCTCAAAATAATAATAATAAAAAAAAATAAAAAAAAGAGTTAATTAATTGACAAATTATAATATTGAAAATTAAGGCATGATAATGAAAAGTCTTTTAGGAATAAATGTATTTACCTGCAAATGATGTCCTGGTAAGGCTTCATGTAGGGCTATAGTCACCATTTCATATTTAGGGCTATAGAACAGAAAACATCTTGGTTAAATCCAATCAGAAATACAGATACATAAAAGATTTAAAGGCACACAATTAGTATTTTAAAAGCTTATACAGCACTATTTCTCAAAAGGAGGTAGTAATTTTTATTTTATATTAAGCCAGTCATTTGTGCAACATATTTTATCTGCTTCAAAACACTGCCCCATAAAAGTCAAAGGAAAGAAAATCAAAAATAATTTCAACGTATTTTATATATAAGTAAAAAATAATACTATGTTTGGTAAATCAGAGAGGACTTACAAATGCTCTTTCTCGTGGAGTTGGAGAAGCTTATAATAAGTTTAAACAGATTTTTTAGAAAATATATCGAATATCAATTTGGGCAACTTAAAAAAAGAGAAATAAGTGAAAATTACATAAAATGATATATGCAAAAAAAACCACTACTTATTATTTATAAATAAAAAATAGTTTTGTTTTCACAGGCAATATAGCAGAAGGTGCTTTTAAAAGTCAAAAAGGAAAAAGAGATGAAGTATTGTGTGTTAGGAAAGGTAATGAGAAAAGGTGGTACTCATAAATTAAGTTTTATCAAGCGGCATTTGAGAAACACTCAATCTATGAGGCATTAATGTATGAAAAAACAAATGTCTGCTTATACAACTGTATTGTCTTATTACAATGGATGAATCGGAGAGTAATTTTGCCTTTGCCACAGTTTTTTTTTAATGAAAAAATCTGCTCTTAAGAGTTCTTTAATACATGGTTCATACAGATTTTCAAAAGTAAAAATTAAGTAGTTCTTAAAGACTTTTTAAGGACCTCTGGATAATTTTTAAGGACCTCTGGATAATTTTTAAGGACCTTGTTATATTTTTTGGTGCCAAAAGGCAGAGAATCATAATTATTTGGTGCAAAATTGCCCGTAAATGTGGTTTTGTAGCAAGTTGGCGCAGGACACTACTTCCGGTAAACTCCGGCGCAGAAATGTTAAAGATGCTACATTCTTGTGAATTTCCCCGATTTTCTAGAATGAGTATCGATTCTACACAAAACAACAAACGAACTGAGATTTTCGAACGATAAAGTGTCGTGTATGATAATGAAATACCATTGACTAAAAAGCGGACAACTTTTTTTCTGTCGCTAAATCCGTCTATTGACGCCTTTCTCGCCTTGCCGATTTATACGTCAAAAGTGTGGACACGATCAAAGTAAAATCCGGAATTCTACATTCCTATATTTTTATTCCAGAATTCTGGGTTCCGAAAATTAAAAAAACTTGGAATTTCGGGTTAGACATGAAAAAATACCATCCATGTGAATTAGTAAAAAGAGCTTATGATTGACAAAAATTAAGGACCTTAGTTGAAAATTAAGGACTTTAAGGGCCCTTAATTAAGGATCTACCTTAATTAAGTAGTTCTTAAGAACTTTTAAGGACTGTGCGAACCATGTAATAAACTAGTCATATTCATACTGATTTTGAAATGGCCACAGCTTTACTGTACGATGCGTTTGAAAATGAAATTTTGAAATATTTCCAAATTGCTGATCTAAATTGCACTATATTTAAATGCTAAAAATAGCTCTTACTAGACTGGGGAATAAAATAATTTCTAATATATAACGAACAAAGATGTAGCTATGCTCCCTACACACAACCATGCAAATGGATTGTTCAAACTCGAAGATACTCCAATATAGCTAGTGGCTGGTGCCTAATGTCTGCAGTATATCTTTTTATTTATGTGACAACACAGTGTTTAAAACGCATTTGGTAAAATTTTAACGAGAAAGTTACCACTTCACTACTTACCCACTTGTACAGCCCGAGAAAAATTCAAAAAGAATCTGCATTCTGCAGGACACATTGGTAGTATTTTTAGGAAAATGTTTAAAGCGAGAACAAAAGATAATAGATCGCTACATAAAAAAATCTGTGCCGTTTATTCAATCGGATATCAGGCACTTTTTTCCCCAGATATCGAATAAATACTGGATAGTTAAAAATCAGCCAGATAGGCTGGATACCCGTTTCATCCCTACTTATTACAATCAGAAACTTACGCGGATTTGTCACAGCCGACTACATTAGCGTAAAAGACGCCCGGTACTTTCCCATCCATGGTCCCAGCTAAGTAGTAAGCAGCTGGTCCCCCAGACATGGATGGCTCAGTAGGTCTTATCCTTTGGAAGAAAACACATTTAATAATATCACAGACATGGATTAGATATGTGGGTGGTAACGATAGTAGTATTACTATATTCACTAGTGAAAGTTGGTAAAAATGTTATGGTTAAAACCATATTTGTTTAATTCCTCTTTTATTTAATTTAATTTCAGTCTCCCCTAATTGTATTAATTAATTTATGTAATATTGATGTATCCTATTTAATTGTCAACCTTGTACTTGGGAACCTGCACTTTTGATTCCATTAAGCCCAAACATAGATTTCCCCCTTTCATAAGCCCCCTAAGAGCTTTTTCACTTGTAAATAGGGTGATAACCCCTGTCTGGAGTCTTTTTCCACCTTTTTGGGTCCCCAAATCGGCCCCCCCCCCATTGTTTCCCCCTGTATCACATTTCAGTTTGAGTTCGTATTTTTGAGAGCGTTTTACTTACTAGTCTGTAATTAGGTTTAACTGTAACCGAGGAAGTTTTTTTTAATTATCTGATTGACTGTGAAGGAAATTGAGGTGCTAGTTTTGAGAGATCTGGCAAGGAGGTTTTTGGCAATATATTCGAAAGCGCATTTTTTAACGAGGACTTTTTAACGCATCTTTCGAAGCCTCAACACGTACAGGAGTGTAGCTCCCCTCTTACAAACGCGGACCGTGTGTCCTTTTTTCGAAACCCTATGGGTTAAGATCTCGTGCAGTAGCCGTCGATGCTGATGCAGGGTTAGAATTATGTAACCGCCGCCCTCTCCAACCGATGTAAGAGAAAAAAGAGATCGACCAGAGAGGATGGACGAGTGACCCCTTTCCGTCGAAGAACTCACACCATCGGAGCCCTGATGCCGCGGTCGTTCCCCGACTGCCCGGACGTCCCGGTTAAGCATCCTGGATCCTTGGACGAGGTCCAAGAGCCGTCTTCCCCAAGGCTGCATCCCAGAGCCTGGATGCCTCTTCAGTCTTTCGTGAACTAACCACCCTGAACCATAGAACTGGGATAAGCCAAGGACCGTTACAGACTGTCATTCAAGCCCTCAGCATTTGGGGCGACTCTGACGTCGGATCAGCGAGCTCCTACACCTAAGTACCCCTTTTTGTCCACCTCCCAATCTTGGAAACTTTTATTATGGTAGTAGCGGCTTGGCCATGTTTCTGTTTTGCGCTCGTAATGTATCGCCTTGACCTCCTGCCGCATCTCTCTCGACGAAATTGCTGAAGTTAGTAGTTTTTAATTTTAGTTTACCCTCCCCCTTTTAATTTATTTATTTTTAACTAGTTTGGCATTGTAAGGTTTTTAAGTGTTCCATTCCCTTTATTTTAGTGTTTTAAATAAATTTGTTTTCATTTGGTCACAATTTTTAGTCTTGTGTTTATTTTTTTTGTTCAAAACTATAGGATCACGCCAGGTAAATTCTTAAATTAAACATTGATTAATATTATCGTTCTTCTTTTCTTTCTTTTGTTAGTGTGTTTTATTTATCCCATTAAAAGTAACTATCACAAAAATCTTAATACTAAAACTAAAAAAAAACTGCAGTTATACACAATTATAGGTACATAGACAATTTTTCACAACTGGAAAAGTCAGAATTAGTTTCAAATGCTTTTCAGGTGTTACAAAGAAATCTTAAATGTTAATTTTAGATAAAACTCTTCAAATATAAGTTTTTTAAACTAATACTAACATTGAAAAATTTGGCATCAAAACCATTTTTTGGAACATTTGTAATAAAATATTTTATATAATATTCAAATGAAGAACACAAATATATATTTTAAAGATTGAAAAAATACAAGGCCGTGAAAGATAAATTGTACAATTTGTGATGTTAGGTATAGTAGACAAAATTAGAATATTTTAAAAGCAGTATTATATATTACTCAAGTTTTGATTTTGGAATAGTCTTAACAACTTTTGGCAACAGTGGATGAATTTTATCAAACACAAGATGTTTATAGGCACTTAGCAATTCTTCCTGGAAAAGATAACCATTGAATTATCAAAATAAAGTATGAAAACAGGTTACAAGTTTTTATGAGTTATATGACACAACATGTTAAGAAAGAACAATTTTGTACCAAGTAAAAATTGTAAAATATTTCGATCTAAATATTCTTAAAAATTCTAACAAAATAAGACTATTGTATTTAAAAAAAAAAAAACTGGCTACGCTAGAAAATATTTAGCTAACCTTTAAACTAAAGCGAATATTAAATACTTCATGTATCAATGAATACAAAAACTATTGAGAAAAGATCAATTGCGATTTGATTGAAATTAACCTCAATCATGCTAATGTTATATGACAGTTTCAAATTTAACGAATGCATTGCCAGCAATATATCTCTTATTTATTAGTAAAGAAAAATATATGTGAATACACAATATTATGATGTAAATGTAACTATTATTACATTCACAAACTCATTTAAATATTTAATATTTTTTATTAATGGGATTCAATTGAAAAGAAAATTGGTTTTAAAAATTTCCTTTTTAAGTTAAATTTTTATCACTAAGTGTAAAATTAGTATCATTAAGTAAAAAATTAGCATTACTAAGTATAAAATTAGTATCACTAAGCGTAAAATTAGTATCACTAAGCGTAAAATTAGTATCAATAAGCAAAAAATTAGTATCACTAAGCTAAAAATTAACATCCTAAAGCATAAAATTAGTATAATTAGTTGTAAAATTAGTATCACTAAGCATAAAATTAGTATCACTAAGTGTAAAATTAGTATCATTAGGTGTAAAATTAGTATCACTAAGTGTAAAGTTAAAAATTATTTCTTACCGGATCTTTGAAATAAAATTGTTCATCCCTCCTCATTTTCTCAGAAAATTCCTTAACTGTCATATCCAGATTTAAAGACTTAATAACCTTAAAAAACAAAATAAAATACTTGAATAAAAATGTACTTTCACATCAGGCAGGAAACCTTTTATAAATAATTTTAATAATTAAACTGTCAATCTACAATTATTTACTAATTGTGAAGTGTAATAGGTAGAATTTTAGAGATAGAAGTACCAAATTTATTTTAGCTATAAAAAAAAGTAACTGAATAAATTCCGACTGCAGGTCATAAAGTTGTTATTTAACACTTTGGCGGAGCTGAACGACCTTAAGTCATCCCTGGATTTTCAGTTTTTCTAACAATACACACAAACTTTAAATTCTGAAACATATTCAAAGTTGAAATATTTTTCAAATCTAAGGCCTTGAGCTGTATCTTGGAAGAAATATTTATTAAACTAAAATATATTTAATATACTTGCATTGAAAAGATAAAGTAAACTATTTTTAGTGAAAACAAATTTACAATTTTGACTCTTCCTAACTGCTTAGAAGGTTAAATGATATACGGGTCACAACTTCAAAAGTAATTTATGTTTACTTCAATAGCAAATAAATTCAATGTCATACAAAAGGGTAACTATTTCTTTAAAAATATAGAAGTTTATTAGTTAACAACTAAAAAAAATTTCAGAATTTCATTGAAAAAACAATTAAGAAACTAACATCTTGGGGTCCTTCACATGTCTTCTTTGCATAACAATAAACATTTTGAAAATTTAGCTGTGATATAAATACTAAATTTTTCTCCTTTTATCAACAGAAGAATTTTTTACATAGAAGTATACACGCTTACAAATATCTGAACTCTAACCTTCTAAAAGCATAAAACTTACTTTTGGAGATCATGATACTAAAAAACAAAAAATTGCAGAACAAAAAAATAAGCGTAACTTTTTTCCATTTCC
Source organism: Troglohyphantes excavatus (assembly GCA_963932185.1). Taxonomy (NCBI): domain Eukaryota; kingdom Metazoa; phylum Arthropoda; class Arachnida; order Araneae; family Linyphiidae; genus Troglohyphantes; species Troglohyphantes excavatus. Next base: position 9,927,186 of record OZ010677.1, on the reverse strand, counting down.
TTTGAAAATTCCTACTCTTATATATTGGGATGTTGAATAAGTTCTCGCTGTTTTTTTTGTGAAAATTAATGTTTTATTTTAAAAAATCATAAAAAATCATGTTACTGAAAGTATTGTCCATCGCTAGCCACTACTTTTCCCCATCTTTCTGGCAGCATTTGAATTCCACATCGGAAAAACGACACGTCTTTTGAGGCTATCCAAGAGTCGACCCAATTTTTGGTATCTTCATAAGAACGAAAGTGCAGCTCAGCCAGGCCATGCGTCATCGACCGGAACAAGTGGCAGTCGGAAGGAGCAATGTCCGGTGAATACGGCGGGTGGGATAGGACTTCCCACTTAAGCCATGTGTCCGAGCGTTGTTATGTCGCAAAATGACCTTGTTGTGTCTCTGCTCGTATAGCAGCCGCTTTTTCCTTCAATGCTCGGCCTAATCGCTCCAATTGTAGTCTGTAGCGATCTCCTGTGTTGGTTTCATTTGGTTTGAGCAGCTCACAATAAACTATACCCACCAAATGCAGAGCAGAAGCTTGGAACCATGGATATTCGGCTTTGCTGAAGATGTTGATGGATGGCGATTTTCTACGCTTAGGGTTATCGCAGTGTATCCATTTTTCATCGCCAGTTACAATACGATGCGAAAATCCTTTCCTTTTCTGCCATTGAAGCAGTTGTTCACAGGTGAAAAGACGACGTTCGAAGTCTCTCGGCTTCAACTCGTACGGCACCCAATGACCTTGCTTTTGAATCATTCCTAGTGCTTTCAAAACTGTTGTTATCAACTTCTAATGATTCTGCAAGTTCAGCTAGCGTTTGACATGAGTCTTCGGTGCTGCAGAGCATTCTTTATTTTCAAGATAAAAATCATTATTTTTAAAGCGTCTAAACCAATCTTTACAAGTTGTTTCAGGCAGAGCATGGTCGCCGTAAGTCTCGACAAGAATTCTGTAAGCTTCAACTGCAGATTTTTTTTTAATAAAATAGTGCAGTAAAATTCCCCGCAAATACTCTTTTTTTGGCACGAAATTTGACATATTTAACGCAATGAAAAATAAAGTTGTTTGCAATTCTGCGAAATAACGTACACTGTATTTCAAGCTTGCTTATAGTACTTGTAAATAGATGCGTCACTTTCATAAACTAACGAAACTAGTTCCGATAACAACATCTGCTGGAAAACAGCGAGAACTTATTCAACTACCTGATATTTCTTAATAAAATAATCTAAATCAGTATTAGTAAAACTACATAAATACAATTTATGATATACCTTTTTTACTTCACTTGAAATCCTTTCCACTTCCTGCAGGCCCATTGCATGCACCTGCTCTGGTGTCATGTGGCAACTCAAATGAAAATCAAGGCACATCTGGTAGAAAGCTTGTCCATTAGGCAACGTGGAGACTCCAATTTCTGGTCGTGTATGGTTGAAATATTCCTTAAAAATGTTTTCAATTGCGTTATTTTTTAAATTATTCCGGAAGAAAAAAAAACATAGTAATGAATAATAAAATGTTCTATATTATTTCTTTTAAAATTATTCGTAAAGTATCCGAATCATACAGTTTTAATACATATAATTCATATGTGCAAATAAATTAAAGGATACAATTTATGTTAAACAAATGTTACTATTGACATTAGAATAAAACTTAATGCAAATAATCATCAGACAGAATGCTTGGTATAGACTTGTTTACTTAACATACAATGCTGAACTAACTCCAATTATAAAATGACTGACAATTGTCTGTTGAAACTATAAAAATAATGTGTTATAAAATCACAAAGTTCTTTTTTAAGAATGCCAGTTCCTGTTACTAGAACAATCAGCTCTTGTGCTCTTGTGACAGAAACAATGGTAACCATAAACACAATTAAATTTCCTAGCTTGGCTATAGTGACTAAAAGATAGTGTGTCAACCAAAGGCAAAAACTGGTTCCTAAAAGTGGGGTGCCACTAGAGGGCGCTGGTGGTATCAGTGTTGATTGTTTTCCACTGCCTTGATTGAATTTTGATTGACTTTTCGGGAGTAAAAAAATACATATAATATAAAAATTGGTAATTTAACAAGATTGAAATCTAAGTATGAACTTACATTTCAACTAAAAGTAAGGATCTTCTTTTATTTTTTTTTAATTACAGTTCCTTATTAAATGAAAAAAAATTTGAAACTGCTTTTACTTTTGAATATTAAAAACTTATATATATATATATATATATATATATATATATATATATATATATATATATATATATATATATATATATATATACTTACATAGAAAAAATTTTAAATCACAAAAAGTGAAAAAAGTTAATATTAGTAAAAGTCGACTTTAATGTGGACATTCATGATTCATTTGTACCAGATTATTTAGTTTTAATTCGCAATTCAAAACTATTTTTCACCAGTATTTACTATCGTTTAACTCACTAAGACATATTATAATTTTATTTCACTCATATCAAAGTCCCTATTATATGTTTTTATTTTAAAATAAGCAAACACATATTAATCTTCATCAATGGGAATCACGAGATATCCCCAACACTAACGCTTACAGCGCCCCTATCGGTGGTGGTCCGTTCGGAAGAACCTTTTTTCCCTCGGAGAACAATGGTGGTTGACACACTACCTCTTCTAGACACTATAGCTTGGCATTAAAGTTTGGTTTTTAAGCCAATTGCAATACTGTTCATTCCAAATAATGGAGTAGACAGTCAGGGGAGGATCCTGGAATTATTCTAAGAAGAAGTAATTATTGAAAAGAAAATTACTACTATTAGAAAGTTATGTACTAAATTGTTCTTTTTTGCAAGTTCGATACGTTATGGTTACTAATAAAATCCATCACTACATTTTATTATTAATTAACGCAGATCTATTAAATAACTTCCATTTTAGTCATATAAAACTATGATGCAAATAGAACAAAAAGAATTATGTTTAAGTTCCTTTTTAATGACAAATCATTATGTTTTAAAGATATTTTTACTAACGAGCTATTTAGAAAAACAAATCAAAATACAGAAGTTAAATAAAAAAAAAAATATTACTTTATTACATTTTTTCTATGTGTAGGGAAGTCTGTTGCATCTATAGTCTTTCATAGTTATTTGTCATAACGTTGGTATTGGTATGGAAGTTTGTAAAACAGGGTGATAGCTCAAATATCGACAAAAAAAATATCCATTTTAGATAGTGTAAGTTAGAAGATCTCAGAGGAGGTAATTTCTCCATATCTCTGTCCGTCCGACCGACAGTACTCCTAATTATCTTACAAGAAATCCTCATAGCTAGTTCAGGATAAAAAAAAAAAGACTTTCGGGATCTTTTTTTGGTCAACTCATCAGACATTCATTTAGGGATTGTTTGAATATAAGAGGCCAATCAGCGATGTTTCATAGCCAAAAGTAGAATTTTTATTAAAAATTGTTGTCAAATTCCTTGATTTTTATAGAAATTTTATAACAACTATTGATAATTCCCTGATATTTCCAGAATTGAGAGCGTTTTTCCCTGATAATTCCTTGATTTCCGGTTTTCCCTGTTGATGGTCACACTGCAGTACCTTATAATAGATAGTCTTAAGGTTTAGTCCTTAGCATCTACAAATAGTAAGTACACAGCAGGCCCAAGTTAATTATTGGTTTTATTGAAATAATTGCTTAAGTACTGGAAAACACACATTAGTATTCACTTACTTTTTCCAAAAAATCTTTTAGCTCTTTGAAGGCTGGCAGTACACTATGTTTGATGGATTTCATAGCTACAGACAAAAGAACCTCTCTGTAAGTAAATACTAAAATCAACAAAACATAAGTTTGATTTTTAAAGATATTTACTAATGGTTTTTCATATTAAAATAGATAGTATTTATCGATTTATATAATCAAGTTTACAATAAGATTTTTTTGGGGGGGGGGGGGGGATAGGCAGATGTTACGAAATACTGTATTTCATTCTAACTTTACCATGGTCATTTAAATAAACATAAACATTTTATATAAATTGAAAAAAATTTCACCAAAAAAATTCAAAATTTTTCTAAATATTTTAAAGGCAAGGTTATATTAATATTAAGAACTATAAAGGGAATTTTGGATAAATTGTGAACAATTAAAAAGACATTCCCGCAAAAAAAATTGCAATAAAATATTTTATACATTGCTTATTTTCGAAGAAAAAATGAATCTAAAGAAAAGTTTGTAATTATAGTTATAAATGAATATTTATAAAAAAAATATTAAAATTAGTCATAAATAAATTAAGCTTACTTTTCTTGAACTGCAAGCGAGTCAGGAAGACACATAAAAGGCTTATAAAAGACACACTCTTCTGGTTTATCTTCCAGAACAGCCAACTGATCGAACAGGTCGATTTGCTCAGGTATCGATTCCTACACATTCATAAACAATCAATCAATCAAATAAAAATGCGATGAGAAACAATTAGCAAAAGAAGAAACAAAGCATTTATTAATTTTTAACTATTTTTATTTTAATGAAAAATAGAAGAAGCTTGGAAACAAACTGAACATTTTCGTGTATTGTCAAATAATAATAATAATAATAATTGAATTTTTTTTAAATATAATCCAGTGCACATAATTTTTATAATATATAATATATATAATATATTTTAAAATATTTTATACTATAATATTTCATAATAACATTAACTACATAATGATTTCATGATATAATAACATTAACTACTGACTTACTACTGATTTCTTATGAAGAGTCATATTTTGCGATATTCCTTCTTTCATAATATGGATCATTTGGGATATCTAAAAATAATAAAGCAGTTCTTAAATGTTATGAAGTATAGATCTAGAGCATATTTAATATATATAGTTAGAAAATGCAATGTATGGTTGTATTGCTAGAAAATTGCTAAATTTATGGTTTGATACTGAAATTTTTTTACATAATTTTAACCAATTCATTATTTGTACACCATGTTGTCACGGCAAAAATATTTTGGGGGAATTGAAACAAGAAATTTTCCAACTTAACGATTCGAAATTCCCAACTCAACAGTGCTGAAATTCCCAGTTCCAATTTATCAACATATTTAATCTTTTTTTAAAATATCTTTATATATATTTCTCTTACGCGGTGATTGAAAAACGCTGTTTTTCTGTACGCTGAGTGGCAACAGTTAGATTGTTTACGAAATTCTGTTGTGCCCGTATTTTTATTTTGCCATTATGTAAGCCATTTTGACGATTAGCCCCTTCAATTCATTAGTAAATAATTATTTTGTTGATGTCAGCTTAAATTAGGAAGAATATTAACCCTATTACATTAAAAATAGAAGTTTTGAAAAACGCTCTTCTAAACTTTACATTAGCGGAACATTAACGTGGTGCCATCTGTTGGCAATTTTGAAAACTAGATTTCTATGACCTTCATTTTTATGACTTATTAACTTAGTTACGTACACATTTCTGGTAGGCAAGAGTATGGTAAGCTTAACGTCAATTATGCCAAAACAAACTACCAATAATTAAAAAAATTAAACTAAATTGCAGAAAAGGTGTGAAAATAACGTGGAAAATAATAAATAATGGTAAAAATAAAATAATAAATAATGGCTTGCCAGTGGTTCCATTGTTTTCATTTGTAGTTTAAAAGAAATTAAATCAAATGATTTTATATTGATTTACATGGCAAAAAAATGTATTGATGCCAAGATGAATTATAATTTAAATTTAGTTTCAACGTTTAAAGTTTTTGGTAATATAATCAAAAAAAGTATTGTTACTAGGACACATTGTTATTGTGTCCTACGTTTTAGTGAGCGAAGCGAGAAGTGGTTTGAGGAGCAAACCTATGAGGACTACGTAGCAATCCTCCGGGGGTTGGCAGAGCGTTAGCGGAGCAGGGGGCGGAGCCTCCTAGTATATTAGGTAATATTAAACAGTTCTCTCACAAGTATTGATTTGTTCGTATGCAGTGTCCTTTGTGAGGTCTAATGTAAATGCAGTGTTCACTCTAGGCGTTTTTTGAAGGGCGGTTCGCCCTGCCCGCCTTTTTTTCATCTCAATAGCGCCCTCATGCCTCTTTTTTCAAAAATGCCACCCTCTTTTTAAAAAATTCCGCCCTTCTTGGCCTTTTCAGTCACGCACAAGAGTCCTTGCTTCCCTAGCTGTCTTTAAATAAGGCATCGATTTAAAAAAAAATTGTGTGTAAATTGCAATTAAGTGAATTATGACAGTAGAAAAACAAACTCCTTTTTAACTATGCATGTTATGCAATCGCGATGATTCCGTAGTCATTTTGAGCATAGGACATTCCACGAATCCTATTGGTTTCATATGTGCCCGCATATGAAATGAATTTTGATTTAAGTAACCTTTTTATTAGTTTTGTATAGGGGTCTGATTAGGGTTACTTAAATTTTTGGTTTTTAGGGAAAACTTTCAGTTTAAAATGTCAAATATTAGATTTTAAGGTAATATCTTCATAGAGAGACATCAATTTTGTACGGATCTTTCCTTCGAGATAGGCCCCGAAACATCAACAATAGCCCAATATGCAGCTCTAGCGCAATGTCAACCAACAAATCGGAACTTTTTTTGTTTGGTCAAGGATCCGATGTGTGAATGTGTGGCCACACCCACCCCATAATTTTTTTTAATGTGCCCTTTTAAAAACAAGAAGTGCCTTTCTTAAAAACGGGGTGCCCTTTTATTGCCAACAGCGCCCTGCCCCTTTTTATTTCTAGAGTGAACACTGGTAAATGTAATCATACAAGTTGGGTAATTTCTAATCTTCCTTAGTCCTTAGCTTTCATTTGCTTATAATATTAATTTTCTTCCGGCATAAATTTTCCTAACTTGGGGATTTTTAGAAATTGAATTTCTCAACTTTCAGAGTTTCCAGATTATTGGAGGGGGGATGTGCTCTATACAAACCCTCCCCCGGAGCGATGGGCCTGTTTGTACATTTAGTGTAATTTACATAGATAATAATTTAATGGTATAAAATTTGTGTTTTTGGTTTTCACAAAGATTATTTTGAAAAAAGAAAACAATCCGTGTTTATAAAAGAAATTAAAAGTCATTTTTTTCCTCTTTTATAAAAATAAAAAATAATCTTAAAAAAATACTTCTACACCCGAATTTATTTCAGTAATTAAAAAAATATATACAAAATTTTTACTAATAAAATTTTCCATTAGATACAATAATTATGATACATACCTGAACTGGTAATTTATTGTACCTGGAGAGTACATTGTTGAAATCTTTTACATTGTTAAGTGGCATTGCAGCAATGAGCCTGTCGAACTCGTTTTGAGGTCCATCGAAGTAACTTATCCGAAAGAAATACCTAAATGGAAAAAAAAAAATTTTAGAAAAGGCATGTCACTTTAAAATTTCACATATGAAATTTTCTAAGAATCTATGTCATTAAAAATTAAGGAATTCCTTTCTGGCAAAAGTTAGTGATTTTTACTGGAATAATTTTGAAGATAGTATTAATAAGAGTTGCATATATGTTTTTTTAAGAATTTTTAAGACTGGGTTTATAATATTAATTAATATATTTTTTGATGTATATTAAAAATAAGCTCAATTGGCTTCAAAATATTCGTTACAATGGCTTAATAACGACTCAAATGCATGTTCGAGTTCACTTGCAGGGATTACCTCCAAAGCTTTCGTTGAATAATCAAAATAACACCCTTTTAATTTCATATTAAATTTTTAGAATAAAGATAAGTCACAGGGTGCTAAATCAGATTAAAACAGTGGATTTTTAACACGCAGAGTTATTTTTTGTCAAAAACTATTGCACCTTTAGTGAATTGTGACTGGGTGCATAATCATGCAACAAACACCAATTGTCTTCATTCCGATATTCTTGATGAATGCGACGAATTCTGGCCATCAAAAGCTTCAACAGTAATTGTTCTTCCAGTCAGATCAAATTCAGTGTGGATAATACCCTTGCTATCGAAGAATGTGATGAGCATTGTTTCTATTTTTGATGGAACGTTTATGCCAGAAGAAAACATTAGATCGACTTAAACAAAACTCGCCGTAAACTTGTTTCAGAGGCACTTTTTCCAGGTTTTGCATGAAATTTAATTACAGCTCTTTGTTCCATCTTGAAGTGGGAAATTAACACAACTATACTACATTTGCATAAATCATTTGAATAATATAGTATATTTGCATGCAGAAAAGTTATTTTAATAATTAAAATTGAAAACAAATAAAGAATTTAACAAACCCTCTGGCTTTACTTCCATCTAAATATGTTTTAAGCTCATCTACTAAATTCAGCAAATTTCGTTGTGCTTCATTTTCTAGATTTTGCCGAGAAAGAAGATTCAGTGCATCGTTCATAAACTGTTGACATGCAATCTGAAAATATTTTAATACATTTTAAAAATATACTAATGCATATATATAGGTACAAATATAGGACTTTTTCTCTGTTACGCCCCCAAATGCCAAAGAGTGAAAATCGCAAAGGATGTATGCGCTGGATAACATGGAACTGTTTTTAATATGATGTATCCTCATTGCTGATGGGATGACTAGCAAATGTGGCTAATATTTTTTAAACAGATATATGTTGATAGTTTGAACGTTCCTAGACGTTCCTTTGTGTGCCATTGCCCAGCGCTAAAAACGACTGCTCTGAGGGGATGACGAGCTTCAAACGACTGATCGAAGAGGATACCAGCTGTGTTTGAAACGGCCGGACAGAAAATGTGCCATTCTGCAGTATATAAATAAGAGAATAATTGCCTGAGTCGCCTTTTCACAATTTTTTTGCTTCATATAAGTTTTCTTTCACTACAATGGGAGAGTTTCACGTGACGTATTAACATGGTAACTTACTAGTAGTTTCGATTTCTTCCCTACAGCAGACAACTTTGCTTTTGTTTGTTTAGTCGCTACGCTTGCAATTATGGGAAAGTTTGTATATAACATTTATTTTTTCGAAATAAGTAATATTTTTATTCTATATATGAATAAATTTAAATACAGAAATATATTATATTTGTATATAATTAGAATTACAACAAAATACGGAAAAATACTTTTATTTCAACACAAAAATACTTCATAAACGATGAGTATAATCTATCTCAGTGTATGTAGTAAATATTTCTATATTGAGGTATTATTTAAAGACTAATACTTAAAATTATAGTACAGGAGCTAAAACTCCATGCTAACGCTACGGAACTTCTTCGGCGTCACAAAATTTTCTCCATGTTCCGTTGAAACACCAGTCTTCTTCTTCTCGGCGTGAAACTCCCCCATTGATTACAATAAGCCCATTGTGTAGCTCTAGTGTGTTTTAATTCAACCAACCCTTAAAATTAAATTATTTCCCAAAACTCGGAATTCGTTCGGGATAGACCTCGAACCGCCACGAATAACCTGCTATGTAGCTCTAGCATGATGTTATTTAAGCAAACCAAATGGAAACCATTCGAAAACCTTTTGCATATTATATTTGTTAACTGTAATTGTGTATTCAACCAGAACAGTGCTGTTATGTTTACATCGTTTTTAGCTCGTTCAACACCCTCAATGAAATCAAACAATCTTCTTTTATCAATTTACATCGTAATAACCTAACTTACAACCACCCAACTAACAAAACTTCACGTTCCCATATGATTTGCTTCGTGGTTGGCATGGCTACAATCTACATCTCTATTAAATATATAGTAACCATAAAGATCAGCGGGTAAAACAACGCATGCACACAACACATCATGTCATTCGGCAAAAATTTTGAAAACACTGCGCCAACCCACTATTGCAAGCAAATCTTTAGTAAAAAATATCGTGCTTTATGAGATAAATCTCACTAGTAAATAGTAAAACTTTTTTATGGTTAATTAGCGGTACTCGTCTACCACCATATTGGGCAAATAACATTTTTAAATGAAACTAATTCCAATCAATATTAATTAGGGATGAACCGGATAGTGGTTTTGCCGGATACCGGATATCCGGCGCACATTACAAACCGGATATCGGATATCCGAACTGGATTTTGCCGGATATCCGGCAGTTTATTTTTTATGAAAATAACTTCTCATACACACTAGAAAAAACGGAAATCAGTCAAAAATTGAAAAATATTTTTTTATTCTGTAATTTTTCAAATTCCTTATCTTTAAAGTGATACCAAAATTGAATAAACATAAAAAAAAGAAAAAAATACAAAGGGTTATTCTAGGGTGCTGCTAGCAATGGTCGTATGTTTTGTACATTTTACAACTTGATTTCTGAATAATTGTAATTTTACCATATGCCCTTTCATTCCAAACATAAAAACTCAAGTTTGCTTAAATTTTTGAGAAATTTATTTTTTAATTCAACTTTATGTTAGTTGTGAGATGTGATAACCCTCCATCATAACGATTCGTTAAAAATATAATTTTAAAGTTAAAAATTTGAAAAAAAGTGGGTTTTTTAAAGTCTCTGTTGGTTAAAAGGAGAATCTGCATACTGTGAATACATTGGTAGAATTTTCAGGAAAATACGTAAAGCAAGAACAAAGAAAATTGATCGCCACAAAAAAAAATCTTCGATGTTTTATTTATCCGGATATCCGGCATAGAAAATCGGATATCCGACACTTTACTTCCGGATATCGGATAGTTACCGGATAGTTAAAAAGCAGCCGGATAGGCCGGATAGTTACCGGATATCCGTTTCATCCCTAATATTAATGTCTATTTGTTTACCTTTCCTTCTTCAATGTCTTCTGAAGAGAAGCTCTCCAGTTTGTCATCGTAGTCATGAAAACCACAAAAAGTAGCGAATTCGGGACAATTTTGCAATCGCCAAGTCCAGAAATTTTCTAACAAACGATTTATTTCCTTAGTGGTGTCCATCAGAAACTAAAGGCAAATTTACAAATTAGTGGAAAAACTTCTTAAAAAATTATATTAAATAAATTTACATTTGTTATCATAAAGGAGTTTTTTAGAAAATAGAAACTTACTTCACTTTTTAGAAACTAGGAACTTTAGTTATCAGTGTTCGTGTGATTTTGTGCTTCTTTACTTCAAGTTTTGTGTACACTAAACCAAGGCTAAACTAGATAACCCTCCGCATGGGGTTATGAGTTTACCTCATAGAAATGTATAAAGACCTAGAAGGAGGAAGGATAGAGCAGCTGATGAAGCCTGCAAGGGCGAGAAAACGGGGTAGAGTTGGCGAGAAAAGGGGAAGAACGGGGTATATGGCTGCCAGATTGATGACATTTATCTCTTGCTTTGGATTTTGCTTCAACTTTCACAACGCTTGACGTTGTTTTACATAATAATTGCATTATATAGTATTTTAATTACGGCAATATTTTAGGCATTAAAACCATAAAATAACAAAAATTAGCGTTAAAAGTTAAAAAATTATGACCACACATGTGGTTGTATAAAACTTCTAAATATTAATATTTCCCTTTAAAAGCAACGCAAACAACATTTTTTCTCATAATCTACAATATTACCTTGTTTTATTGTAATTTACAGCATTATCAAAAATGCTATATTTAGAGCGCAATAATTTTTTTTAAAAAGCGATTTTACCATTGAAACTCCCATCTACCGACCAATTGAGGGGAACAGTTGGCGACGGCCGCCATACCTTCAATTCCCCTGTTATGGCGAAACTGGCTTTCAGCCTTCCAGCAACCCTATTAGAGTTCAGTGGTTTACCTACATTAAACTCAAATAGAAGTCGAAGTTTCACACATAATGAGATTAAATTTTTATTTGATCAGCTATATCTTAATTAAATTTTCTCTTTATGATATAATATAAAAATTGCAATAATTTGGTATTAGGAGAAATTTATGAAACTATTCAGAAGTAAAAACTTTATATTTTAAACAATATTTTTATTTTTCGATTTTCCTTTTACGATTTGGCAACAATGCTGGGATGTTTTCATGTGTTCTCGTTTGTAATCTGTACCGCGTGTATAAAGTGAATAAATAAAAATAAATATTTTTTTGTATTGTAATATTCAAATAAAACATTTTGCAGTATAAAATGCGTCCGTTAACTGATGATGAAACACGAATTTTTTTTGAGAAATTATCTAAATAGTAAGTAAATTTATTTATTTCTGTACAGGTAAATGTTAATCATAAAGAACAACCCCTCTATTTTCTTATTGTATAAAAATACATTTACAGTTCAAACTCTAATAAAAGTATGCTTCAGGCGAGCATCGATCTCTTAATTCTACAAATTGAATCATTCAAATTGTGTATATACTGCAAAATATTGCTATCTGTAGAAAAAATATCTTTCATGTTATAAGATTATGATTTCTAAAATTGTTGAGGTTAGTTTATTAATATTATTGAAAACTCCGCATAATTAGAATTTCACCTTATATGGTTGATGCAAAATTGCAATTTATCTTTGTAATAAAAAGAAGTATATAAAGCTACTTTTTACAGTTTCTTATCATATAATGTGCAATCATTCATCCTATGGGTCAGCAAATTACCATAAAATTACTAAATCAGTTTAATCAACTTCTTAATCAATTCACAACAAAATGTTAAAGTAAGAAGATTACCAACTTTTGGTACAGATGTAGTATAGGACATTTGGTGCGCAAGTTTTTTTTGGCGTGTTTTATAGGAGAGATAAATTTATAGAATAGCAACACCGCCTGACATTTTGGTATTTTCCTATTCTTGTGGCGACTTTCAATCTGGCAACCCTATGACCTCATCGTGCTGCATAATCGTTTTTTTGCGTTTGCGGAACTATGTTTAACGGCAATTTTTCGTCTAAAAAAAATTTCCTATACTACATCAATGCTACCTATGCCAAAAGTCCTATACTACATCTGTTCCCAAATTTGATGTCGCCATTACTAAAAATAATATAGCAGTAAGTTGTTTGTCCATTTTCAATGAGATAAGCAGTTTGAAGGGCGGTCCGCCCTTGTGTGTAAGTTAGAATTAAGTGAGTGATGGCAGTAGAAAAACAAACTCATATTTAAATTTGTGTTGTGCAATCATGATGATTCCGAAGGTTTTTTCAAACACAGAGCATTTCACGAATCCTATTGGTTGCCTGTACTCGCATAGGAAATCCTAAGTTTTTTTTTTAAAGAGAAGATGGTTTGGGGCGAGGTAGCAATATCAGGCATTTTATTACCAAATTTTAGATTTAAGTAACATTTTCATCAGTTTTGTAAGGTGACTGATTAGGACTACTTACAGATACGGTTTTTAGCTAAAAGGGAAGGTTGCATTGCATATAATAAGGTTCTTAATAATTATTATAACTTCTGTAGGCTCAGGTGTGGTAAATTGGTCAGTTGGGGTAAAGTGGTCATACTGTAATAAATTTTGTAGTTTTTCTTCCCTAATATTTATTATTATCGTAAAGGTTTCACATATTTTTATTTTAGTTTTCAGTATAGAGGAGCAATGTTTTTCACACAAAATTATAATTTTAGTAATACATTGAATGCCAATAAATAGCCATTTTGTTGTTGTACGTTTCAGTACAATCTTTTGAATCTCTTATGAACTTCTCTCCTACATTTTGTTTAATCAAAATCTTAATAGATTAGTTGTGCAGGAGGCTTCAAACATATCTCAAGAATACATTTTCATTGATAGGCAAGTTGTGTTTATTAAAATTTTTATTTTATAGTGTGTTTCGTAACATGGGGTAAAGTGGTCATATGACCATGCTTAACGTATTCATGGTAACAATGAGTTTATTTAGGCCTACTATTTAATGATTGATTATTAAATATCAATTTAGAATAATAAAGCATATATTAATTTATCAGTTTATAACATGAGATAAAGTAAATAGTATTAGGCCTAACTTTTTACATTGCTTGGAATGACTTTATTAAGACCTAATATTCAGTGATTAAAATTTAGATAAACTTGTATAATAAAAAAAAAATTGTTGTCTTAATCAGTTTTTTTCCTTCTTTTTACGTAATAAACATGCCAAGAAAATATGTTAGGAAGATTGTACCAAATTACTCTGATGCCAGTCTACAATTAGTTATGCTAGCAAGGCCAGTTAGCTATGCTGGCAGGCATGTAGGTAAGGGGGGGTTGGGGGGTTCAAACCCCTCCCATTGTAAGTAAAAAAAAAAAAAACGAATTACTGTAAAAATCATAAAAATAGAGATTTTAGTGGGGAGGGGTGCGTATTCGAGATTCCTTTTTACTAATGAAAATTTATAAAAAAATTTGTGAAAAAAAAATTGGGGGGGTGGGGGGAGAAGTTTGTTGATGTTTTTTTGGGAGGGGAGGAGGTTTAAGGATTCCCCCTCTAAGGGGGACCCCCCCCCCCCAAAAAAAAAAAGGATTTCCTCAGGTACCTTATCCCCCCCCCCCCCTCGGGATGGGGGGGAGGATAAGTAAAGAAATCTGTTGCTCAGTCAGTAAACCCCCCCCCCCCCCATAAAAAATCTATACCTACGTGCCTGTATGCTGGTTAAAAAGGGCAAATCCATTTATGCTGTAGCTCAGGAATTACCCGACTTTAAGAAGATGGGTCATTAACAAGCCCAGGCATAATGGTCCTGATGAGAATCATGGCTTCGAAGAAGAATCTTACATCATTAAAAGCTTCAGATTCATTGCCCATGTTGGACATCCATTCGATTATTCTGATATGGGAACGTCCACCAAAAATGAAACTTTTTACTGAAATTAAAATTTTAACCAAACTGTAAGTGTGGTATATCAATTTAATCCTAGAAAGTTGCTGGGTATGAATTTGTAAGGTATTATTTCATAAGAATAATAGTCTGCAGTGAAATTGTTCTGAAAGTTGACTTATTTCTTCACTTTTATTGGGGCCAAAAATGTCACTTCGATAATAGTATATTATTTTCTTAATTTTGTTCATTAATTGAAATAATTATATATACAAATTCATAATCCATTTGCATATTTATCATATATATATAGTTGAAATATTTTAGATTAGCTTTTGAATAAAATTTTAACTCTATTTAATAGTGATATTTAATTGTCACAAGAGTAACAAAAAACATATAAAAGTTTCAAATTTGTAAAAACTACTTAACATTTTTACTTGAAACCTTTTAATCTCTGATTTGGTAGAATAAGACATATTTTACACCATTTATTTTTTGTGTGTCATGCATAGAACAT
Source organism: Troglohyphantes excavatus (assembly GCA_963932185.1). Taxonomy (NCBI): domain Eukaryota; kingdom Metazoa; phylum Arthropoda; class Arachnida; order Araneae; family Linyphiidae; genus Troglohyphantes; species Troglohyphantes excavatus. The sequence goes on along the minus strand of OZ010677.1, from coordinate 9,912,005 downwards.
CCTCTGTTGAGTTGTCACAAGAGTAACAACTGACTGTGTCACAAGAGTAACGCATAACATTTCTGGCAAGTAAATCAAATAGGTTGTCTTCAGACCAAAACAAAAACAATATTTTAAGTTTATTTGGCTTTGCCCTTTTTAAGAATAAGTTCTTGAGTAGTTTTTACATAATTAATTTAAAACAAATTAATTTGCATTCATTCATGTTTTTAAAATGAATGAACTTAATTTTTTATTTACTTTAAAATTACAGAACAATTATGACAGCAGGTCCTCAGAATGTGTGTATTTGTGGTTTTCATAAAAACTTTCAAAGTAATTCATAGGACAGTTGCAGATTTATTTTCTCCATTCCTAAAGATTTATTGATTTAGAGTGCTGTGTAGGCCCGTTGCACCGGGGGGAGCACGGTCCCACTATAATCTGGAAACCCTGAAAGTTGGGAATTTCTACTTTTAAAAATCCCCAACTTGAGAAAATTTATGCCTGAAGAAAATTAATATTATTAGCAAATGAAAGCTAAGGCAGATTAGAAATGCCCTAACTTGTATCATTATATTTAAATTAGACCTCAGAACAGACATTGCATTGGAATATGGGTGCAACAAATCAATGCTTGTGAGAGAACTGTTTAATATTACCTAAAATGTATATAAAAAAAAGATGAAAAATGCTGATAAGTTGGAACTGGGAATTTTCAGCATTGTTGAATTGGGAATTTCGAATCATTAAGTTGGGAAATTTGTTGTTTCAAGCCTGTTGTTTCAATTTTGTTATGTTGCTGGTGCTTTGATACTTTACTTGAATTTTGGTGGACATTCAGAATGTGCATTTTGAAAAGATATCATAGAAGGACTATTATATAATACAAGACAGATTTTCTGTAAATGTGTTTGCACAATATTTTAATGCAGCATCTCCAAGAAAATACATCGGTCAAAAGTGTATCCAGTTTTTTCTGATAGTTGCACAGGCCAATTTAAACAAAAATATAATTTTGTAAACATGTCAGCACTTAAATATTAACAGTTTTCATGGACAGTTTTTTTCCAACAGCTTATGATACGAGTGCTGTAGATGGAATCGGTGCTGTTTTTCTTTTTTTAAGTGATGTCTATGAAATGAAGTGCATGGTAAAAAGCAATTATACAAAAAGCTGCTGATTTTGCAGAACTTGTTCATGGTGCAACAAAGGTAAACATACTTTATGTACCAAATGAAGAAATCATAGCCAAAGAATTCATTTGCGTATTACTCTTGGAGAATTTGTATAGTGAAGGGCACACAAAAACACACTTTGTAGAAGCTACCAAAAATGCCACTATCTACCATTGACCATAACACACGATAATTCCTACAAAGAGTTCATATTTTATAAAGGAAACTGCAAGTGAAACCGATGATGAAGAGGAAGAGTAATTTTGCTCAGTAACAGAACGCAAAGGAGCCGAGAAATTGTAATATAACCAGTAGGTGAATGTAAACTATGTTGTGGTCTGTTAATTCTAACAGTATATCATGAATATCAAATAAGGTGCTTTAATACACACAAAAGTAAAAATAATTCAAAAGTTTGAACCTTATGATCATGCTATTTGATACAAAAGAAACCAAATTGTGGCTAATTTTGTTGCTCTTATATTTGTAAAATATTTTTTTAGTAAACTATTTTTTAATAAAATAATTCTGTACCCTTTTAAGCTATTTTAGACTCCTATCAATGTTTAAAACTGTTATATATTAAAAAAATTGAGAATTAGCTCATATATTAATGATTTTTTGAGGTTTTTAAGCAGAAATTCAATTGTGGACAAAATGTCACAAGAGTAACGCTTAGCCTTTTACTTAAAACAATGCCATTAATTCAGATTTTGTCAGAGATTCAAAAGTTTTTCCTTTTTGAAGAGATATAATTGCTCTATTATATTTGTAAATTTGAGTTTTGTATTCTCATATAATTCACAGGAATTCTACCTTAAAAACACTTTTTGTATTTTGCCTTTTCCAGTGGTCACAAGAGTAACAAAATTTTGATTTATTTCCTAGACACCAAAAATCTACTAAATTACATATTAGATATGTTTTATGAAGCGGAATGACATGAACTTTTAAATAGTAATTTTGAATTTTATCCTAAATATGTTTAGTATTGTAAAAAATGTACGTTTTTATGAAAATTTTCTCTGACCGTCACAAGAGTAACAATGGACGTTCCCATATATCAAATTTAATCCAAATATATCTTAAATATCCAAAAAAGCAGAGAAAGTCCATTGGGTGATAAGACCACCAAGACCTTACCTCAGAATTTGTGAAAAACTGTCAACAAAAAAATTGACCAAACATAACAATGTCCTTACCGAAATAACAGAATTGCCCATTGACTTCACCAGATCAACAAATAGATATTCATCAGAATTCAGAACTATCAATTATATATGCAATATATGCAATTTAAATTTTAAAAGTACAAAAGTGTCAAATATGGCTAATACAACAATTGTATATCCACTGAAGGACTTTAAGCTATACTGACAATAATATCTCCACCAGTGACAATTGTACATAAAATGGCTATACATAACTCTAAAGATGAAAACAGAAGAAACAGTTGCACTTTGTCTACAAAAAAGAACAAGGGATGCCAAAAAAAATATTCAAAAGCTAAAAAAACAGGAAATTATCAAGTCAACAAATTCTTTTGAGCCAATTTGTGCCGCAGATGTACAAATTTGACAAACCATATTTGTGGAATGTTAGTAAAATATGAAGGGAAGAAATCAATTAAACTCTTTAGGGTCATTCCATGGTAACTCAGGTTACATTTGACACATACGTTGGCTGGTTTCACACTAATTCGACCCAAAATAAAATTTCTAAAACTACAATACATTTTTTTAAAACTTTGAACTGATTTTAACTTAATTTAGAAATATCAAAATATAGGGTCAGGTGGGGTAAAGTGGTCATACTCTAATAAATGTTGTAGTTTTTCCTCCCTATTTTTTATTTTTATCGTAAAGGTTTTACATATTTTTGTTTTAGTTTTCAGTGAAGAGGAGCAATGTTTTTCACACAAAATTATAATTTTAGCAACACATTGAATGCCAATAAATAGCCATTTTATTTTTGTACGTTTCAGTACAATCTTTTGATTCTCTAATGAACTTCTCTCCTACATTTTGTTTAATCAAAATCTTAATATATTAGTTATACAGGAGGCTTCAAACATATCTCAAGAACACATTTCCATTGATAGGCAAGTTGTATTTATTAAATTTTTTATTTTATAGTGTTTTTAGTAACGTGGGGTAAAGTGGTCATATGACTAAGTTTAACGTATTGATGGTAACAATGAGTTTATTTAGGCCTAATATTTAAAGATTGATTATTAAATATTAATTTAGAATAATAAAGCATATATTAATTTATCATAGTTTATAACATAAGATAAAGTAAACAGCATTAGGCTTAACTTTTACATTGCTTGGAATGACTTTATATTCCGTGATTAAAATTTGGATAAACTTGTCCTAATAAAATAATTTTTATTGTCTTATTTTTTCCCTTTTTTACGTAATAAACATGCGGAGAAAATATGTTAGGAAGATTGTACCAAATTACTCTGATGCCAGTCTACAATTAGTTATGCTGGCAAGGCTAATTAGCTATGCTGGCAAGGCCAGTTAGCTATGCTGGTTAAAAAGGGCATATCCATTTATGCTGTAGCTCAGAAATTACCCGACTTTAAGAAGATGGGTCATTAACAAGTCCAGGTATAATGGTCCTAATGAGAATCATGGCTTCGAAGAAGAATCTTGCATCATTAAAAGCTTCAGATTCATTGCCCATGTTGGGCATTCATTCGATTGTTCAATTATATCAAATTTAATCCAAATGTATCTTAAATATCCTAATAGCAGAAAAAGTCCATTGGTTGATAAGACCACCAAGACCCGATTACCACAGAATTTGTGAAAACTGTCAACAAACAAATTGACCAAACATAACAATGTCCGTACCCAAATGACAGAATTGCCCATTGACTTCACCAGATCAACAAATAGATATTCATCAGAATTCAGAACCATTAACATCTGATATATGCAATTTAAATTTTAAAAGTACAAAAGTGTCAAATATGGCTAATACAACAAGTGTATATCCACTGAAGGACTTTAAGCTAATACTGACAACAATATCTCCACCAGTGTCAATTGTACATAGAATGGCTATACATAACTCTAAATATGAAAACAGAAGAAACAGTTGCACTTTGTCTACAAAAAAAACACAAGGGATGCCAAAAAAAAAAGCTAAAAAAACAGAAAATTATCAAGTCAACAAATTCTTTTGAGCCAATTTGGGCCACAGATATACAAATTTGACAAATCATATTTGTGGGATGTTAGTAAAATATTAAGGGAAGAAATCAATTAAACAGTTTATTGGACAAGATTGAGATAGTAATTAATGGGACACTTCATTAAATATCTAGAAAAATCCTAAATTGGTGACTACTACACATTTTCAGAATATAACGACATTGAAAAAACAGAGAGTCGGAAGTTATTAAAATATCTTTTTTTTTTTTAAAAATTTACCATAGAGAACACTATAAATTTACAATTTAATAATAATATTATTTAAATTTTAAATTTAAATAATAGTTCACAAATATAGAAGTTGTGTAAAATATTTTTAAGTAATAAAATGGCACTGTTTACTTATAATTTCCTTTTTATGTCATATTTCTTCAATATGACCACTTTACCCCACCCATGGGGTAAAGTGGTCATAAAAACATGACAAAAAAAAGATGTCATTAAAAGGTGTTACTCTCAAAACATATTTTTAAAATGTATTCTAATGTACTCTAGAGCAATGTAATGTAAAATAAAATCCAAAACAATAATATTTTTTAGAAAATTTCTCATATTTATATTCCTGCAAAGTTAAAAATGCCTGTTTTTATGACCACTTTCCCCCACCTGACCCTATTATAAGTATCAGAATTGTCCGACAATAAATTATTTTCGTCCGGTAACTCGGGTTACCTAAAACGGACACGGAATATACTTGGTACTTTAAAAACTGTCAACTCTGCTCTTATTGAAATTTTAAATTCATAAATTGTATCCTAAATAAATCAATGTATTCTAATCTACATTAAATTTTACATTGGAAGATAAATATCCATATTGGGAATTTTTAATTAATCAATTCATTGGTAACTCGGGTTACACAGTTTTGGTAACTCAGGTTACATATCATCTAACAATGCTCTTCTAATAATTTTCTCAGTATTTCCTTTGGAATTTTGATTAACTTATCCAACTTTCTCCCATTTTATATGAAGCAATTAAATTACTGTTATTTTAGTAATAATTTGAAAGTAATATATGGCATGAAAATGCATATGTAGAGTTTTAATATGCAAACAAAAAACTTTTTCTGTTCTCTAAAAATACCCAATATTTAATGAAAGAACAAATTTCATAACAAAATATACGAGGGCTCCGTGGTTGAGTGGGCCTTTGAGCTGGGAATCCTAGGGTTCCAGGTTCGAACCTGTGCGATGGACTAGACTAAGAATAGTAAAAAAGTAGTGATATTGCGATCGGAGGGTTGCCAACTTCGATACCAAAATACTAGAATGTCATCCAGAACATACACAAAAAATTAACGGCGTGTATACAGGGCTGGTGCACGATAAATCTGATCGGGGTCCAAAGTCCCGACGTCTATTGAAGGCGTTGGGTGCCAGCTCAGATGTTGTCTTCATCATCTGACCATGGTTCAAAAATACGAGGCATCGTTCCCGGGGTTTTCTTTCGAGATAGACCCCGAATCGTCGCCACTAGCCCACTGTGCAGCTCTAGTGCGACGTTAATTAATCAAAACCAACCATAACAAAATGCAGAAAAGAATTTAAAACACTGAAATCTATGCCTTTTCAAACACATAAATTTTAGTGCTAAATTCATATGTGACACTGTTTCCTTTCATAACTAATAATGGAGTCGGTAGAACACGTAACATTTTAATGAACTGTGTATACGAAATATCTGTTTCATCCACTTTCTCCTATTAATTTGAGACACATGATTTTAACATCCTCGCCATCAACATCACTGAGGCACACTGTCATACAGCGGTATTCTATTTTTCGAGGACTACTTATGCAACGGAACATTTGCTTAACCACCAATTTTCTGTTGGTTCTTCACAGATAATACTAGACTATGAAATTATGGTTATACGAAGGAAAGTCTGCCACAAATTTATAAAACAAATTCATAGCATTGATATAGTTTTCGTGATATTTACACAGACAAGCATTGTCAGCAAAATTGCTTTTACCTACTATTTCACCAAATTTAGAACCAAACATTTGATGTATTTCATTGATGGACGAACTCAAATGCCTTATTTGCATTTTAATTTTGGATCCATCTTGTCTTATCGTTACCACATCCTTTATACCAGGCGCTTGTCGGCTGATGTAATCTCTTTCATAAAATGCTCTTACTTTTGAAATTACATCCAAACTTATGCGGTAGCGATGCATAATTTGATCCTGCTGGGATGGTGTATTAGAATCGACATATTTCTCACAAAGCCTTTTTACAATGAATTTCTTTTTCTTGGGGAGTTTTTCAATGCTGAGCGTTCGGCATGTAGCTCTACGCGTAGATGATGCAGTTTTTTAAATAGGAATTTGATTGTGAATAACACACTTTTCACTTTATAATTTTCTATGATTGGAATTTTTTTTTCTTATTTTCTCTTTTCTCTCTTCACTTTTTCAGCTGGTGCCAAGGTCATTACAATACCACTATGAAACAGAAATAAAAAACATTTAAAGTCAACTTTCTCGAACATTTCTTAAGGGAATATTTTGAGATTTTATAATTCATCGAAAACCTATTTAATTATTATATCAACAAAACTATTCTTATACATGTCTAATACCAATGTGATTAAAAACACAAAATTCACGTAATGGTCATTTAAAAAGTGTCTTTATGCTCTTGAAAACATATCTGCACATTTTTAAAGCATATTTTTATTAAAAGACATCAACACAAATTCTTTGAAAAATTCAAAGAAGAGGTGAAAATTGTAGTTGTACAAGTTGATTTAACATTCAAAAACCAACTTAACGTTCATGTTTGATCAGTATAACATCATGGCTACATTGAAGCATTTTTGCCATTAATCAAAGCAAAGGTACTGTAATTGTCCAAAGTGGTTAATGGGGAATTTACCACTATTGCCCCATCAGATAAAATAATTGATTTCTCCATCAGATAAAGTAATTCTCTCAAGAAAGATGGAAAAATATCCTCCTCTTCCTGACACATGCAATACTTATTATTTAAAACCAATTTCAAAATATATTATTGAGTATTGTGAGTACTCTAGTTCTTCAGAAAGAAAGGTATTCAAAGAAAACATACAATCAAATATAAAAGATGCAGACAAGGCATATGGGTCAAGCAATGCATTAGCAGTTAGTGAATTTTAGTTAGTCGAATGGCAAGGACTAAAAAGTATGTTATTAATAAAATGCAGTAAAGTGTATAAAAGTCTACCTATCAGTTATTTGCAGTGGCGAGGCGTGACTTTTTGCGATGGTCATCGCCCTGAGCGGCATGTACCCCCACACCGAGGTAATATCTTTGCGACCGTCAACTGTTGTTGTAGTCCCCCCCCCCCCTCTCCCCCCCCCACCTTCCTCTGTTTTGTGGGAGAAAATTGTAGGAAATACTTTTCACGGGCATTCATATTTGTCCCTTTTCATTTAACTCACGATCTTTCTGATATTCATTATTCAGATGTTTGGTAAAAAGCAAACTTGCTAAAAATGATAGCGAACTGTATTTACGTTGAAAGTACCACAAAATGAAATAAGAAATAAGCGTATGCTTCTTAAATGTCTATTTAGAAAAAAATTCTAAAAAAAAAAGTTAATTTTTTTTTCAAAGCCTCCATGTTCCAAAGCATTTTGTTAATAATTTTTTAATTAATTCAGTACATAGCACTTCAAAAGAAGTCAAAATAAATAAGGACCAAAAATACTTGGCGTAATAAATGTGTAAATGAACATCATTTCCCCCCCCCCCCCCCCCCCCCCTCCAACATTCAATCAAATCACTTCGGGTTAGGCTATATGGTGGCGGGCAGTGGCGGCGATTCGGGGGGGCAAGGGGGGGCGGTTGCCCCCGCACTTTTTTCGGATTTTGCCCCCGCACTTTTTTGTATGTTGCCCCCACAACTTTTTTATATTGGACTTTTTAAAACTAAATTACAAGTCAAGTGTTTTACTGCATTGCCTAACAAAGAAAAAATTTTTAACCCCAACTTCCTCACACTACCATAGAAACGTAAATAAGGGGGGAGGGAAGTTTCAGGAGGATCAAACCCCTCTCATTGACAGATTTAATGTGCACTAGTCGCCTCCAAACGTCAAACGTTTGGACGATGGGAGAACGGGCTTGCAACTTCCCTGTAAGGAACTTGGCGCTTTACAGAGCGCCAAATTGCGAGTTTGAATATTAAATCAAGTAGTTTATTTTGATAAAATTTGCTTATGATTACTAATTAAATAGTTTGGTTATGAAATAGTTTATTTTACTCAGAAAATACCGATTTTAACCTTTTTTAAACACAATCCACAAAAGTATATTTGTTTACTTTACTTATCAGCGAATGTTCTCAAAGATGATGACAGAAAAGATTTAATAGCTTTTTTTTTTAATTCTCAATGCTTTGATTTCGAAAACATCAAGAAAATAGTTTATTGTAACTACGTATTAAATCTACAAAATACCCAGAATCTAGCAGAATGACTCATTCCCAAGTTTTCTCAGTTTTACATATAAGCAGTAGGGAAAAAAGGCGAAACCGCGCCGAATATGACTTATGACTCGTTTGTACAGTCATTTTGGAGTCTACAGAGCAAACTGTATATGACTTATGACTACTGCGATAGATGTTTATTTGATTTTAAATCAGCCGTTGATTTTTTTTATTCAATCAGGGCCATAGCTCAGTCTTTTTACACATCGTAGCCTTCGCTTAAGGGTCTAGTCAAATTGTCTTCGACTATAGCTAAAATAGCCAAGTGATATAAAGGTGTTTTGAACAGTTCATACTTTTTATACTCTTGAAAATTGGACTTTAGTTTTTGTGGCCCTTTTATATAGTATTTCTGAAAGTTATCGTGCTTTGTTTTGCCTTTTTAAGTCAGAATAACGAAAAAAGAAAGCTTTTAACTTGTCTCAAATCAGCTTTATGGTATGAAAACTTATTTTCTTAAATTTATGTTATTAAGTTTTTTTACTGTGTATTTTAAGTTGGTATACTTCAAATAACACAAAATAGTGAGTAAATATAAGATTGCAATACCATAGCTTTTTTATAGCAATATAATAGCACCTTTTTTTTTTTGTCCACCTTCCCCCCCCTCTTTTTCATTTGGGGGACTTCTTGTTTCCCCTTTATCTTGCCCCCCCACTTTCAGCACCCAATCGCCGCCACTGGTGGCGGGTTAGGTTATATGGACAGCGGGACAATTGTTTTTTTTTTGTCAATTGATTTCATAAACCAATCAACCTTTTTCATAATTTATAATTGTCCATTTACATACTTCGATTTATTTTTATTATAATCCTGGGTTATACTGTTTAAATATTTAAAAAAAATTATATTTTCAATTCAATGCAAGGCCATTGCATTTAATTATAAGTAGCCAAATTGTTTCGTTTGAGTATGCCGATGTCTTTATATATACACACATATATTTGCCAAATTAATAAATAAAATAACAAAGAAAATGTATTGTATTACTGAATACATATTTAAAATAGCATAAGTTTACAAGTTTTTTGGACGTTCATTCAAAACAAAACCGTTAGTTGAACAATGTACAGCGTAATAAAAAATTAACTTGCTTTTCTGTCAACCTATAAGGAACTTTTTCAAAACATTTCTTAATTTCTGATATATTTTTTTTTTACTTACACGGAATATTTTTTGGAAAAAATTTTGTTAATGATTTTATTTTGGGTAATTAGTTGTTTGCAACTTTTATTATACAGATAAACCGTTTTCCATAACGTAATGAGAATTGTTTTTAGACAAACAATTCTTTAAAATAATGAAAAATCAGACGAAAAAACGCAAACACAAAAACAAACGAACTTAAAACGAAATGACAAGTTAGACGATTTAACGAAATCATACAGGCTAAATATGTCGAAAATATTAAAAACAAACAAAAACTCTATTGCCAAATGAGGCATTACAAAGCCAATCTGGCAAGCATACTGTCCACGAAGCTGTGAACTCCACAGATGACTAGGAGGCCAAATCAGCTTAGAGACTTGCCTAATCAGCATGTCTCTATCCTGACCTGGCTGTTTGAGCACGAATCTGATTGGTTGACACTCTTACAAGCGATTCGGTTTTCTTACAGATGAGCTCTGGCGAAGTTTTAGATGTTTTAATCGCCAGATTCTTTATTCTTGGCACGATTAGAGAGTGCAGGTTTTATTTATATTGTTATTTTGTTTTTGTTTACTGTATATTCTAGTTTTCGGTTTAAATTGATTTAATAGCTTCACTTTTTGGGACGTTTTAAACGTTTAAAGAAAAGAAAAATTAAATAAAGTAAACAAATGCATTTCAAACTTTTTTTAATTAATAAAATATCGATTTAAAAAAAAAAAAAAAAAAAAAATTATATTTTAATTTTTGCGTGGTCATCGGCGAATCTACCGATTACTGGACCCTTCGCCACTGGTTATTTGAAATAAAATATATTTTTTAAATTATGACCATAAGTTGTTGTACAAACTGGCCTTCCGTTACCGCCGGAATTCACCAAGTATTACTTTATATTATTAAGCAAATGGTAAAGAAAATTTCATGTTTTGGTAACTCAGGTTACACGTGGGTTGCCTCTCAACTAAGTCTAAAAAAACTAATTAAACAACAATAATTTTCCTAATATTTAGCTTTTTAAAAACATAAAATATTGAGGAATAAGATAAGAATAATTTTATTTATTAATATTTTATAAAACAAAGGAAAAACTTACCTCAAATTTCACTAAACTTTGAATACTATTCAGCTTACAACAAACCACATGTTCTAATGGCTGCTATTTGCAAGAAAACAAGTTGTTTGAAACAAAACACTTTTGCTAACAAAATTTAACATATTATCTACAAAATCAAGTAAAAATTAACCACAAAATAAAAAATTAATGAAAATCTTTATTAAATATCTAGAAAAATATTAAATTGGTGACTACTACACATTTCCAGAATATAACAACATTGACAAAACAGAGAGTCTGAAGTTATTAAAATATCTTTTTAAAAAAAACTTTTTACCATAGAGAACACTATAAATTTATAATTTAATAATAATATTATTTAAATTTAAATAATAGTTCACAAATATAGAAGTTGTGTAAAATATTTTTAAGTAATAAAATGGCATTGTTTGCTTATAATTTCCTTTTTATGTCATATTTCTTCAATATGACCACTTTACCACCACACACTGACCACTTTACCCCACCCATGGGGTAAAGTGGTCATAAAAACCTGACAAAAAAAGATGTCATTAAAAGGTGTTACTCTCAAAACATATTTTTAAAATGTATTCTAATGTACTCTAGAACAATGTAATGTAAAATAAAATCCAAAACAATAATATTTTTTAGAAAATTTCTCATATTTATATTCCTGCAAAGTTAAAAATGCCTGTTTTTATGACCACTTTCCCCCACCTGACCCTATATTTATGATTTTATGTGTATTTTAGCATTGGCGAAAACGTCAAACTGCTGATCGATAGGCCTGATGGAATGTATTGTTTCAGAGTGCATCGCAGCAGAATATTTTACATCAGGTAATATGTTTATTTATTTATTTTCAACGATAGTGTATTTTAAATACCTATTGATTTTTAATTATCAGGCACACATGCCTTGGGGATCTAACACACATTTCTTAAAATATATAACTTTTTATATTTATGTTAAAAGACTGTTAGCCTATATAAAACACTGGATAGAATCCGTATTGCTACTTTTTCATTTGTAGTGCAGTGTTTCATTGATCATGTATTATATACTAGCTGTTTAGCTCTGTGTTGCCGGGAAAACCGTTCAGTCATATACTTAAAAAAAAAAAGCCTTGGACTCGAACTTGTGAGCTATTATTCCGATGCCCTATGTACTACCTGGTAAATTCCTAGTGTATGTTGCCTCCTTTGCGCGATTCTGAAAATTGGCGCTAGGGCCTTGGCAAAACAACGTGAAACAGTGCAAGAAAAAAAAAGGAGGGTTGTCGTACATCATGGTAATGCTAGGAACATCATAAAATAGGGTAGTCAAAATAAAATTTATCGCCTGCCAAATGCGCCAAATCACATTTGGCGGGTGCAGCGTACATTAGGAATTAATCCACTACCTACTAAGGCACATTCTAGATCTTTGAAGTATTTTTTTAAAAAGATGTTTCTTTATTTTATATTTCTAAAATTTTAAAATCAATTATAAAAATAGAAACTAAATAAAATTTTACAAATCTAAGCTTCATGTGTACATTTTGAGGATGAATATATAAATATTCAGCCTTTTATACACTAGGAAGTAGGTGTTTTGCAATCCCCAATAGCCCTACAATTCCTAATTTATGGAAACTTTAAATATCAATTTAAATTCTGGCTTTCGGGTGGACAATTAGAGGTTGATAACAGGGTGGCAACATAACCGGGATATTTGGATCATTAAAACATCAATTATTGTCTGTTATACCTTCCATTCTGGGTAATTTAGATGTCAATATTTCCTTTTAGTTCTGAAAAATAATTTTAAGCATGGTTATGCGCATTTTTATATTTTCAGTTTTATTTTTGTAAAAACGTGGACCACAGCTGGAGGGAGAAGCAAAAGCAAAGTTATGACCTTGAATGTTTAGCAACATGTGAAGGGCTAATGAAGATGTGATTTATTTCAGATTGGAATAGGAAATAGGAAACATATAAAACTTTTAAAATTATCTACAAAAGAAATAATTTAAAAAAACTTGCTTTTTTTGCATTATCTGCTTCCAGAGAACATGTTTCAATACTATTATGCCTGTCCAATTACGTAATTTGTGTTGTATCCATAAATTATTATTTTAACTGTCAATAAGTATTGCTTAAAATTTTTCATTTATAATGCAATATGTTTATAGTATTATTGTAGCGGGGATACTTTCTTTCTATACGAAGCATGTATTGCAATATTTCTTAATATAAATATAAAATGAGGGAACTTTTTTTCCAGAAAGTTGTTACCACCCTGGATAAGTACTCATGTTTAACAGTTCATACAGTTTCTAATGCAGTGAAGATACTGTTTGCATGCCAAAGACACACTCTTTTATTATATATAACCTCTATTAATTAATTTGAATATTAACAATTATAAATATCAAGTAAAATAGTTATACTTGAATGACTTCAAAGTTTTATTATTTTTTTTTACCGAAATTAAATGTGTTTTCATTTTTTCTAGTGAAATCAATATGAAACTGGCTTGTAATATTCCCAGAGATGATCTGATGAGTTTTGGGACTTGTTTTGGAAAGTTTTCTAAAAATTCACAGTTCAAACTGCACATCACCGCTCTGGACTATTTAGCTCCTTATGCAAAGGTATGTATGTGTTAAAGTTTTAGCAGTGTTCACTCTAGAAATAAAAAGGGGCCGGGCGCTGTTAGCAGAAAAAGGGCACCCCGTTTTCGGAACGTCACTTCTTGTTTTGAAAAGGGCACCTTAAAAATAAAATTGGGGTGGGCGTGGCCACCTGTTGACACATTGGACCCGTGACCAAAAAAAAAATCCGATTTATTAGTTGGCATTGCGCTATAGCTGCATACTGGGCTATTGGTGACGTTCCGGGGCTTATCACGAAAGAAAGAACAGTTCAAAATTGATGTCACTTTGTGGAAATACTACTTGAAATCCAAAATTTGATATTTTAAAGTTAATGTTTTCGCTAAAAACCGAATCGGTAAGTAGCCCGAATAGGACCCTTACAAAACTGATGAAAAGGCTACAAAAATCCAAAATTTGGTAATAAAATGTCTAATCTTGTAATCTCGCCCCAAACCATCTTGCAGGCAACCAATAGGATTCGTGTAATGCCCCGTGCTCGAAATTACCACGGAATCATCGCGGTTTCACAACAAGCTTAGTTAAAAAGAAGTTTGTTTTTCTATTGTCCTAATTCCCTTAATTCCAATTTACACACAAAAAAAATAATCGTTGCCTATTTTAAAGACAGCTAGGAAAGCAAGGATGCTTGTACTTGACTAAAAAGTACAATAGGGGTGGAATTTTTTTCGAAAGAGGGCGGCATTTTTGAAAAAGGGGCATGATGGTGCTATTGAGATGAAAAAAGGGCGGGCAGGGCGGACCACCCTTCAAAAAACGCCTAGAGTGATCACTGGTTTTAGTGTATTTTTAAATTATATAAAATGAGATTTGTTTAACTGGACAATATTAAACTAGTATAAATTGATATTTTCTTCATCAATTAAACATATCTACAATTTCTCATAATCGTGAACTTCAACATATATGTTACACCCAGAACTGGATAAGTTTGTTTTTTATGGTTTTGGGGAAAAACCGAAAAGTAAAGAAATAATCCCATGTTTTGCCTTTTGTGGTTTTGGGGAAAACCAAAGCATTTTTTCCAAAGTTCTAATTTTTTACACATGATTAAAGAAAAAAAAATGCATTTGCAATATCATAATTTGTTTTAATAAAGTGTTGTGTTTAAAATTATGATTAAATTTAAAAGAATCAAAAACCTGGAAAAATTCAAAAACCATAACATACCTTGTAAAAGATAAAAATCTTAAATTTCTTAATCATGGGTTTTGCCAGCTCTGTTTACAACTACAATGTACAATTTTCCATTGCTTTTTCTTTTGCATAGTATACAGATTTCTTGCAAAATTGTTTAGATTTTATGGGTCCTTTGCTCATTATGAAATTTATGAAACACATTTAGAGAAAAATTATTATTAAACCAGTGTTCACTCTAGGTGTATTTTGAAGGGCTTAAGGAAATTCTGTTTATATTCTTGAATACATAGAAGTCTTACAATACCCAGGTAATTTTGTTTTTCATAAATTTTCGAAATGTGTAAAAATTTAGGTGTTTATAAAATATGACTGTAAAATATACTATAATAAATTTATATGAAGTAGGGGTGAATAAATACCCATTTTTATTTACCCTATACACTGGGTATTTACCAGACCCACATATGTAGAGTAGTTAAACATATATTAAGAAAAAAATTATTTAAAAAAATCAAAATCTGGTTTAAATATAAAAAAAATCTAATTTTTTTACACCCTGACAGTAGTTAGAACAAAATTGATCTTTGTACTTTGTTATAAAATAATTTCACCAATAGTTCAAGTTAAAAACATGTCTATGAACTAAATTAACTGATATTGCCTATCATTTGTAATACATATTTATTAATTGTTTGTAAATCTAAAATTTATGCATATTCGCATGGATTTTCTGCACTGCATAGTTTTTAAAGAAATTGTAAAAGACAAGTATTTTCCTTTAAATTAATTAAAAATTACGAAAAAAAACTTTTTAAAAAAGTTATTGCTAAATATTTTAGTGTGAAGTGAAATAAATAACATATTTAAAATTAAAAATATAAATTTAGGTTTGGGAATTTTCTTATAATATAGCTTTGTAATTAAGCCATTTTAATGCAAATGTCATCTTCTTATCCCTTGTTGGTTGAACATGGCCTATTTTTATTTAAATTTATAAATTCAATACATAAAAAAAATAATTGCTATGTAACTGTCAATAGTGTATATTCAGGATTATGTCAAGTTCAATGCAATAGAAAATTAGGAAGTGGTTTAAAATTACATTGCAACATTTTACAATACAACAAAATTTAGAGTTCAATAAAACTATTTCTACATTATAGTGAAAGAAAATTTTATGAGGAACTCTTATTTTTCTTACAGCACAAAATTTGGCTAAAGCCAAATGCTGAACAGCAGTATTTATATGGACACAATGTTATAAAAACAGGCCTAGCGAGAATATCTGAAAATACCTTGAAGCACCAAGGCATCATCATCTGTTCAGTAAATGATCTTCCATTGGTAAGAAATTAATTAACTTGTATTTCATTATTTAATAATTATGCTATACATTTACTGCACTGGATTCAGTTAGGATGACCAAATATTAGGGATGTGACAAATAGTGATTTGGTCGAATAACAACTTCCTTTAAAATTCTTCATGTATGTAACAACCCAAATACCTGAGGTAAATGTTTTGGATGTAAAATTATCATAATATATATGTAGTATAGTACTTGTATTTACTTTAGTATATTAATACTAATAAATCTTATATTTAATTTTAACTTAAAATGCACAAAGTGTTTTTTCTGTAAAAATCTATAAATTTTAGGTTATTTGTTTTGTATATAAAGTTGAGAGGTAGTGTTCAGTAACGTTTTTGTAATCCTATCATTGTCAACACCTGTTTTGTCGTGATCAAAAAAAAAAATTGTTTAGATTTAATAATTTAAAAAAAAATATTTAAATTTTAATCACTGATTGGAAAAAAGCTGTATATTTCTGAAAGTCATTAGAAAATAGTATAGTTCGGGGTAACTTATTTTAATTCGGCTAGATATCAAGCAGACAATTTTTTTTTTTTTTTCAAATCTTATTTTTACTCCCTGCTTCTTTGACAGCTATTCGGCTGATATTGACCAAATATCAAAAGTATTTAGCCTAAATGAATATTTGTTCCACTTTATAATTTATAATTATATATAATTTTTACAATGTTTTTTTCCCTAAAATTTACGTATGCAATTAAGAAGTTTTTGTTGTGCTCTTTATAGCTCTATGTTAAAGGCATTACTATTAAAGTTTAACATACAACAATTTGAGAAAAGCAATTGAGTTGTATATTTTATTGTTAGGAAGTATATTTGTGATTTAAGTTCTCAAAATTAGTATTTTCTAGTTTTTAAATATCACTTATGTTCTTATCGAAGTGATTCAATTTGGAAATATGTATTGTTATTCCACAATAAGTGATGGCATTGTATTAAATTTTCATGTTTAAATGTAATCATATTATAAGCATTTTTCTTCATACAATTATTTTGATTTGAATATGTAAATTTTAACAAATATAGCTATTTGTAAAAAAGTCAGACATTTAAGGAATTTTATATCTTTAAAAAAAGTTAAGTTTTATATCAGTAAGAATGGTACTTTTTTTAATGTAATTTTTATATCTTATTTCTGCATTAAAAAGTTTAAGCAATTAAACTTTTAAACCAACTCTAATAAAGTTTAAAATTTTCTGTACCTGTTTTTCAAATTACTTTATATTTGAATCAGAAATATTCGTTAAATTTTTGAAGCAAAAAAATCCTACACAATAAAAGAATCACAAGTGTTGGAATATATTGATATGATGGGTAAAGTGGAAAAATCCTGTCATTGCATTTCTGTCAAAAATGAGCCAAGGGGCCTACCAGCCAGATTTTAAGTTTTAGATTCTGAATATGCCGTCCTTATCGCTAAAAGCACACATCACTGCACTTCAAAGTCAGTTTGAACATTTTATTTGAGATTACTTTCATTCTCTGATACACTTTAAATTTCTTTTTTCTCAAAAACAATTCTCATGCAGATACAGGGTTTTTCCCCCGATCTCCGATAAATAATTCTACATTAGTATTAAATTACACGTTTATATCAGACCAAATAGCAAAATCAGAATGATTTTAATTTTACCTAATGATCACCAACATCTTGTGTTCGGCACTGTAATGCAACATATTGCATTTAGCACTGTATTATCCATTTTGATAAATGTGTATTTGTATAGGCATTACCAAATGAAAAATATGCTTAATTTTTACCAATGAAGTACCATTATTCTCAAACTTTATTATATATGTACAGTGTGTTCCGAAAGTATTCAAACACCAGACTTATATTAAAAATCTACAAAAAAATATCCTGTATCCCAACTTTATAAAAACAAACATTTTACCAAAATTGCTCCAAAATCTATTTGAGCTTTCCAACCTTCGTTGCTTGAAATAAAAAATGACAAACGATATCTTTTCCAGTTGACAAGTTAATTTACCTCCTGTCACGCTTCAATAGACAAAAAGTGGTGATTTGCAAGGGCCTTCGTTCCTTTACAGATTTTATCTGTGATAACTTCGTGACCATTTTTTTTAAATGCTCAGCCTTTTTTTTCTGGCATATCGAGGTGAATTGCTTTCAACCTTGTCCATGTAATTTCAAATGCAATCCCTTTCAACATTTGAAAATTGTATATTTTAAAATATTAGTGTCAATTTAACTTTTTTTGTCTCTTTTTCTGCTATTTCAGGCATCAAATTCGTTAGTTTTTTTTAATTATAGAAATGAATACAAAAATATAGTTAATGTTCGCAATAATCAAAATTAAATTGTAAATAATTAAAATTTGGCAAAGGAGTTTTATAAATTTGCGATTGAGTTATTTAAAAATTACAATTTCAGAATTTACAGGAAATAGATTTTTTTTAAAAAACAATCCTTATTTTCAAATGGTTTTTTTTGTCTACATGGATATGTTTAATAATGAAGATTCTACGAGTGAAATCCACTCAGATCAAAAGAGATGAAATATAATTGTCCCATTTTTATTATTACATTAGATTATTAATTTTTTTTTTAAAAAAAGAAGAGATTTTCAAATTATTTTATTAAAAAGATCGTAATATTCTCGTTTTTACTTCTGACTAATCACTTTTCTGTTTTACTTGAAATAATTATTAAAAAAAAAGTGTAATTATTAAAAAAAAAATTACGTCACACTTAAAATTATCTTCGACACATTGTTTTATACTTGCATCGCACACATTGAAAATAGATATTTGACGATAGAAATGTTTATTAAGAGGAGATAGTAGTTTTCAAAGGTGAAATTGGCTGGTATTTGACAATTATTTCAAACTTGAATAAAATAATAGGTTTTGCATATTTATAATTAAAATTTTTGGAACTTAAACTATTGAATGTTGGTTTTATTAAAATATTATTATAAATTAAATCTATTGCTTGGTTGTTTTAATATTTTGAAATACAAGCTAAAAAATTTTAAAATAGAGTTCACCGTCCGCAAGATTACTTATTACACACTAGAAACAAATTTATTTTTAAAAAGTGAAGCTATATAATGCTTCTATACTCCAAACCAAAAAAATTAAATATTTAATGAAAAGTATTTTTAAAAAAAATTATAATTTTTGAAAATTTGTTTTTTAATGATATAAAAATATTTTTTTATTGAAAAATATTGTGTTAAAAAACCTTTTTTTAGGTTTAGTGCATGCATATTTGATAGTTGAACATGTATAATAAATTTAAAGTGAATTGAAAGAAAACTTTTTTTGTAATCATGCGGATCGACATAAAAATGTGAAATTGAGAAAAGGAGGTTTAAAGATAGAATTGTATATAATTACCCATATTTCTTTACTTTCTTTTTCATCGCTGTGTGTTTAATTTTTGTCCAATTTTAATGCGGTTTGGCTTAAGGGGAGATAGTAGTTTTCAAAGGTGAAATTGGCTGGTATTTGACAATTATTTCGAACTTGAATAAAATAATAGGTTTTGCATATTTATAATTAAAATTTTTGGAACTTAAACTATTGAATGTTTGCTTTATTAAAATATTTTTATAAATTTAATCTATTGCTTGGTTGTTTTAATATTTTGAAATACAAGCTAAAAAATTTTAAAATAGAGTTCACCGTCCGCAAGATTACTTATTACATACTAGAAACAAATTTATTTTTAAAAAGTGAAGCTATATAATGCTTCTATACTCCAAACCAAAAAAAATTAAATATTTAATGAAAAATATTTTCTTTAAAAAATCAAAATTATAGTTTTTGAAAATTTGCTTTTTAATGATATAAAAATATTTTTTTATTGAAAAATATTGTGGTAAAAAACCTTTTTTTTTAGGTTTAGTGCATGCATATTTGATAGTTGAACATGTATAATAAATTTAAAGTGAATTGAAAGAAAAAAATTTTGTAATCATGCGGATCGACATAAAAATGTGAAACTGAGAAAAAGAGGTTTAAAGATAGAATTGTATATATTTCTTTACAATTGTAACTAATGTGTTTTCATCGCTGTGTGTTTAATTTTTGTCCAATTTTAATGCAGTTTGGCTTAAATAAATCCTGATAAATCATATTATTTTTTAAAAATAATTTTAAAAAATTGGTTTTTTGAAAGTTTAAAACTACTATCCCCCCCCCCCCCCTTAAATAAATCCTAATAAATTATATTATTTTTAAAAAATCGTTTTTTTTTTAAAGTTCAAAACTACTATCTCCCCTTAAATGAAAAAAAAAACGAGCATTCAGGAAATGATCTCAAACTGCTTTCAAAACCGTAAAACTCTTCTTTAAATAAGTAAATTATTCTTTTAAATTTCCATTGTATATTTCTTGTGTGCGTCAGTTGAATAAAAAAAGTTCAAAAAAATATTTTTTAATGTACGAAAACGTAAGTTTTTTTCTTCAAATGCTTTTGAATAGACTGACCCTTTTTTCCCAAAGAAATTTTCAACCCTTTTTTTTAAACTTACCGAATGCAAACATTATAAAAAAAATGCTATTCAATAATCTGGCGGAGGTAAATTACACGTAGTTTCTGAAATTTTGGCCTTTATATATTATTTCTTACAAATATGAATTTTTAACTGTCATTTTTTCGGGCTAAAAAAAATTGCAAACACTCAAAACGAATTCTCAATATGTCTCCGACCCGTTAATTAATTTGTTCTTTCACGAACTCAATACTTGATGTCGACCAGAGCGACGGGAAGAAGTTATAAACATAGTAATGATAAAAAAGCAGGGTAAGATTTTTGAGTCCATCATGACTATCTTCTGAAAAAAAAAATTTTTAATAAAATTTACGTAGCGATTGACAATGAAATTTGTCAAAAATACAAGTTTTTTGTTGTAACAAAAAAAATGAAATAACAGGAAAAACTTCAAGTTAACTTTTTTTAAACTCATAAATAAAAAGTCAAATAGATTCACAAAAATGGATTCGCCCAGCCGCTACTATAATGTATTTCATTTCATGCGACTCAATACTTATAAATACATCTCCAAGCAGCTGAAAGTGCATTTTCCGGAAGGATTATATTACATGATTTATTCTAGAAATACTGTGTGAAGCAGTTTCATTTTATGGGCCTGATGAGGTGAAAGAAATAATCGAATGTGATTCCGAACTATTTCATTCTTGGAAAGAAGAAATTGAATAGGCAACAACGCTGTTAACGGCAATATCGACTTTTTAAATATAAAGCCTTTTTGTTATATGAGCGATAACAAAATGCTCATGGCTTGAATTAAATTAAGTCATTCCATCTCGAAATGCCGTGTGTTTTATAAGTGACTATTCTACAAAAAAAATACCCTGCTGTTATATTTCATCTGTATAAAAAAATTCATATTTTAGCAATAGTGCATTTGTATCAGTTCATTATTTGAAATACAGTGTGTTTTATAAATATTCAAACGCCGGAATTATAGTTATATTTCATCTTTATAAAAAAACTCATATTTTAACAACAGTGCATTTGTTTTAAAATCAGTCAACTTTTCAGTTGGAATTCTTTCGTCATAAAAAAAACTAACAATCTTTCCATCAAGGAATGAGATAATTACAGCGAACCCACGGCGAGTCATTTATCAAAGATAAATGACTCGCCGTGGGTTCGCTGAAGGAAAAATTATAGGTATAAAATGAATCGCTTTATATGTGGGGGTAAACTGTAGGAAGAACATCACGGTCAAATAGTGGGTTTTTTAAACAGACAGACCTATTTCGTGACCTGTTTTACATAAAAAAGAGTTCCTTTCTACGCTTTAAAAGTGGTGCGTTTTCATATATGAACATACACTTCTACTTGTGTAGAACGAAATTGACATTGAATTTTTCCGTAAGTAGCTTTTTATTTTACTAGCAATATGGCCCGTGGTCAGTTTGTGAAGATGTGTGACTTTTTTTGTTAGCAGTCGAATTTCGCTCTAAATTTATTTAATTAACTTTATTGAGATATTTAGGAAGAGAACAAATTATAGTATTTTTTTTTAATCGACCCATTAAAATTTTTATAATTTTATGTTTCTCATGTTATTTTTTTAACTCGCAAAGTTATTGGCTTATTGTTTAGATATGTTATTTTTTTTTCGTACCCTTTAAATGTGTTTATAATATAATTTGAGTTAATTATTTTAAATCGAACAATTCTTTCAAAATGTGTGTAATTTGCGTCCATTTTATTTATTTGAAAAGTGTAAGTATTTTTTTTTTTTTGGAATATATAGTGAGTTTATAATATGCTGCACCGTTTGTTAAACTATTATAACAGTTTATTCGTTGGATAAAGTGCTTTTATTTGCTACTATATATTTATTCCTATTAATTTCTAAAAAAAGTGTAGCAATTTTTAATTTTTAAAAATCTATACCGTTTGAACTAGAAATTTTTATCAAATACGATAAATTTTAAATACTATTGTCCTTTAATCTTTTAAACTAACAAATTTGAGATATTTTAATTATAAGCAAAATAGATTTGTCGCGAAACCAGCTCGTGTGTTGTCATTTATGACAAGAGAATCTTCCTTCAAAAAACGTCTCGCCTATTTTTTTTAACATTGATAGCAAGGAAAATTATGAGATTTTATTAATGAATGCAAATTTCGAATATTAGGTGCAATTTTATTTTAAAATAACATAATTTCAAACGAAAACATTGAATTGCAGCATCGTTTTATTTTTCATTTGTTTGAATCATACAAAAAATCCACTCAGTTCTGGTGTTCTTTTACGGTAAATTAGATGCTCTCTATAATATGATAATTGGAGGGAAGGTTTTTAGGGAAGATTATTTAAAGAATTTTTAAATTTTATATAATTTCGAAATTATTTGAATTTCAAAATAATATTTTAAAAATGCACTGCATACATTAATGAGTTTAACGGACAAAAATTTGGCAATTTTTTTTAACCTTTTCTGAAAAGATTTTTTTTAATAATTTTTATTTCACTAAATACTTTATGTGTTCTTAAATATGTATGTAAAATTTCAAGTTGTTAAAAAGTTAAAATTGAAATTATTTGTATTTACCGATAAATACAATTTTTTATAGCTAGTATCATATATCAACTAATGCTTGAAATTCTGTTTAGTTTTTAGAAATTATTTCTTTAAATGACCATTTAAAAAAATAGTATATTACAACTTTAAAATAAATTAATATAAACAGAAATTGTTTTTTTTTTAATATTATATGTTTTTCTTTCAACTTTTTTAAAAATTGATAATTATTAAAATTTTGGCACACGAGTAATTTTTTATACTTGTCAAAATGATTGGCTCCCAGAATGTTAGTTTTCCCTTTAAATTTCAGAACGTCATAAAATCCCCAAAATTCAACAAATTACAGAATCCCCAGACTTCATTGACAATTGGTAAGTAAATTTTTTGAAGTTCAATAAGTGAAACTTGAAAAATATTGGGTTTTTTGTTACAATACATTCAAAAATTGAAGTTTATTTTAATATAATTTGTTTTGTACAGTATCTTAATTCTTTCGAGTAATCCATTTTATTTAGTACTTTTTTAATTATACAAAGCTTAGTTTCACTGTAAATACTCTCATTTTAATGTTATTATAAAATTTGATATTTTTATGGAATTTTGTTTTGTTTTCTTCTGGTTACATTTTTTAAAATGTGAAAAACAAAAATTTAATTCTTATTAAAATTTTTAACTTTAATAATTTTTTAATTAAAGTGTTTAACTCTCTTTCTTCAAAAAAAATCATGTATGTGTAATTTAATTCTAGGAATTTCTAAAAAATATATAAAAATTTATTAAAAAAAAATTCGTAATGGAATTTTAATAATTAAAACACGTATGTCTTTAAAAATGCCTGGAAGAAAAACTGATTGATAAAATTATTCGTAATAATAATAAAAGAGTTGATACTAAAAGCACTGGTCTAAAAATTTAATTAGATAATATTCAAATTGAAATTCTGTTTAGTTTTAGAAATCATTTCTTTAAATTTAAAAAAATTAGTATGATCATAAGGTACAATGAAATACTTTAATATATATTGGAATTGTTTATTTTTTTCATATTATTTGTTTTTTTGAAAAAAACATAGTGAACTTTATATATATATAACTATATATTCTGTAACCTACGATGAATTATTCTTAACAACATTTGCAAATATTAGGCTAAATAAAATAGTCATTAAAAAAATATATTAGTTATTATATAAATATAAAACTTTGTCACATAAAATTATTCGAAATAAGTAAAAATCTTTATTATTGATTAAACGAATATAAAACGTCTGAAATAATTTTATCTTCAGTATTTCCATTCAGACAAATTACAAATGATTACAAATGATTATATCATGCAAGTTTGTAATACAATTGGGCAAATGGTTGTATTAGTCATTCAAGTTACTTTTTCGTTGCAACAATATTTCTAAAAAGATATTTCGAAAAAAAATATCCATTTAAGTAATAAAATATGAGAGCGACTGTCAAAAAATTATCTAATAAATTTTTCTACAATGAAAAATTGTTTCATTTTTAAAACAAATAGAAGGTATGCAAAAATTAATTCGGTTCATGTTTTGATTTTATCATAAACAAGAAAAAATATTTTTGTGGATCTCTTTAGTTTTTATTTGTTTAACACTTTCTCAAAGATTTGCTACAATTGGTTTTTATTTTGTTTCGTTGAACGCACATCCAAAATGATCTTGCTTCAACCACATATAAAAAAAACTCACATTTAATCAAATACCTTCAATTATTATACAAATTCGTTGCGCGTATATTTTTTAAAGGAGTTGTGTGGAATTATATATTTTTAGTCTGTACGACCATTTTAAAATTTTACAAAAAAAAAAAATATGTTTAAAATTTCGAGCAAACTCTTACCCATATTTTTGTCTTTCTTTTGCATTAAATTGGATTTTTTTTAGAATGTATCCGCTTTTGTTTAATTATTAATCTTTTTGAGATTAATTTTTTAAAATGCCCGGTTAAGATTTTTAGTATTAAAATTTAAATATTAATATCCTTACAGATATAAATTCTTATGCCAAGGAAGATCTATTACAAATATCCGGATAAAGCGCCGTTTGAAATACATTTTCAAGACAAGAATATGAATGAAGAAGAAGTTGCATATGTCGTGGAAATGAATGAACCGGAAATTGAAGAAATAACAATGGATGAACCGGAAATTGAAGCTGTATATGTAATGGATGAACCGGAAATTGAAGAAATAACAATGGATGAACCGGAAATTGAAGAAATAACAATGGATGAACCGGAAATTGAAGAAAAGAAGGCAAAGAAAGAAAAAAAAAAACCAAAGAAAATAACAGAAAAGGCAAAGAAAGAAAAAAAAACAGAACCAAAGAAAATAACAAAACAAAAAAACTGATGTAACAAGACCTGTAACTGTTGAAACAATTCACCAATCTGAGGTTAATTCATTAGAATGTGTTAGAACAAAAATTCAAAATTTAAAAACAGTAACTCCTAGCATTTTAACAAAAAAAAAGGAAACTCACAATATCAACAGATGAAGATATAACAGTCAAAACATGCCAACTACGTTTACATAAATGTGACAATATTTTAAAAAATTACAATTTAAAAGAAAATTCTTCTGAAGAAGAAGAAGATTCGGATCAAATTTATGATGAAATGCTTACTTGCAGGTATTGCGAAAAAAAATTTCATAATTTTAATCAATTTTTACACCATAGAAAAAACACGCATTATGTGAATACATATTCATGTATGTTTTGCTATGGATTAGAATTTGATTCGCGCAAAGTATTTAAAAATCACATGGAACATTTCCATCCTACAAAAACAACATTCTTTTGCAATTTCCGTGATTGCAAATACTATTTTCATTCAATTAATTTGTTTAGACCTCACGGAAATAGTCACAATAACTTTTTTTGTAAATTGTGCAAGCAGGGTTATGTCAATAAATTTGATCTTCGTAATCATTTAATTAATTGTCACCTTAAATATTAATTTTCTTCATTTAACAAATTTTCAAAGATTTTTCTCATTCTGGTGGTTGTTTAATTTTTACAATTTGGGGATGTGATTTCCACACTTTTCCAACTAGGGATTCACCACAAGCTTCCATAACCGATTGCAAAATTGCTTTTATGCAAGAATTGTTATCTCCTTGAGTATTTTTAAACTTGGTTTTACAATCCAAGCAATCTTGCTGATAAAAATTTCTGTGGATATGTTTTGGGCGATGTCAACAAAAATGGCACTGTCAATAGGGGTCAGATAACCATTTAATGATGAACTTCCAGAAGAAAATGCTTGGTATAACTCTAAAATTGAAGTATTGCATTTTGCATTTTTTGACATTTGGAAATAACTTACATTTTCATTAACAGTTGTAGTAGTTAGAGTAGAATTTATTCTGTGTGACTTGGTGGACATGTATTGGTGCAGACAAGTTTCATTCCACATTGAGAGAGAAATATTGAAGTGGGTATCATTAATTGTAAAATGGTTACAATGCGTTTTTATTTGATTAACAATTCTGTCATTATGAAAGCTTTTTACAATTATTAATTGTAAAATGCGTTTTTATTTGATGAACAATTCTGTCATTCCAAGTTGGGTAATAAATTCAAATAGTGCATGGTAATGGAGACCAGGCCAACCACAACTTTCATTATCAAGCTTTTTTACAATCATTAATTGTAAAATGCGTTTTTATTTGATTAACAATTCTGTCATTCCAAGTTGGGTAATAAATTCAAATAGTGCATGGTAATGGAGACCAGGCCAACCACAACTTTCATTATCAAGCTTTTTTACAATCATTAATTGTAAAATGCGTTTTTATTTGATTAACAATTCTGTCATTCCAAGTTGGGTAATAAATTCAAATAGTGCATGGTAATGGAGACCAGGCCAACCACAACTTTTATTATCTAGGGAATAATGTTCATAGATGATATTGTGAAGTTCCGTATTAATTGTCACCTTAAATATTAATTTTCTTCATTTAACAAATTTTCACAGTCCTGCCCAAATTTGAATTTTGTCTATTTAGCTCTTCAGCCTATTAATTTGGGCTTGCACAGGACATGTTTTAAAGCATCAAATAATTGTAAAAACCCACTTGGGGGACAATAATTGTAAAAACCCCAACTACAGAGGATGATATTGTTGCAACAGTCTGTAACGATTTATAAAAATGTGATACAATCCTAACAACTGATACAATCCTGTATTGTAAATAATGTATTTTATTGTATATAAAAATGTGATACAATCCTAAAGTATATGTAAATAAGTTATATTGTATATAAAAAAAGTTTAACAATTCAGTCTCTGTTTTTGTAAATTAATCCAATTTTCTAATTAAATATTTTTGTGACGAAAAAAATTTAAAAATTAAATTATTTTTCGAAGATTTAAGGCATTTTTCATTCATTTTTTTGTATCGAATTTTTTTGTATTGATTTATGCTTAATAACTTAAAAAATAATTAATGAAAAAACATTTTATTTTTTTAAATAAATTATTTCACAATAATTCATACATATTTGTTTGATTTTTAGTATAACAGCAGATAAATACATTTAAAGATTTCAGTATTGAAAATAATTTATTATAATTGACTCAAATATTTTTTTACATAATATCCTACAAATTATTTTAATTAAAAATGTCACAATGTAAAATTTCTGAAAACACACCTCAAGCAAATTTTTATTCTTGTAATACATTCTGATTATTATGAAACATCTGCAGATATAATTTGCTTGAGAAAAATTTTTAGTGACTGTAAAATTAAAGCACCTTCCTTAAATCAAATAATTCAACAGGTGGCGTGTCGGAAAATGTAACATGTATTTCGTTTTTAAACATTATCATATTTATATGATAGATTTCATTTATAATTAAAAATGCCGAGGCCGATTTTGAACTATAAGAGTAATGTTGAAGATTTACTCGTAACATTCTGCATAGAAAAATGAGACTGGGAAAGGATCTGTGGCTTATATATACACACTGGACGAATCCATTTTGTCTAGAGGGAGTTTTTTATGGAAAAATTTGCATATTCGAATCACGTAATATACTTCAAAATCTGCTGTCCTATATTGAAATTTCCCGTTTGAAAATAACTACAAAGAAGGTCATTCGTCTACATCCTCATTTCTCCTTAATTATGATTCGAATCACGTAATATACTTCAAAATCTGATGTCCTATATTGAAATTTCCCGTTTGAAAATAACTACAAAGAAGGTCATTCGTCTACATCCTCATTTCTCCTTAATCACGTAATATACTTCAAAATCTGCTGTCCTATATTCAAATTTCCCGTTTGAAAATAACTACAAAGAAGGTCATTCGTCTACATCCTCATTTCTCCTTAATTATGATTCGAATCACGTAATATACTTCAAAATCTGATGTCCTATATTGAAATTTCCCGTTTGAAAATAACTACAAAGAAGGTAATTCGTCTACATCCTCATTTCTCCTTAATCACGTAATATACTTCAAAATCTGCTGTCCTATATTGAAATTTCCCGTTTGAAAATAACTACAAAGAAGGTAATTCGTCTACATCCTCATTTCTCCTTAATCACGTAATATACTTCAAAATCTGCTGTCCTATATTCAAATTTCCCGTTTGAAAATAACTACAAAGAAGGTCATTCGTCTACATCCTCATTTCTCCTTAATTATGATTCGAATCACGTAATATACTTCAAAATCTGATGTCCTATATTGAAATTTCCCGTTTGAAAATAACTACAAAGAAGGTCATTCGTCTACATCCTCATTTCTCCTTAATCACGTAATATACTTCAAAATCTGCTGTCCTATATTCAAATTTCCCGTTTGAAAATAACAACAAAGAAGGTCATTCGTCTACATCCTCATTTCTCCTTAATCACGTAATATACTTCAAAATCTGCTGTCCTATATTCAAATTTCCCGTTTGAAAATAACTACAAAGAAGGTCATTCGTCTACATCCTCATTTCTCCTTAATCACGTAATATACTTCAAAATCTGCTGTCCTATATTCAAATTTCCCGTTTGAAAATAACAACAAAGAAGGTCAGGTTTCGTCTACATACTCATTTCTCCTTAATATACTTCAAAATCTGCTCACATCTTCATTCCACTTTCGTCACCCATGGAAATCCATATAGAAATTCAGAACGACGATGGATTTCTTCAAACTGAAAAGACCTCTAAAGCTAAAAACAGTCGCTACCATTTTATCTTGCCATGGGTTGTAATTTAAAATGGCATTGTTTCTCTTTTTTTTTGTGTCTAAAAATTATTATTTTAAATATATGGATATATTTTTTCCATGCATTAAATTACATATATATGATTTTTTTTCATTACATTAAGCATAAACTTTTCAAAAATGATTGACCCGACGCACAGTGGGGTATTTGACCTCAAAAGCTGGCCAAAAGTCCATTTTTTTAAATTAAGAATTTTGAATTAAACCATATGACTATCTAAAGTACAATTCTGCAGCACTGTTTTTTTATTTTAACTGTATTTTCTGTGGCAACACTGTCGTTAAACTTAGAAAACTTATATTTGTATCAACTAACTTTTTTCAGAACTATTTTATTTAAATTCTGCTAATATTTTTAGTTGACTGCGATAAAAAAATGTATACAATATTATGTTTGATAACTTTTTTGTGTACAATAAAAAAATTTTATAGTGCATTTTGAATGTAAATTTTTGAATATTTTATAAACACGAAAACATTTGTTAACTTTCTTCACTTTTGGAATTTTGTCTTGTATTTTTTTGTTAGTTCAGTGAAGGAGTCCAAAAAATCTTCACTGAGCTAACAAAAAAATATGTTTTAAAAAATATATAATGTGAAAAAATAATTCTTATATTATTATTAAAATGTTAAAAAATTTTAAATTAGTGTTTATTTTTAAGTAACTCTCAGAAAAATATTCATTGAATGTTTTTAAGTTGTTAATTTTTATAAAGAAAATAATAATAAATTTCTTAATTTTAAGAATAAATTTCTCTGTATGGATTTAAAAAAAAAAAAAAAAATCATGAAAATAAATTCTATAATTTCTAAAAAAATTTAAGAAATTCTTACATTAAAAGGAATTTTTAAGATGCATAAAGTTCTCAAGGTAGTGAATAAATGTTTACTACAACAGAGCTCGTAGAAAAAATTTGTGATTGAAAATGATCATAAAAAAATAATATTTTAACGGACAAAAATATTTTTTTAATATGAAAAGATTTACATAAACGTATGTGATTTCGGAAAGTTTTTTCACCTATATTTGAAACACTTGAAAAACTTTGTTAGTAGCATTTTTCAAATCACATCATAAATATTGTCAGATGGAGCATTTTTATAACAAAAGTTCACTATATTTTTTTAAAAAAAATAAAAACAAATATATAATGTGAAAAAATAATTTCCCCTTTGGTTTCAAAATCCGTGTCCTGTTTAAAATAATAAATATATTATTTTAAAGAAATTATTTCTGGAATTTTAAAAAAAATTCTCAAACAAAACTATTTTATTTTTACAAAAATATATAAAATTTTATATACGTTTTTCTTCTTCCATTTTTAAATTTAACATGAAATCCATAAATTTTTAAATAAATTTCATAGTTTTTCTAATAGTTAAGATCAAAATATAGAAAAGTTAAATGTTTGTTTTCATTGAAATTATTTTTTTTTAAAACGTTATTAAAATCATTTTATGTTTTTTATAGTAATTTTTTATACTCGTCAAAATAATTGGCTCCCAGAATGTAAGTTTTCCCTTTAAATTGCAGAATCCCAAGACTTCATTAAATAACAGAATCCCCAGACTTCATTGACAATTGGTAAGTTCCTTTTTTGCTTGAAAAATATTGGGCTTTTTGTTACAATACATTCAAAAATTGAAGTTTATTTTAGGAAAATATAAGTTAATTATTTTAATTAGATTAGGTAGCTTTTGAAATTCATGGAATCGTATTTATTTAAATTAAAATAACAGTGATGACATTTGAAATTGCAGCATTTCAGCAACTTCTACATTTTTGGGTAATGCAAGCATACTTTTAAAAATGTAGTAAAAATACACTTTTAAAACTGCAAGTGAAAGGTTCCCACTTCCATTCCAAATATTCATGTTTAATAAATACAATATAGTATCAGTAAGTCCACAATAGACACCAAAACGAAAAATTATTCTTGGTTGCAACAATATACGAAAAATAACTCATTTGTGGTTAAAACCTATTGGAAATTAGGTAAAGGAGTACTAATGCACCTAAGATTATTCATTCTATATTAATTTATTTATAAAAAAAAATCAAACAATATTATTATTATTTTTGATATGAGTTATTTTTTTTAAACAGAAAAACAAAAACATTTTGATTTGTTCTTAAGTTTCATGGACCACAGGTGGTAAAACCACTAACGGTCATATTCACAATCGCAGATAATACACGGTTTCGGGAGGTAAACCTAAGATTATTGATGAAACCTATTCACAAGACCGGTTTTCGCCAAATCGGCGGAATATCTACAGGAAACTAAACCTCGGTTTATACCACCAATATTGGCAATGTAAACCACGGTTTTAGTTCTAAACAAAATGGCCGCTTATACGATCGCTCTGTTAGGCTTAAAATATTTTGTTAAAAATCTATTTAGAGACAAATATTTCTCAAATAAGTACTTAAGTCGGAACTTTTTATGCATTGAACACTAAAAATTGCCCATACGAACTAATTCAGGGTACTTTTTATTAAAATCGATGCGACATAAATGTTGTCGCTACGAGATACCCGAATGGACAGATCTGTTCTTCGAGTACCTATCGTAAACCTATTTATCGTAGGTTTTGTTGTGTAGTGGTTCTCTCTCTCTCTCTCGTTTGTTTAATAAATGTTGAAGTATTGTAAACCGATGAATCACAAAAATTACTCCGGTATGAAACTGGAAAGAAGGAGGCCATAGTACATTGAAATTGGTGCAACAAACAATTACATTTTAATTTCGAATTCTACTTTTTGCAACAAAAAATTAATACTTAGATTTATCAATTAAAATCAGTTTCAGAAAGACCAAAAGGAAGTTTTGAGGGGCCAAAACCACAAGTTTTCCTATATTTAAAGCCAATTATCTAGGATTTTAGCAAGGTGGGGCAGTTTTCGGTTTCGGTGCCAAACAAGCAATATCACATTGTCAGTTTTCGAATTCTAATTTTTTCCCTGCATCAACCCAATTACATTGATTTATCAATTAAATTCAGTTTTAGAAGGACCAAAAGGTAGTTATGAGGTGCTAAAATCATAAGTTTACTTATTTCGGTTTCGGTGCGCAACAAGCAATATCACATCGTCAGTTTTCGAATTTAAATTTTTTCCCTGCATCAACCCAATTACATTGATTTATCAATTAAAATTAGTTTTAGAAGGACCAAAAGGTAGTTATGAGGTGCTAAAATCATAAGTTTACTTATTTTTAAAGCCAATTATCTAGGATTTTAGCACGGTGGACAGTGGCGGATTTAAGACAAAAGGCCCAGGCGGCAAAAAATGTTTGAAGAGGGCCCGTTTTCTAATAAATAATTTAGGAGCAAACATTCAAAAAACGTGTTTTGTTTTTTTAAATTTCTAAAAATAGGATTATTACCTCTTTTGAACTTGCTTCCGAATTTTTAATAGAACTTAACTATTTTATTTGTCCAAAACACGTTTTATCCTTTGAATTTGTCTAGCAAAGTTTGGAATCTGTAGATCAGTCAATGTAGTAAGAAAAAGTTATTTGCGGTTTTTCCCACGAACTCTTCAAATTCTGTAAGCGCACTTAATGTGTTAAAACACAATTCGAATGTTTGTTTCTAAATGATCCTTTTCTATAATATTAACAAAAATTAATATTTTGCTCGACGCAATTATTCCCCATTTTGAGAACAGCGCAACTGTTCCGCAGCCCCTTGCATCAATTGCGCTGTGTTGTAATCTCGAAAATAGAACTTTTCGATATTTGTAACTAAATAAACTTGATTCGTCTAATTTAACAAAACAAATAAAATATTTTACAATAAAAGTTCGTAAATATGGATTTATGCCGTATTTTAGGCCTCATTGTCCAGTTTTAATTTTCTTACAAGGAAACGTACCACATTCTGAGAAACACCGAAAATGAAATTACCAAAAGTAATAGGGTTTTTTTTTTACATTATTCTTATATTTACTTTTTACATTTTTAATGAAGTGTTGTAGATATTCATATAAATATCTGAAATTATGTTTATTTCAGCTACTTAAATGGATACATTTTATAAATAGTTTTTAAACTTAAACTTTTTCTGTTTAGGAAACATAAAAAGTTAGTAATATAAAAAATATATACGATTTTGCATGAGTCAGAGTTTATTGAGTACAAGAAAAGTTTAATTGTATAATGTTTTGAATAAATATAAATTATCAATTTAAATATTAGCAAATGAAATAAATAATAAATTGTTAACAAATGAAATAAATAATAAATTGTTGAATATATAATTATTCAATTGATGCAATAAAACCATTAGAAATTTAGACTATATAAACCGTATTTTCCTAGTATTTACAATAATTCGCTACATTGAAATTGCATTTATTATATGTAATTTATATATTATTCAAGATTAAAATGAGCTTCGACTTATTTCTATACATAAACATTCTTAGTGTTATTGACTTAATGGTGTATAGCAAAAACAAACATTTTAATTAGAGTCACCAATTGATTAACATAATTACAAAAGCCCATTTCATTAGGAAAGATGTTATGATTTGTAATTGATTTTTAGAATATAGAAATATTTACTTACTTGCAAAACAGTAAAATATGCTGATGTAAAAAACCTCCTACATTTGTTATTAGTACTAAAAAAATTACTTCCTAAATTTACCGTCTTACTCTGAAATAAGAAGCTGTGAAATGGAAGCTGTTCGATCTCATAAATTAGGGATTTTTTTTTCAAGTAGCACGGGGCAATGTAGTTGTAGTGTAGTCCATTCTAAACCTCCACAAGCATAAAATGGCAATACTCATGTCACAATGGAAAGAGCATCTATCAACCAGTACGGCCAAGTGACACTAATTACAAACAGAAGAGGACGAAGCGAAGTGGACTATACACATTACAATTCCCCGAAAAGCAGTCCTTTGTGACCCTTGACCCTGACATATGTCTTGAGATGTCTTGCTACAATTCCGACTCACGGATGCCTTTCAAACGAAGTTGGCAACATAACAGGTGCTTTGGACACCTCCCTGTTTGGACAAAAGGGCATTTGACTAATGATACATACAAATCGTCTTCGAAAGGAAACTATTGAAAAAGGTTTGCAAGCGATTTCATTGTCAAAGCTACGACAATTCATTCTTCTCCTGTTCTTTTCAAAACGACCTCTTTCCCATTCCAAGCGCACGTAAAACACGTTTAGGAATAAACAAGGGTTTCCTTTCCAAGGCGGATTTTTGTACAAATTCTCTATTCCTGCAATTGGTATTTAAAATGAGATTTATTTAAAAAAAAAAAAGGTAGAGGGGATTATTATATTAGGGAGGGTGACTCAGCCCCTTCAAAATATTTCTTGAAGGGGGCTCTAGACCTTTAGCCCCCCCTAAGCATATGCCCGGGATTGATTAAAAAAATTCATTACTATAGGCACAAAAGCACTGATAGGGGCCATCACTCTCGTAAAAAAATAGATTAAAATAATTAAAAATCCCACATATACAGTTAATTATTCTTTAAAAAAAAAAGAAATTACAACGTTTTTGAAAAAATTGCTGTAAAGTTATGCAAAATTGCAGTAAACGAATTTTAAAAAACATAGGCAATTTTTCTACAATAAAAGATGAGGCTTATAAATCCAGGGCTCTTAGCTCCAGACTAAGGTGCCTAATGATAAATCATCTCATCATGGCCATCACTCTCGTAAAAAAATAGATTAAAATAATTAAAAATCCCACATATACAGTTAATTATTCTTTAAAAAAAAAAAAAATTACAACGTTTTTGAAAAAATTGCTGTAAAGTTATGCAAAATTGCAGTAAACGAATTTTAAAAAACATAGGCAATTTTTCTACAATAAAAGATGAGGCTTATAAATCCAGGGCTCTTAGCTCCAGACTAAGGTGCCTAATGATAAATCAGGCAATGTTCAACCCAAACTTCATAGTTTATTAAATGAAATATTTTCAACGATTTGTCTTACGCTTTTAAATAGACCCTAAAGCATCAATTCGAGTTTCTAGATACGTGTTTGATAAGTGTTATATATTTTTATAGAGGGGAATACTATAAAATTGTAATTGTATGAATACTCCCCCCCCCCCCATCCCCCCGGCCTCCTTAGCGCTGTGACAAAGGGTCCCGTGCTTTGGGTTGGTGGCCTTTTGCCAACAAAAAAAAACTTAATCTGTATTTTAATTTCTTAACCCTTTTTTTTAAAAATATTTAGATTAGACCGTTTTGCTACATTTTTTAATTTTAAATAATGATTAGAAACTGCCGTTCTCATGCTCTATGTACTTAAACTCCGAGTTGATTTTTCGAGAGTCGTTGCTTAGCCCCACTCCTAAATAATAATAATCTTAAAATCTATTAAAAATATTATAATTCTTAAATCTATATTATAGTTCATGGATTCTCGCAGCTACCTTCGCACAGGGCCCTGCGTCTAATAAGAGGCCCCACGTTTGGTCTGTTTACAAAAGCAGGGCCCCGCCCCCGCGTCGTAGATGATTTGGGGGCTGCTCAGAAACCAAGTACAAGTGTTGTTGCACGGACTTATTCGATAATGGGGCCCTGTAAAGAGGAGGAGTGGGCCCGGGCCCGTTGAAGAAGGGGCACCTGTCTACTCGTATGCATAAGGATAAAGGAATCCAAACAGATAATTTCAGTGAAAAGTTTAGTAAAATTAAAATATGTTAAAAAATAAAAGAAACAATTATTTCTCTTCCTCCCTTTTCTAATTTTGTGAGTCGGGGGGCCCAAAATGGACCCAAGACAAGGGGGCCCAGGCGGCAACTGTCCATTTGCCGCCCATTAAATCCGCCACTGACGGTGGAGTAGTTTTCGGATTTGGTGCAACAAGCAATATTACATCGTCAGTTTTCGAATTCCAATCTTTTCCCTGCATCAACCCAATTACATTGATTTATCAATTAAAATCAGTCAGACGGATGAAAAGGCAGTCATTATAGAGGCTAGACAATAAAGAAGTTTATGTATTTTTAAAGCCATCAAGATGGTAAAAAGCCAACAATAATACTATGATTTTAGCAAGGAATTTTATTTTTGAATGGGACATTAATTCTGAACTTTCATTAGTAATTCAATGTGCTTGTATTTAAATGTATATGTGCTTGTATTCATGTATTTAAAAATATTTTTTATAAATTCGTCGATTCAATTTTTCTTTCGCTTTCCAAAACAGAAATCTCTGAATGTAAACAATTGACACGTGTGCATTGTCGACCAATGAAAGAAGTCGTTATATTTTTCGAAGGCACAACCTCGGAGTAACCGCGGTGTACAAATTCCCCAGTCGAGCGGAGGCTGTGAATAAGGTTCCGACGAAATTCCCCGATTTCCCTCAATCCTCGGTTTTCGTAATCCACAGTTAATCGCTGGATTTTTCAGAACTTGTGAATAAGAGGGTAAATCTTTATACCTAAATTTTAATTGTAAAAAAAAAAATGTGCAATGACGGACTCATTTGGTTTGGTTAATTAATGTCGTATCAGAGCTGCACAGTTTACTTTTGGTGACGGTTCGGGGCCTATCACGAAGGGAAGACCCAGGAACGATGCTTCGCATTTTTGAACGATTGTCAGATGACGAGGACAACACCTGAGCTGGTACCCGATGCAACCTCAATAGGCGTCGAGACATTGGACCCCGATCAGATTTATCGTGCACTAGCCCGTATACATCCCAGTATAATTTGTTGAATATGTTTAGACTTGCTAGTGTTTCAGTAGCGAGGCTGGCAACCCTCCGATCGCAATATAGTTAAATTTTTACATTTCTTTGTCAAGTCAACAGTTGAGCTCGAACTCACAATCCTCCGATTACAAGCCGAACATGTTTATCTACTGGGCAACTGGGGCCCTTATTTTTTTGGATTGTTAAATTATACAACACTTACTGACAAGTCCCATAAATGTATACAAAATTTAGTAGATCTATTCTTTAAATATATTTCTAAACACAAAATGTTTACAACCATGTTTTCGGACAACAACACTTATTTTATATAGTATATAATAAAAAGGACCACTGCTTAAAAACATTGAAGTAAAATAAATTTTAACACAGCACAACAGTAGATTCCCAAAAATTAAGAAATTTCACGAATCAAAAAATCCTTTAACAAGAATATCAGAAATTATATTTTATTAGGCAAAACAATTTATTTACAATAGAATTTACATTTTACTAACTTGTGTGTTACATAGCGGTTGAATGTTTTGTCAATGACATTAACGGACACAGACATTGAAACTTAGCAAAACTATATAAAAGTAACACAACATACATCAATCAACAGTTAATGGTTTGCCTTTTGAAAATAAAGCAATACTGAGAAGTTTAACAGAAGCATTAAAAAATACATTGATTTTTAATTTAGAATTGAAAATGACATGTTCTACAGTCATGGGTGAAAGTTTTCCCGTCCTAAGACAGATTTCCGTCTAGGTGAAAAAAAATTACATAAATTAATGCTCTATGTGACTGACAATGCGGGAGTTTCGTGTGACATTTGTTTTTCCCAAATAAGTAATATTTTTATTTTATATGAGTAAATTTAAATACAGAAATACTTATATTTTATCTGTGAGAGAGAGAGAGTTGAGCGAAGCGTTCGGAGTACCATAGGGGCGAAGCCCCTTTAACCTCCTGTAGGACTGTCAATTTTTGAAACATGACGATAAAAATTAAATTTGAATCACTCGCGCAAGGCGATTAAAGGTCGAAAAACACGGACGAAACAGGACGAAACAGTAAAAAAAGAAAAAAGTTAAAGTTAAAATTAATTCGCGTACATGTCTGAATGGCTGCTGCCATCACGTGGAAATATCATCACTTTCCATTGGCCGGTGGGCGGAGCCTCTAGCGGACCAAAAATAGAACTAGGTCGATCTCTCAATCCGACTGGAAAGAGAGCTAGGCTTGGGCACTCATTTCCTATTGGCCAGTGGGCGGGGCCTCCTTGGCCGGGCTCGGGTGGCACAACTGGGAGTCGTTCATTTTCTGAAGAAAGAAGGTGAAGAGAGCTTGCAGTTTCTCTACTGCGGAGTTCTTTTCCTTCAATAACAAAATCAGGTCATTGATTCCTTGCGAGTCGGTGAAAATTGGAGCAAGCTCTTTGACTAACTCAGTGATAGGCGAAAGTCCTTCGTTGTTTATCACTGGGACAGGTGGACGGGTGGTTTTTTTGTACACTGGCTTCCGCGCCGCTGGAACAATTCTAGCAGCTCGGGCTTGAGTAGTAATCCGGGTTGGTCTCGGGAAGTTCGGGCATTTTTTGCTTGAGGCGACATGTCCTGTCGCTTTGCAGTTAATGCAAGTAGGGTTTTCGAGTTTTCCCAAAAGGCACTCACGGGTCTGATGGGCTTCCCCGCATTTGAGGCATCTTGGTGCGGAGTAACAATTTGGGCTCGTATGATGGAAGAGGTTGCAATTGAAGCATTGCGCAATCTGTCTTCTCCTGTAGGGCTCCACCGTGATGTCTAATCCCAACAAAACTTTTGTTTTTAAGATTTTGTTAACACCGGTGGTTTTGGAGAGGGTCGCCATAAACACTCTGGTAGGGGCTTTGTTGAACCGCCTCTTTAACTGGAATACTTTGGAGTCCTGGTATCCGAGGGCAGAGAGTTCGATTTGAATGTCAGAGCACAACGTCTGGGGTGGCAGTCCCTTGATCGCCACTCTGAACGGGGTGCTATCGGGTGGGGCGGCGAGGTAGAAATCCAATTTTCTACCTCGTAGAAAAGTCAATGTTAGAGCATGGTCGTCTTCATTCGCAGGTTGCATTCTGATAAAATTTCCAATATTCTTGGATTGGATTTTCGACGACGTAATTATATCCAACTCAGATAAAATGAGCGGATACTGCTCTACAGTTCGCATGAAAATAGTGCCGGGCAAGGTGGTAGTTACCTCGGCAGTGATGGTAGCAGGAGCCGGATCAGTGATCATTTCTTCGATCGGTTCATCTGCATTGGCGACGGCACTAGGCAGCTCATTTAGGCCTAGGTCGGCGGCGACTTCATCAGGGCATGGGGTGAAATCAGTGGTGGCGGGTGGCATTTGAGCAGTCAAGTCCATAGGTGGCTGGTCAGTGGTCATCACGGCCTGTTTTTTCTTTTTCTTTTTGGGCCGGGGTGGAGTGGAAAGCATCTGGACGGGTTCGACATCCTTGAATCGAACGTGTAGTCCCCGCGGGTCCGGCAGCATTTCTTTGTGCAGCAGGTCCATGGCGAAGAAATCATCGTATCTCCCCAGTTTGGATATGGCCTCGTAGTTCCGGAGCAGGTCTTTTTCGGCTTCTCGGATCAGGAGGGGGTCCTCTTTATCATGCACAAATCCTTCAAAGATTATTTTATCTGTATGCAATGGACAACTAGAACGGGGCGGAGTTTAGCCTTGTTTGTGGGATTTCGAGCACGTGCAAGTTGCCGATTACTAGTAAACAAACAATAATATTGCATTTTTATATTCAAATTTTGCATTAATTACGTTTAACTTGTGTTTTAACATCATATTCTAAAAAAATATCATCGATCTTTTCAATATATTAGTAGTTTTGAGTGAAATTCTAACGCTATCCCACAAACAAACTAGCTCTGACGTCACTGTAGGCGTGGTCATTCTACTCGTCCATTGCTTATAATGAGAATTGCAACGAAATACGGAAAAATACTTTTATTTCAACACAAAAAATGCTTCATAAACGATAAGTCCAACCTATCTCAGTGTATGAAGTAAATATTTCTATATTGAGGTATTATTTAATGACGAAAACTTAAAATTGTAGTACAGGAACTGAAGTTCCATGCTAATCGTACGGAACTTCTTGGCGTCGCGGATTTCCCCCGTGTTCGATTGGAACAGCGGTCTCCTTCTTCTCGGCGTGAAACTCCTCCATTGTTCAGCTGTATTTTTTTAAAATTACAATAATTGTTTATAAGCAAAAATAGTTAGTTTCGTTAATATTTTTGGGAGATTGTTCATGCAATAATTATCGCACGGGCATGCTAGTTGATACTCATTTGTTAAATTAAAAAATGTCAGTAGTCTGGAAAGCTTATAAAAAAAGGAATATGAAATTGATTGGTTCAAAATATTTTGATAATGCCCATTCTATCATGGGTATAAAAATATTAAAACTTAATAGTGATGTTAATTTTAGATATATTGCATAAATCCCAGAATGTATATTTAACTCCCGAGCATGCGCAAGGTGGTGTTTTACGCTGCGGAAAGTGATTGCATAAATTTCCTAACTTCCCTTATTTCAAAATGAGTCTAACCCAGTGTAGCTGATTTTATACTCACCTTCTAATAGGGAAATGTTTATTTTGTAAATTCATGTTGCGTTTTTGTAGAATTTGAGCCATGGGGTGTAAAACACTCGTCTTTATATTTTGCCTGAGTATGTCGCATTATTTGATGTATATGGAGGAGATTAAATGCTTATAAACATTGATGAAAAATGTTTTCCATAAATAAATGTAATTTTAATTCTAAAAGGGGCATGTGCTCTTAAGAAACAAAACTAAATACTATGTTGTGAAACACCAATGATAGTGAAGACTATATATAAGAGGTGTGCTGGTACTCCCGCTTTCTGATGGAGGGCGGGGAAAAGTATTCTTTTGACATCATAGTGACGCCTCCGACTTCTGTGGGCGTGTCTAATGCTCTCGTTTGTGCAGTCATTTTTGGAGTCTACTTAATTTAACAAGAGTTCTTGTTTTTAACTAATCATGAATTTATTTAAAAGAAAACAGTTAAAATTTGCTTCAAAAAACAATTTTAATCGATTTCCAGAGTTGTTTATTTATTAAAATATTAGGAATGAATTTCGTTCAATTTGAAGTTCAAATTGAACTAATGGTTCGCCACGTGCTGCCATCTATAAGTTTTTTTTGCGAACTATTTAAAAGTGATTTCAATAACTGAATTTAGTATTTGCTGCATTTTATGAGTTTAAATTTTATTTTAAGGATTGATTTAGTATGTAAAAATTGAAAAAAAATTTCTTAATAAATTAAGAGTATTAAAATAATATTAGCTGCAACGAGAGCATGTCCATGAATTTTGAAAGAGTAAAATGGGGTCAGAACCATCATGTTAATGCATTTGTATTGGACATATTAAATTAGTTACAATTTCAATCAAGTAAAATACGAGGACATAACAAAATAAGGACGGATTAGCAGTGAAGCTACCTGAACAAAATTTTTTACAGATATTTACATTATTTTGCCAATTAAAAATTAAATCACCAGTTGTTACTCAACCGGGGATCGAACCTAAGTAGCAATGCTTGAAACATACAGCCAATGAGAATGATCAAAAACTAATAGTAAGGTGGAATTAAAATGACGTCAAAAGAATACTTTCCTTGCCCCTTTCAAAAAGCGAAACACGAGCACACCTTATATATATATATATGGTCTTCACTATCCTTGGTGAAACACCCCCTTGCGTGCTGTCATGTTCATCTGAGTAATTCGCGTGCCCCCAAGTTAAGATGTACTGTAAAAAATAAATGTAAATTAAACACTTGTCATGGCAATAATTTTGATATTTTCCCGTCTTAGAGGTCTAAGCAACCATCCTGAATATAACTTGTAGATCGTCATTCAATTTTACTAGTAGTAAGATGAAGATTTTGACAAACTATAAGAAAGATATATAGTTAAGCTTATTTGACTTACAGGTCAACAAATTATTAGTGTAAAAGGTAGCTTTTTCTCATATCTTTAGTCTCCCTTTAGGAATAATGAGATAAATCATACGTCTCTGGAGAGCAAAGATTTCAAAATCAATAAATGTAATCTGTTACAGGTTACGATGTGGATATAAAAAATTAGGATTTCTTTAACCTTTACAGGGCGTCGATATTTCGATGAAAATCCCACGTTAAAATCAAACACCTGACTTCGAAAGGCTAAATTAAATATTTTTATATCTTATGCCTTACCTTCCTTAAGGCCATTTCTTGCTAAAGCTCAATTTACTCACCATAAGGAGTCATTTTAAAGTGTGTTCATATGGAATCATATTTTAAAATACCGATGATTC